>JARHVA010007180.1:322500-737592 GCA_037957365.1 Torreya grandis | reverse complement strand
AAATGTGAAGAGAATATGCATTTATGACTTAAGATTGAGGTTTGAAGAGTTTTGTTAAGTCATGAGAGAAGGTTGAAGGAGTTTTTGCATTTTGGAAAGAAGATAAACTTTTTCAAGACCTAGCAAGATTTAAGATTAGAATAGTACTTACAAGTAGACGGTGGTTAAGTCTAGAAGCTTGAGATAAAGGGGTCCTAGTAAGATATTCTATTGTCTATTACTTGAATATATTCTTAAAAATTTAAATTAAAGTATAAATTTTTACTCAACATCATTCATATTCTATGAAATTAGAATTGCTAATGCTAGAAAGAGGTTGTAGTGGGTTTTGAACTCCAATAGGCACATACATGCCTGCCTATAAGAATGCCCACGAGATGTACTTTGTGTGTTGTATATGAGGCCTAAGGGTAATTTTAGTTGTGAGAGGACTTAATGGATATGGTTAAATATTTTTAAAGGTATGAAATAGGTGAGATAAATAAAAAAGGGACATTTTCATGTGTTGACAAGGTGATAGGCCTAAAGGAAACTATAGGCCTGCTTGTAGAATGTAAAGAGAATATGTAGTTTTTTGTATTTAAATTAGAGTTTTAATGATTATCATGAGTGATGGATAATTTTTATTAGGTTAATAAAATTATTTACAACCTTGGAAAGAAAGGAATGCCATCAAAAGAAGCTTGTAGGGTCAAAAGTGCAAGACTACATGGGTCAAACCAGGTGTTAAGGCTCCTCAAAGTCCAAATTTTTTTGTAAATCACTTGGAGACATTATTGGAAGTGTTTAAAACCTCATGGAAGAATATAAAAAAAACATAAACATTTTATGTCCCTTTTTCTCAAAACCTTACCTCAACCTTCTTAACAGGCCTGAACAATCAATAAAGTCAACTTTATTTATGTGAGAAGTATAGGGAGGAGATGCATGGGGTCAAATGGTGTAAGTTTATGTTGAATATATTTGTTTTTAAATCAAGGTATTCAAATTTATGAATCATTCTTAAGAATTTAAAGACATAAAAATACTTTGTAAAGCCTTCATAGAGCTTGATGACAGAGAAAGTTGGTGTAAGGGATTCTAATTCACATGAAAGACATTGAAATCACCTAGATGACATATGAGGATCCCATTGGCACCTTTTTTATCCATTTATTGGTAGTTTTGGGCTATAAAAGTATATAAAATGGTCTATAAAATCTGATTGTAGGCCTATTTACAAGGTTTTAACTATGTGCAAGTCTTTAGGCCAATTAAGAAGGCTTTATAAGCCTAAGTAGAGGTTTCAGGGTTATCTATAATATATTATAGGGGTATCCATGATGATAGAACAATTTTATAGGAAATAACCAAACCTAAAATAATATATTTTTCTTTTTTGCATGAGAGAGAATAGGTTACAGGCCTATTAAAGATCATGAAAGGTTTGAATGTCTTTATAACATTACTAAGAACACTTGTTGGCACTCTTTTATGTATCCTTAGGAAATGAAAAAGTTAAATTAAATGAGTATAGGAATAATTTAGTGTGATCCTTTAATATGAGAGGCAAGACCTTGGATGAAGAAGTGCGAGTCAAGACCTTAGAGGAAGAAGTGTAATGAAGATGAAGGGATTCAAGACACCTAAGAAAACTTGAGATAACTTTGTAACATCATCATGTGAAAGGTTATAAGGAAACCAAAATAAGTTAGAAACCAAGAAGATGACTTGTTACTTCTCAATCAAGAAGGAGGTGGTAGTTTAAAGAAGGCTTGATGAGTCATTAAGCAAGACAAGAACTCCTACACCACCTTGAAGGTTATCATCATCAAAGTATGTTAACATATTTTGATGAAGACATTGTTGGACTACTTCTTACTCTCTTTCTTACTTGTAACTACCTATTGAGTGTTTGGTAGTCATCATGGGTTATTTACACCTCTCTTATCTCTATCTCTCTTCTTCCTTATCCTATATGTACTACCTTGTTAGGAATAGTAATGCATCCTCAATATGAGTATGGTGATGCCCTGCTCATATAAATGCTTTTACTTTGCCTTTAAAAGTGAATATATACTAATTTATAGCATTCTCAATGTTAAAATTAGTGTATTCTTCATGATTAGTTGATGAATGTTATTAGTAGTCTCATATCTCTATTTCATTTATCCTATCACATTACCTACTTGTAGGTTGTTAGTGACCTTATCAATTCATATGGAGTGTTTTACATGGCCTTGCATTGGCTAAGTGTGGATATTTCTTCATTAATGTCTTCAATGAAACCTCTTGATCATCCCATCTTAATTATTATCTTAATATTTACCTTCATATTGAAATATTGATGCTTAGAGACTCATGTTAAATTAGTGCAATAGGTTTTCATCCTAGTTCATGTTCTTAGTGCGGTATATACAAGTGGAGGATACTAATTTTGGTGTGTCACCTCCCATTTAATTAGCCATTTATCTCCCTTTTCCCAACAACCAATATGTTTAATAGTGATTATAGGTGATACATCAAGGGATCTAGTCTTTTATAAATATTCACCTCATTAATTAGGTCACCCACTTATTATACGTGTCTCCATGCTATCATCTAAGTAAGAAGGCTTGAAAAACCTTTTTAGGGGTGAAATTTAGTGTGATAACAATTATTACACACCCAATCAGACAAAGATTTTCATCCATTAAAGAATTTTTCATGTTGCTCTTTAATACACTAGCCTTTGAGGCATGAATTCAAGCATCAATGGAATCTCCAAGTGAATTACATCTGGTTTAAGTATCCCAAGTACATAGAAATTATACAATTGGTATGTATTCTCATCATTCATTTGGTTAAATTCATATTCTATGCCTTCATATTATTCATATCAAAATGATGGAATTCATGTTTTCAACCCAAGTGGCCCTCAAAAAGCAACACACAAACCTTATCAATAGTCTTATATTCTCCCTCCCACCCTAAATCAAATTTTTGGGTAGCCCACTTATCCCTATAACCATCCTTGTCAAAATTATTCTACACCTACTCAGCATAGTCATATTTATACCCAATCCCTCTCAAACTTCAAAAAAACCCTTTTAGACATTGAAGGCCAAATGAGAGAGCTTGGTAGAGAAACTGAACTTGGTCTAATTATCCATACCCCTTCCACCTTGAAGGTTATCATCATCAAATTATGTTAACACATGTTGATGAAGACATTGTTAGACTGTTCCTCACTCTCTTTCTTACTTATAACTACATAGCGAGTGCTTAGTAGTTATCATCAATTATTGACACCTCTCTTATATATCCCTATCTCTTCTTCTTTCTCCTATATATGTTACATTATTAGGCATAGTAATGTATTCCCAATATGAATATGGTGAATCCCTAACCATATAAACACTTTTAATTTGACTTTAAAAGTGAATAGATGGTGATTTCCACCCTTCTCAATGTTGTAATTAGTGTATGATTCATTATTAGTTTATGAATGTTATTAGTATTGTCATATATCTATTTTATTTATCATATATAATTACCTACTTGAAGGTTTTTAGTGATCTTACAAAGTCATATGGAGTGTGGTACATGGTCTTGTATTGGCTTAGTGTGGAGATTAATTCATTAATGTCTTTTATGAGACCTCTTAATCATCCCCTCTTAGTTATTATCTTAATCTTCACCTTCATATTGAAATACTAATGTTTTGAGACTCATGTTGAATTAGTGTAATAGGTTTTAGTCCTTGTTCATGTTATTAGTGCAATATAGGCAAGTGGAGGATACTAAGTTTGGTGCATCACCTCCCATTTACTTATTTTTAGTCATTTCTCTCCGTTTTCCTAATAAATAATAGGTTTAGTAGTGATTCTAGGTGATACATCAAGGGAGTTGTCGTTATCTAGATATTCACCTCATTGATTAGGTCACCCAAAACCTAGAGGTGTCTTCATGTTATCACCTAAGTGATAAGGCTTGAACAACCTTCTCAAGGGTATAATTTAGTGTGGTAACAGCTCTGGCATGCCTAGTGGGACATGGATTTTTATCTATTGAAGAGTTTTTGATGTTGCTCTTTAATTCACTAGCCTTTTCAAGCATGGATTTAAGCATTTATGTCAACTCCAAGTGAACTACATCTAGTTTAAGTAGCCCAAGTACCTAAAAATTAGAAAATTGGTATGTATTCTCATCATTCAATTGGTCAAAATGCATATTCTATGCCTTCATATTGTTCATATCAAACCAATGGCATTCACGGGTTCACCCCTAGTGGTCCTCAAATAACAACATATCAAGCTTATAATCAATATTAATGTTGAAGTTATTAATTTTATATGAATTTATTAAATTTATCCCTACAGTCAATGTTTTGACCATAGTTATCTAAATGTTGATTATCTATGAATTGCATAGATGTAAAAAGTGGTTTTGTACATATATGCCTATGAATAATGAGATTCATATATAATTTTAATGACTTGTTTGGATATATATTTTTCTTAATTTCGAATTTGATTAATATAAGGGAAGGAATTACGCTGGAGAAAGAATTTAAAAGAGAGATAGAAGAGATGAAGTGTGTTTGTGAGTCTTTTTTTGTGGAGGATAAGAGGAAGAATTTAAGTTATGTGAGTTAGTAGAGGGTACAAATATCCTAAATTATTCATTTAATAATTTTTAAACTATAGGGTATAGATAAGTATTTATTTAATATTTAATGAAATTTAATGCTTATAAACATGCATAATTTATTGAAACTTCTTGGTAGTTATTTTTATATAGAATTTGATTTGTACTTATGTTTTTTGTTATAGAATTTTAGTAATACTTCCAATTTTTTTATATTTACATGTTTGATTCATGTTAATTTCTTTCTATTTATAAGCCAAATACCATCAACATACATATCCTCTGAATGACATCTGAAATAGTTGAACCTTGTATTTTATTTTTTCCACTTTTATTTTTTAGTGTATTTGTGCCTCTTCTTATTATTTATTGATCTATATTATATTGATCATTTATATTGTATCCATGGTCACATCTAATTATAAATGTGCATATATACATAAAATACCCATGGAAAGTTTAGAACTTGGAAGTGGCGATAAATATTAGCTTGTATTATCAATAATGTTCTTATCTAAAAAGTATACCATAACAAGACTCAATGCAAGGTGGTATATGAACTATTTTAAGTAAAAAAATACTTGAAAATCCTACTATAGAAAGACTAGATGGTAAATTATTGTATAAGAACTATTCCAAGGAGAATTAGTTGAAGCAAATTTAAAATATGTGGGGAAAGTAACATGGCTACTAGAAACTTTTGCATGGTGGATTTTGTACAAAAATCTGTTATTGAAGGATAGCATTTTATTTATGAACATAGATAGTAATAAATAATTAATATATGGTATAAAATAAATATGTATGACATGCAATTTATATGGATTAAGTGAGGCATTTTTGGTTTAAGGACATGCTTACCTTTATGAACATAGGGTAAAATAGATTCTTGGTAGGTGGTATAAAAAAATGTAAGACATGTATTTATGATTGTAGACACTTAAAAACACTTTAAATATAGGTCCAAGATAATTCATTAGTCATTATAGGTCATGTTATATTATGGTGAAGTGTGTTACTAGGAGAGCTCCTATTGGGAACACTATATATTTTTTTGAAATAGTTTGTCATTGCTTTGCTTAGTACATGGTTCAACAAAAAAGATATGACATGTATTTAAGATTGTAGACACACTAAAACATTTTGGATAGGTCACAACTTAGATATCCTCTATTTTGATGAAGCATTAGGATAGAAGTTGGTGATAATTTTTTTTTATGAAATACATTTAGGATTGTAGACACAATTAATCACTTTAGATATGGCTTTAAGATAATGTACCAATCATTATATGTTATCCTCTATTATGGTCAAGCACACTGTTAGGAGTCTACTTTTGCATCATTATGGAAGTTAATGTTTACTTATAAATTGATGTCTGTAATCTCTCCCAATTATCTATTATTTTATCATCTATTTTTTATTTTATGTAAGAAGGATAAAGGAAACAATGAATAATGAAAATAGATTTGAGAATTTGTACAAGTAGCATATGCACTAGGTAAATAAGTCATGGTTAAGGTGAAGTAGGATTGGAGCATAATTAAATGCAAAAGTATGAGAATTGTACATCTATTTTGGTAGGTAAATTAAAAAATAGAGGAGTTTTAGGCATCCTCATAATAGCAAGTATACCAAATTAAAGGTTGTGTTATGTTACTTTAGATGGTATAACACATCCAATTATGTATTATGTTATATAATGTTTTTGGATGTTTTTATTATATACATCTAATTTTTGTATAATTCATCTACACCGTACATATCTGGTCAATGAAGTAGTCTCTTTGTACATAGTGTTTAATATTTTTAATAATTCTTAAATAAATGTTTTAAACTACTGTACAGTCTAAAACTATTTAGATGTCTTCATGGTAAACTATTAAGGAACAACCTATGATTATCTATAACTATATTTATATTAGATATAAAAGTTTATGAGTTTGTATCTCATGATATGCTTTTCTATTTTTGGATATGGATCTTGTTACTATCCATAACAAAAAATGTTGAACAAATCCAAAAACATGCCCTCTTAAACACAAATAATTGGCATGTTTAAATTATGGTGATATCAAGTAAACTATTGTTGTTATATTTTATGGTTGTGTCCCAATCTAAAGTTTTATCTTTTAAAGGTATATGGGATAAGGTAGTTGTATAAAAAATGTCATCATCTTATTGATGGAGATTGGGTTACAATTATTTATGGATGAGAGGCATATAATGATCACATTCATATTGGAAAATAAGATGAAGGATATGAGGATTGTAATACAGATGGATGTAATCATAATAATAGTGAAACATTGAAAAAAATGGTAGCCTTTGAGGGTAATTTATCTTCAAAATTACTTATAGATGATGAGGCCCTTCCAAATGCATCAATCAACACCATGACCTCCATACTAGATAGCTCAATGTTAAAAAATTTTGGAAATCAGAGCCTCTTATAATGACATTATAGTCATGAACACTGAATAAAATCTACATAAAAATTTAATACCATTCAAATAAGTGTTTATGTAAATTTTTAATATATTAGTGGCATATCAATTCTATATTTAGCATAAAATAAGAGAATATGGAAACATTTTCCTAAAAAAATGAGGGTTTATTTAGATAAGTGTGTATGGGTTGACATATAAGAAAAATAATAGATTTTTAGTGGATGTGGTGAGATTAACTCCTTGAACTACTTCCTTCTTTATGATTTATATGAAATCCTTCTTTCTCTATGATATTTATGAACTCCTTGCAAGTGTAACAATGAGAACATGGGAAATGAATTGGTCCTCAAAGGTAATAGGGAAATTACCCTGCTTTGGGATTTTGATATTTAATGTTTGAACTACAGTAACTGGGTTGAGCTTACCATGTAGTGGATTCCTACTTGATGTTGGGTGACATGGAAACTCCTTTGTAGTCGTGGGCCTTTGTAAAAATGAATGTCAAGTTCTATGATAGTGTATTAAAGAAAATATAGCAATGTAAACTAAGATAATAAATTTTATTTAAACTATCTCAAACTAAGTTAGAGTTATAAACAAAATAAATAAACAAAAACTTATACCTTGGTTATAAAAGCTTCTTCCATTATTATGTAGATTCGATTAGCTCTTTGAAATGTGGTTTCTCACTCTTCCAATGTAAGGTAAAAATGGGTAGCATTTTGGTGAAAAATTCTCTTTGGTATCTTTAATTCACTTTGGATTCACTTGTGATTTTGATAGCACTTCATTAGCATAAGTTAGGATGATGAAAATGATGGTTTTCATGATTATTTAAAGATTTATAGAGGAGGATCCAATGGTGGGGGATTATTTGGATATTTTAAATAATATAAATAATCTATGATGGATAATGAGTCCTCACCCATGAGGATGATGACCATTTCAAATGGTTGAGATAATTGTGGAAATGGTTAACTGAGTCACCAAGAATGACTCAAACTTTTTGGCAACCTAAAGATGACTCAAAGGAGGTTAATGAAGTTGTGGGTTTGGTTAGGATGAGTTAACATGTGAGGGATATTTATGTGGAAGATGTTGGGTGAGGTGTAAAATAAAAATTTAATGTTTAAATCAAGATTTAAAAGTGTGCATAAATGCTCGAAATACATAAAAATATAAAATTGATAAAGTGCATTGGACTAGCAAGAAAGTAACTTATTGTAGAATTGATGTCAAATTTGAAATATTTAGGTTTTGTAAATAGGTTTTCCCCTAGTTGATTAAAATTAAAGTAATTATCAAGAATAATTATATGTTTAAACATTCATTTATTACGCACATAATGTTTGCTTATGATGCAAGGGTCAATGGAACAGTTGTGGGAATGATATATCTCAACAATAATAAGCTATCGATCCAAAAATAGAAAAATATTTTGAGTTTAAAATTATAATGAAAAAATTATGCAAATTGATTATTGAAATATCTTGAAATAAATATGGAATAGGTTGATTGAATGTGTAATAAAATTTGAACTAAAATGGATGAAAAATGAATAATAGAAGAGTGCGGGGTAATAAATTAATTTGTGCATTTTATTTTTAGATATATTGGCTAAGAGAAGTTGAGTGAGGATATTTTCTCTGAGATCTTAGAGGAAAATGGATCACATTCCACACCATAAGCACCATTTAGAGCGAGTGAGGAGATTTTAGAGACCTAAGACGAGTAGGCCTCCAATAAGTGATGTTTTGTTTTCAAATTTTTGCATTTATTATCATTTATTATGGTTTAAATTATATATAAACAAATTGCTAGATGAACTATCTACAAATTCAGTAATGAAAGTAGTGAATCCACTATAAAAAACTATGAATTCATCAAACTAGGCAGTGAATTCATAGATTTGGGATGTAAAATCATGTTAGGGGTGGAAATAGGGAAAAATTTCAATTTTGTGCTTCCACAATTGTAAAATCATCGATAAAGCAATGAAATCATGAGGATGGACCATAAAATTACTAGAATGATGTTTGAAAATGATTTAGGGAGGATTTAAATGGGTATATGCAAAATTAAAGGTTAAAGGAATGAAATTGTAAAAGTTAGTAGTGAAAATGTGTATTGGAGAAGAAAAATGTTTTTTTTAAGAGGAAAAGAAGAATTTATTAAGGAAAAACAAGTGGAATAAGGATGCATAAGAATAACATGATAAAAAATGTTGATTTTATAATGCTTTTGGTTTTTTGAATGTTTTAATGTAGTGGTACATGGATTATTACACTAAGAATTAAAATTAACTTGATGTTAAAATTCTTTATGTGTAGGAGGTATTACTAGTGTTGACTACATGGAACTGGAGGCTAGGTACATTGGAGAGGATGTCTAGCTTCATAGAGTATGAGTTTGGGGTTCTAAAGGCTACTGGTTTATCACATATTGCACATATGCCATAGATTTGGGCACATGTCTTTATTGACATCACTTGTCAAATATGGCATAATGAGACTAATACTAGTCCTTACTGACAAGGGAGATGGCAGTTACATTAGAGGATGTTTATTAGATACTAGGTATTCTAATATGAGGGAAGTAAGTGTATTGGGTGTAGGCTCTACAAGATATAAAATTATATAGGATCTTTGGAGATGGACTGATTTTGATTAGAGGGGTGGAGTGGATGTCAATTATTTGACTAAATTATAGATGGATTCCTTGACTATGGTTCTTATGGCTATTGTTAGTGACATTATGCTAGCTAACAATGAAAAGAGATTATGTCTGATTGGGTTATTAAACATTATTAGAGACATGATGGAGATGGGTGAGTGTTTTGAATGAGGGCCATGTATATTAGTGCACTTATATAGGGACTTACACCATGTAGTGTATAAAGTTGGGAGGGAGATTGGGACATGCACATTATTACATGTATGGTGTTGGGAGCACATTGCTATAGAGAGGTCAATTAGTCATATGAATACATATTCTATGGATGATCCATTGGAATATGGTTGGAATATGATTATTGGTACTTGTAGACCACATTTAGGTGACTTGGACTTCTTATGAGGGTTATTGATGAGCTAGGTGATGATCAGATCACTTAGAGACCTTACAAGGATATTATGCTTTAGTGGCCATAGGATGAGTTGTATATGGACTATATGATGATCCATTTTTATATTATAGGGGCACATAACTACATAATAGAGAGATATCACCCTAACAAGGTGATGAGATAGTTTGGTATTAGGCAACACATTCTAGCAAGTTCACACATTTTTACATGAGTAGTGATAGAGAGAGCACAATGGAGGATGACTATTGATCTAGTGATAACTGATCATAGTTGGTAGTATTTATAGATAGTGATATGGAGTGATAAGAGGGATGTGGTTGATTCAAGAGTTGTGGATGGTTATACAGATTGGTGGTCCTGACAATGGCCATTAAGATTGACTACACCATATGCACCACGATGTACATGTAGATAGAGACTAGTGGTGACCTTGAGCAGGTATCCACAAGACATAATATTGGGATCCAAAATTAGAAGGGATATTATAGGAGATATGGGATGGACAGAAGCATGAGATAGAGGGAATGTTATGGATATTATTCAGTTACTTGACATTGAGATTACTAAGATGGAGGATATGGATATTTTATAGAAAGCAAGTGTAGATGTAGATGTGGATACTAATATGCATGTGGAAATAGAACACATGGCTAGAGAGGAGACTCCACTTATTTTTATTGATAATGAGGTCATCAGGATGGAGATGATAGAGTGATGGGGTCAACACATGATACACACATAGATAGAGGGGATATTATTGGTTTTTCATCCACTACTAGATCTCAGGAGGAGCATATATTGATTGATAGACTTCACGAGATCTAATTTCAAGATAGGGAGATAGACAAGTTGCATCGATAGGTATCCAAATTGTAGTGGGTTGAAGATAGAAAAAGAGATCAAGCATCTGAGGTTAGATGATTATAGGTTGAGGTTGATAGGTTACAAAATACAATTGAGAGGATGGAGAGATATGGTATGGTAATGATAGTTGGATTTGTGACACATGATGTGGAGTTTCAGACTCCAAATCATACAACATTGACACAGTAATATATAAAAGAGAGATATTTCTAAGACTAAGCTAGTAGAGTCCAGGGTGTTACTAATAGTATAAGGACATATTACAATATTAGATAAGGTTATGAGGGCCATTGATGAGGCCACATATTATAATATTTTATATGAGGAGGTTGTTCCACACACACATAGGGTATCATCATTTAGATAGTACTCAGTCAAGTGATTTGTATTAGGTGGATCAATACTACCAATAGAGTCATATAGGTCTATGAGGTAGGATACACATGCATATGTGTCTACCATGAGTCACACCACAACATGATGAGTTGTTTCTTCAACTAGACACCACTTTAAAGGGACAAGGTGAGACATGACACATATGTTAGGTTGATGATTGTATATATATATATATATATATATATATATATATTTGAGATGTATCTTTTTTATCATGGTTGATGGACATATGGATATGTAGATTACTATTTATACTTATTGCACTTTGATTCACACTAGCATGTGTTAATTCTTTCTTAGAATTTTTATTATGGATTATGTCATCTATGATTTGATTTATGAATGCATGGATAATGATGTGAGATATTTTCTTTGTTTTTGTTATTGATCCTTGCATTAGATTTCCAATAATAAAGAGTATTGAGCAACCTGATGTTTAATATAGCATGAAACATGTTACCACTAATGATATTAAATAATCATGATGAATGTTGATTTTTTAGGGATATGAACTAAAGAAAGAATAAATTATGTAAAAGTAAAGTATGTCATGATATAAATAAACCATAACCATACTATTATGCAATTCACAAAATAATCTTTTCCACACATACATAAGTAAAATAATTAAAGTAAGACTTGAAAATAAAACTAATCTAGATTATGTAAAAAATGACAAAGCAACAATATTAATAAAATAAATAGAAATGATACACAAACAAATAAACAAGCATTAAACATTTCAAAGATAATCAATTTACATATTGACATAAAATTGTTGGAATAATGCATATTTAAGCGTACCTAGGGTTAATAGGGTAAGTTATTTATTACCAAGGGTTAGTTTTATTTACCTCGATTAATTTATTTTATTGTTGAGAATCTCTCAACAATATATTTGTTCGTAGTATGAGAAAACAAATAGTTTGTTTTCTCTATTTTGTAATCATTACAAATAGTTTGTTAATATGAAACAAACTATTTGTATTATAAATACTTTGCATTATATGAGAAATAAATGAGAGAGATTAATGAGAGGATACAGAGAATTTTGTGGATTATCACCTATTTTTTAGGTGTGAGAAATTTATTTATTCTCTGATATTATTTGCAGGGTATTTGTTGTGGGTTCTTTCTCCTGGATTGATCCTGTGGATCCTGTGTATCTCCTGCTCATTCTTTCATGGTATCAGAGCTTGGAGTTCCAATTGAAGATCCTCTTCCCTGAAATTTTTTATCTTTTAACACATTCAAAAAAATTATTTTATTGATGTGTTACAAATATTTTTAATTCTCTCAAATTCTGGTTCTTATTTACAATTTTTTTTTTGAAAAATTATGTACTTTATGCTCATTAAATAACCATACAGATTTCAAAAATCATATTTTTTTTCATAGGGGCATAGGAAATAAATTCAAGAATCCATTTAAATTCTAATTTTCTCATTTGGATCAGGACATACAGCTCTTTCATTCAAAAACTTGTTGACTGGTTCCTGTTGGCAAACTGTTGGCAGACTGCAGTACCTATCCGTTTTTCTGATGTGGCAGATCGTACGGTTTCTTTTTTTCAAATTTAAGACCTGTTCATGAAATATGACTGTTATATATTTCTATCCATATAATTTTTGACGAATTTGGATCAGTTTGTACAATGTTTTGGAAGCCAACAATAGGAATTTAAAATCTGTTTTTTTGTCTGCTGTATAGCCATACGGATTTCTCATTTTTGAACACCTTATGATGTATAAAATCAAAATATGAAAATTTCATGTGATATCAGACTTCCAAAGCTTTCATTTAATTCTAAGAAGGATGGATTTGGACCAGGCCATATAGTCCTTTTGGCAGATCCAGTGGGGCCATTCTGCATTGCTGAAAGGTGTTTTTTCCTTGGCTGTGTTTACAAATTTTCTCAAATTTTTCCTGACCTCCATGCCTTGCTGGAAAAGAGTTTATTATGATTAAAGCCAAAGATTATTCAGCTTTTATCTCACATGTTTGAGTATTTTGGATTTTTTTTTTAATTAATTATTTTAATTTTTAGTGGTTTAAATGCAAGTCTCTAGCTTTGAAAGTTCAAATTTGACTCTGCTAAATCGGCTAGAGATATTTTGTTAAAAATTTGTAGGGAGGAGGTCTTGGGGTCAAATCCCCCTACATTTTTTTTGAAAAAAGCCATTTTTTAATTTTGTATAAGCCAAGGCTAAATTTTTTTTCGTCGGGAGACGTTAAATTATAACGGGAGGGGTGTTTTTTGAGGAAAAATGAATGTCTAGATTGTTCTTGTCAACTTCATCATCTTCCTCGGGAATGGAATCTCAATTTTTTGAACCTCTAAATTCTACAAATTACCATGTTTGGAATCTAAAAATGCAACAACTCCTTCAATCAAAGGGCTTATGGAGAATTTTTTCTGAAATGACACCTGCAACATTCACCACTAAAAAAGACAAATATGCATATGGTTGTAAGCAGGATGAGGCTCTTGGATTGATTTGCCTCAACGTCTCAAATAATCTTCAATTTCACATTGTAGATGCTACTACACCAAAAGAGGTATGGGAAAAATTTAAAAACCTATTTGGCAAAGTTAATGAGTTTAAAATTTTGCAATTAGATGCAGAATTGAGTACTCTCTCTCCATCAGATTTCCCTTCAATAGATGAATTCTTGGCAAAATTCAAATTTATAAGGTCACAGTTGAAAGCTAGTGACAAGGATAAAAGTGATCAGGAGTGCATTTTCATGATTTTGTCAAAGTTGAAAGGACCATATAGTGTTTTTTCCTCTGCTTTTTATACTATGATGGAGACATTAGGTGATGAATTCAAATGGCCTTCCTTTGAAGTTTTTTGTGAAAGATTGACTAGGTAGCTAAAAAAATTAATGGCCTTAGATGCTCTACCTGGTCCTAGTCATGCTCTAGTTGCTAATTCTTCTAAAGGAAAACCTTCACCTAAGTCTAAAAAGAAAGCACCTTCAAATAATCGTCCAGAGTCCACCACCCAAACACCTCATCATTCTAAATCTACTAAGACCAAAAAGTCCTTTAAGCAAAAGAAGAAAACATTTGGTCCATGTAATTTTTGTGGTGGTCCTAATCATGATGAAAGTAGATGTTTTAAGAAGATAGAAGCATTAGAGGCAGCGGTTAGACAACACAAAATTTCCATTCTGTCTCCATCACCTTCTACTTCTGCAGGAAAAGGGAAAGCACTTTCAGCCAGGGCTATATCTTCATGTCATGATCAGTGGATTTTTGACTCAGGTGCTTCTCACCATCTCACACATTCTAAGGATCTATTGTCTTCTCTTACAGATTGTAGTAAATCACATATTTTTATGGGTAACTCCTCACAGATTGAAGTTTTGGGATCTGGTACTGTTGATAAACAAGATGGATGTTTTAACAATGTATTACTTATACCCCAAATCTCTTCTAATCTTCTCTCTGTATATCAAATATGTAATTCTGGCACTGGTAAAACTGTGGAGTTTACTTCACATGATGTTGTAATAAGAGAATGTAATGATCCTAGTGAGATAGTTGCTACAGGTACAACAGACCATACTGCAAGACTCTATACTTTTGATAAGTTTGAGTCTTTTATGTCTTCTAGTCCTTCACTTATAACACATGGTAATAATCTTAGAAAATTGTGGCATGAGAGATTATGACATTTGAGTTATGGATATATGCAACAAATGAGTACAAAACATCTTGTAAAAGGCCTTCCTAAGGTCTCATGTATTGATGGGGTGTGTCCTGGTTGTCTAGTTGGTAAACAACACCAGGATCCATTTCCAGTTGGTAAGGCCACACGTGCAAATGCACCCTTAGAGTTGGTTCATAGTGATTTGATGACTTTTCCCACTCATTCTTTTTCAAGGGCTAAATATGCACTCACATTCATTGATGATTTCACTCGTAAAACTTGGGTATATTTTCTCAAGTTGAAAAGTGAAGTTTTTGAGACTTTTAAGGCCTTTAAAGCCTTTGTTGAAAAACAATCATCTCTTCCTCTTAAGAAGATACACACTAACAATGGGGGGGAATATGATAGTAATGCTTTCTATGATTTTTGTATTGAGCATGGGATATAACACCAGTTCATTGTACCACACACTCCTCAACAAAATGGTGTAGTAGAGAGGAAGAATCAAACATTGAAAGAGATGGCTAATTGTTTGATTCACTCTAAAAATTTGGGTCCACAATATTGGGCTGAAGCTATAAATTGTACAAACTACATTCAAAACCGTATGCCTCACAAAGCTGTGTAAAATATGACACCAAAAGAAGCTTGGTCTGGGATCAAGCCTGATATTTCAGATTTTTGCATCTTTGGGAGTCAAGCATGGGCATTCATTCCTGATGACAAACATAAAGCATTGGAGAAGAAAAGCCAACCATCATTTTTGTTTGCTATTGTGAAGATGTAAAATCCTACCATCTTTTTTATCCTATCACACATGATGTGTTGTTTCAATAGGATGTTCAGGTTGATGAGCTAACCACTCCATAAGAGTGTACATCTAGTTATTCTTCTCCCCCTCCTTCTACCGAGGATAGTGAGGATTTGGTTTCTAGTGTTGATGATGATGATGATGTTGCACTTGTTCAACCACCACAACCATCTTCTTCACCACCTTTGCCCAAATGGGCAAAGAGCACTCTACAAGCAGCTGGTTCTTTTGTTGGTGATCCATCTGATTCTTGTTGCACTCACTCACAGACATCTGGTGTTGCTCTTTTAGGACAAGCTTGTATAGATGATCCAGTGTTGTTTTCTGAGGCTATTTGTATACCTGAGTGGGATGTTGCTATGTATGATGAGTATTCTTCATTGATGAAGAATGATACTTGGGATCTTGTCCCTCTTCCTAAGGGAAGAAAACTTGTAAAATGTAAATGGGTCTATAGGACCAAATATGTTGTAGATGGATCAGTAGATAAGTACAAAGCTAGATTAGTAGCTAAGGGTTTTTCACAGGTTGAAGGCGTTGATTACTCTGAGACCTTTGCCCCTGTAGCTAGGATGGATTCTATTCGGCTTGTACTCTCTCTTGCTGCTTCACATTCTTGGTCATTTTTTCAGATGGATGTGAAGAGTGCTTTCTTGCATGGTGATCTCCATGAGATCTATATGGAGCAGCATCTAGGATTTATGTAGGACTCATCATTGGTTTGTATACTCCATCGTTCTCTTTATGGCCTCAAACAAGCTCCTAGAGCTTGGTACGAGAAGATGGATAGTTTTATTTTGAGTTCTAGTTTTATTCATTGTGAGTCAAATCACAATGTATACATCTTAAAGCAAGGTGAGGAACTTGTCATATTGGTTTTGTATGTTGATGATCTCATCCTCACTGGTAGTTTAGATTCCTTGGCACATGACATCAAGGACAAGTTGGCAGATAGGTTTGATATGACAGATGTGGGACTTCTACATTATTTTCTTGGTCTTCAAGTTTTTTAGTCTTCTGAGGGCATTTCTATTGGACAACAGAAGTATGTGACAGATCTTCTTCATCGATTTGGCATGGATGATTGTAAGCCTACACCCACTCCATATTAGTCAGGTATTGTGTTGTCTGCCACTTGTACAACTCCTCTTGTTGAATCCAATTTATATAGGCAATTTGTAGGTAGTCTTTTATACCTAACTCATACCCATCCTGACATCACATTTGTTGTGAACCTTGTCTCTCGGTTCTCACATGAGCCTCATGAGAGTCATTGGAAAGTAGCCAAGCATATTTTTCACTATATTCAGGGCACCACTCACTTTGGTATACATTACACACCACAAATTTATACACAACTTGTTGGATACACTGACTCTGATTGGGCTGGTAATGTTGACACTTGCAAGTCCACTTGTGGATTTGCTTTCACACTTGGTTCAGGTCCAGTTGCTTGGGCATGCAAAAATTAGACTACTATTACATTGTCCTCTACTGAGCCTGAGTATCGAGGTGCTGTCAAAGCTAGTCAGGAGACACTTTGGCTTCACACAATAGGGTCCTATTACTCTTTGGTGTGATAACCAAAGTGCGATTGATATTTCATGCAATCTTATTGAGCATCAGTAGACAAAACACATTGAGATTCACATGCACTTCATTCGACATCTTATTCAAGATGGAGTTCTTTCTTTGGAGTTTGTGCCTACAGTTGAGCAGATTGCCGACATCTTCACTAAACCTTTGGCTTCTCCTTGTTATCTTCAGTTGCTAGCGATGCTTGGGGTGAAGGAAGTTGTCCTTGAGGGATATCTCCCATGAATTCCTTCCTTCCTTTATTTTTCATATATTTTGATTGGTTTGTACATGGGTACCTTATCAGGCCTAGTAGCCGGGACCCATCTTGGTTTGTCATTCTCCCTATGTTTCGCTTAAGGGAGGGTGTTGGAATAATGCATATTTAAGCTTACCTAGGGTTAATAGGGTAAGTTATTTATTACCGAGGGTTACTTTTATTTACCTCGGTTAATTTATTTTATTGTTGAGAATCTCTCAACAATATATTTGTTCGTAGTATGAAAAAACAAATAGTTTGTTTTCTCTATTTTGTAATCATTACAAATAGTTTGTTAACATGAAACAAACTATTTGTATTATAAATAATTTGCATTATATAAGAAATAAATGAGAGAGATTAATGAGAGGATATAGAGAATTTTATGGATCATCACCTATTATTTAGGTGTGAGAAATTTATTTATTCTCTGATATTATTTGCAGGTTATTTGTTGTGGGTTCTTTCTCCTGGATTGATCCTGTGGATCCTGTGTATCTCCTGGTCATTCTTTCAAAAATAATCATAATTGACAAAATAACTAAAAAGTAAATAAACATGTGAATAGATAAGGATAAAATGGATAAATAACCAACTTAGTGGTTAGGGACAGAATGGATTAATAATCAACTTAATGGTTAGGGAGAAAATAGATAAATAACCAACTTAATGGCTAAGGATAGAAAGGAAGAAATAACCCACTTAATGGCTAAAGATAGAAAACATGAATAATACAATAATGAAACAAACAATGGATAAATTAGCAAAATCTATAATCAAAGACTTAACATCCTAAGCAAGAGTTTGATAGTTGCAGCTAAGAGCTAGGCTAAGTATTGAACAATCAATGAGGAAGTATAAGGATAAACAAATCCATTCTTGGGGAAATGAATGGTGGGAAAAATGGTGGCTGAGATGACCCTAGAGACCCCATGTCTCTAAGCATTGCCTACATAATCCACCCTAGAAAAATTCCATGTGGGGATATTAGGATAAATGTAATTCTCCCAATATGGAAAATGATGAGAAAGTGGGAGATTGATGAAGTGTTTAAGTGTCAGATGAAAAAGATGAATGAGTGACCCACCCAATAAAAATGAGTGAATGATGTGGAAGATAGCTAAATGGTAGATGTGTTATGATAGGTGTTTGATAAAATTTGGGATACTTTTGTAAAATATATATATATATATATATATATATATATATATATATATATATATATATATATATATTTGTTTTTTAAAACAAGGAATATAAAAGACATTTTTGGCTATCATGAGCAAGGATGTAGGTTTACATTTAAGAGTATCAAACCTTAAGCTAATCATGCTATAAAATAAGTGATGATCAAGTGAGATGTAAATATACAATAGACTACTAAAACCTGATACCCCCAAGTAACTAAGGTGAATATATACAATGGTTTACAAATGGCACCAAAAATGTGGTTTTCACCATAGTACTTGACCAAAGCACTAGTAAACTGGTTTACTTTTAGATGATCTATGTGGTTCTTCTTTTCTTTTCTTTTTTACTTTTTTTTTAATATATATATTTATCTTAACACCTATGATATCAATAACAACATATAGAATAAATTTAGGCATAGGATTGCTTAAGGTGCATGATTTTCATAGGTTCATCAAGATCCTCTCCATCTTCTATAACTAATTTGTAAGCTCCTTATCCATACTTAGCAATGACAACATATGGGCCTAACTAATTAGGCTCAAAATTTCCCTTATTTCTCTTTCAACATTGGTGTTTTAGTAGTTTTCCTTAAGAATAAGACCTCATATTTCAAATTCCTTAGATTTTATCTACTTATTAAGCTATGATGAATGTGATTATGGTAAACTTATAAATGGTTTAAAACATTAAGTCATTTCTCATCTAAAACATCGATTTAATTGAGGTGTCAAGTACAATATTATTATTCTTTGATGATTTATTTTAAAGATATTCATAAAGATGGAATCTTGACCTCTATGGGAAGAATAAACTCACTACCATATATAAGGGAATAAGGGGTTACCCCTGTGGGTATGCAGATGCTAGTGTGGTATACCTAGAGGGATCGATATAACTAAGTATGCTAGTCATGACCAGCATCATTTATAACTCTTTTAAGGATACACAAAATGTTTTTTTCTGGTTGACTTAGCTTTTTAATTGCCTTGTTGGTAATAAGGAGTGGACCACTTGTACTTGATGTGGTAGGTTTGAAAAAGAGCCTTAACATCCTTATTCTTGAATGATTTTCCATTATCAAAAATTATAGTGGAAGGAATACCAAAGTGAAAAATAATGTGATTTAAGGTAAATTTGGAATTTTTTTTTAGTGACATAGGTAAGGGGAATTATCTCAACCCACTTGGTAAAATACTTTATTGCCATTATAATATGCTTATGTCCATCATAAGAATTGGGATTTATCTTTCCAATGAGGTTTAACCCACATGTGTAAAATGGCCAAGGTGTTGTGATAGGTTGTATATCTTGTGAGGGTATATGGATAAGATCCCCATGTTTTGGATAGGGTATGCATTTATTAAAATAGGCACATGAACTAGTTTTTATTGTAAGACAATAGTAAATTACTCACAGAAGCTTATTTTCAAGGACCATGCCACTTGAATGTGATCTACATATTCCCTCATGAACTTCTCTAATTACCAAAGTAGATTCTTCATAATTTAGATAGCATAAAAGTGTCACATCATAGCCTCTATGGTATAGGGTGTTGCCAAGGATGGTGTAGTGAAATGTGTGTTAAATAAAAGACTTGCATTGATTAGATAATAGGTTAGATGGTGTGGTATTATCATGAAGGTTATTATAGACATTAGAGTACTAGGGATAAGTGGGACCAAATTCATCATAAACCATTTTTGAATCAAGTGTATCACAAGCTAGTATCATTAAGTACTCAATCAAAAATTTGTTATGCTTTGTGATTAAATCCAATAGGGAACCAATGGTATCCATAGCATCTGCTACTCTATTGTTGATTCTTGAAACTTGTTTAAATTGGATGTATTCAAAAGATAATTTAAAACTATCCACCATCCACTTATAATAGATCATCTTATCATCATGATCTTAGAGTTCATTAGTGACTTGATTGATGATAAGCTTAGAATCACCAAAAATAAGAAGGTGTTGGATTCCCTAATGGATTGCCATTTTGAGACCTACTAAGAGACCTTCATACTCTGATATGTTATTAGTGTAAGGGAATTCAATTATGAAATCCTTGGGAATTTAATCCCTATTTGGTGTGACTAACAATATGTCTTCCCCTGATTTGTGATTGGTAAAAGAACCATAAAAAAAGAGATGCTAAATTAGAGACTCATCTATAGACATTATTACTTCATCTGAGAATTCTAAAATAAGAGGTGCTTTGTCATTGAGTGGTGCTTCAAGTAGTACATATACTAAGACCTATCCTTAGATTATTTTTTGACTAACATACTCTAAATCAAACTCACTAAGAAGCATAACCCACTTAGCCATCTTACTGGTTAGAGTTGTTCTGGATAAAATATATTTAAGAGGGTTTATCTTTGAGATAATCTTAGTTTGATTGTTGAACATGTAATGTCATAGTTTTTGAGAATAAAAAACCACTTCTAGACATGATTTTTCTATATGATAGCTCATATGATATCAAATTTTTGCTTAGGTAATACACTACTTGTTCTTTCCCACTGTCATCATGCTATGCTAATAATTCCCATAGTGAAAATTGAGTAGTTGAAATGTATAATAAGAAAGGTTTACCAGTAATTGGTGGCATTAGTACTAGTGAGTTGGAAAGATATCATTTAAGATTTCAAATTATTTTTCATAATTTTCATTCCAAGGAAAAGGAGTGTCCTTCTTCAACAAAAATGTGATAGGGTGATAAATGTTTGTAAGTTGAGATATAAATCACTTGATTTCCTAAATTTTTCCTTGTAGACTTCTAAGTTATTTAAGATTCTTATTTGGAGACATATCCATGATAGCTTAAAATATAGATGGATCAACTTTGCTTCCACATTTTTAAACATTGAATCCTAACAAATTTACCTACATCACACTAAACACACACTTCTTAATATTCAATCTTATGTTATGCTCTCTCATGAATTCAAAAATATGGTGAAGCACTTGAGGGTGTTCTTCTCTAGATTTAGATTTAGCAAAAACATTGTCAACATAGTCTTCCATAATGTCATGAATCGTGTCATGGAAAATGACAGTCATTACCTGTTGATATGTAGATCTAGAATTTTTCAAACCAAAAGGCATTACTTAGTATCATAATTATCCCCATGGTATTGTAAATGTAGTTTTGAGTTGGTCTTCAACAATAATTTTTATTTGATTATTGCCTAAAAATCCATCCATCAAAGATAACATCTCATGACCCATAGTTGAATCTACAACCATGTTTATGTTAGGCAATGGAAAATCATCTTTTGGGCATGGTTTGTTGATATCATAAAAATTTGTACAAACTCTAATCCCTTATATTTTTTTTGATACCACTATAATATTGTATATCCAATTTGAACAATCGATAGGGCATATGAAACCAACAACCAACTACTTCTTTAGTTCCTCTTTTACTAGTAGTGAAATCTGAAGATGCATCTTATGGAGTTTCTATTTTATTGGTTTGGTGTTTATATGCACCAAAATTTGATGTAATATTAATTATAGATCAAGTCCTAGCATATCCACATAAGACCATGCAAAGATGTTAAATAATTCATGAAGAAAAAGTGTAAATATTTTTCTTTCTTATTGAGTAAGTGATATGAAAAGTTTAACAATTTTAGAATCTTCTTCGGTGTAATGTTCATAGGAATGGTTTCTTCAACAATTAGATTTGATTCATCTTTGTAATTTAAGGGTGGTGCAAGAATATGAAAATCTTCCTTGAAGTCTGTCTGACTAGATGTAGAAGCTGAACTGATATTGTTATGTAATTTGTGTTCCCCAAAGTATGTTGAATCATCTAACTAAATTAGAAACCCTTTTTTGTGGTTACCTACTAGAATCTAATCGCTTATTTTTGAGAATTTGGAAATAGACTCATCATTATAAAAATGATCAAGTGACGTGTTGCAAGTTTATCCCACTATATGAGGGATGGATATGCAAGACTAAGTGTAAGAATGGAATTCTAATGAAATAAGTTGGTGAGGGCAAGGTTTGAAAATGGCTAAGTATGAAACCTATTTCATTGTCTGAAGAATCATCCTCTAACTCACTAGAAGAGTCACTTTGGAAAAATGTGAGATTCACATTAAGTAGGTTAAATCCTATACCATGTTTTTCTTCATTTGTTTTTATTTTTATAGGTTTGATGGATCCTTATTCATGAAGGTTGAGACATTTACCCTTATAGTTCATTATATTACACATGATGGAATTAGGAAAGGGATATATATTATTGGAGAGGCAAGTAGCTAGTTCATCAAAATAAATCTTGTCTTGCCAAGCTTCTTAACCACTCTACTATCCTTTAGATGGTGGGGCTTGACATGGTTATTTGGATTGGTATGGATTGTACTTGTGTAAAAATATTGAATTATATACTCTTTACATAGTTATTCATTCCTCTATCAATGATCTTAAAGTGGGAGGAAGTGGATGAGGATGCTCTCAAAGTGGGTGGTGGATTTGAAGCTTGATCAGATGGTTGGGTGGATGCTTCACTAGTGGAAGCCTTTTCAATGGAGTTGGATGTAGTTGGTGTAAAAATCAAACCACCAAGGGGAGGTGTTTGAAATAATTTTTTTGGATGGACATAATTTTTAAGTGAAGAATAATACTGAACAAGATTAAATTTATCATCTATAACTAGTAAATAGTTCTATATTTGGTATTTACCTTCCAATAGATTATAATACTAGAAGGGTTGAGGATCATCTTGTATAGTAATTCCCATTCCTACATGGGATAATTTCAAACATTGGTGTAAGGTAGATGGGATGGGATTCATGGAATGTACCCATGGATGTACAAGAAATATGTTGTATGGTAGATCAAAATCAAGGACATGAATGAGAGTTTCTTTAATAATGTGACCTACCATCAAAGGAAGATAGATTGTTCCTATAGATTATTTCTCATTATTATCATATGGATTTATGGTAATAATGTTTGTTTCCAATATTGTTATTGGATATCCTAGATGTTTATAAGCCTTAATATACATATATTGAGTGTTGAACCATTATTTATAAAAACCCTTTTCACTTTGTGCTTAGAGATGATAACCTCTATGTACAATGGGAGGTTATGATCCGATCCTAAAGGAGAGACATCTGAATGATCCAATGTTACTTGTTTATTTATGGTTAGAGAACCTATTAATGCATGGAAATTTTTAGGATTGATGTTTTGAGGGACATTTGACTCTTGGATAACTTTATACAATATATATTTATATACAAGAAATATCTTGAGAAGGTCTAATATTGAAATATTTGATGTCATTTTCACAAGATGGTTGATAATGTTGTACTTGCATTCAATATTAGAGGATGATGCACTAGGAAAGGTAATATTTGCACACCTTGTGCTAATGGTGCATTCATGTGATAGAAAAGTAATAATAATGACATAGTTATACATAGAATCGATGTTATTGACTATAGAATTAAATAGATGACTTGCACCTAATCAACATTATTAGATTCTAGTTGTTCCTATTTTTTCTTTCCCTTTCCTTGATCATGATTAGGTAATGGATCTTTTTATATCTCCATTTTTTGTTTTTTGTATGGTTTAGATGGTTGATTTTTAATTACTATGTCACCTCTATCAATAAGGTCCTGAACATAGTGTTTAAGGTGTATACACCTATTAGTGTAATGTCCTTTAATCTGATGGTATTCACAATACTAATCTTCTTTATACTAGTCAAGTTTAGGAACATTTTTATCAAAGGATTTAGTGTTTGTCCATGTGATCATGTTTATGTGAGCCAACTTTCAGAAAACATTCTCATAAGTGTCACCCAATTGACTGAACTTATGCTTAGGTCTTCTTTGTATACGTTATCCACCAAGAATTTTGATGTTATTAATTGTTTGAGTGTACGTTTGCATTTGATTTTGAGGGTTTTAAATCTATTTGACATCAGTCACACCATTTCCAACAAGTTTTTTGTTCTTGGCAAAGAACTTTAGTTTTTCTATTGGTTTAGAGGAATTATTATTATCCAATTTAAATATTTTCATTACACCTCTATTAATTAGTGTTCTTTCTACTTGAACTTGAACTCCATTTTTAATGATTTCATCAAAAGAATTTGGGTTAAGGAGTAAAAAATGGTGTCCAAAGTTTGAATTTAAATTGTTCTTGAAGATGTCCACAAGATTTGTTTTAAAAAATGACCATGTGAAATGACTTGCCATTACTCACCATCTTTGGATGAAAGAATCAAAAGTTTCATTGATGTGTTGTTTTGTGTTGTGTAAGTTTAAGGTGGTTAAATATTTTTTGATGTTATAAGAGAAGTCATAAATAATTTTTTTAGATAAGTCTTTAAAGGTGAAAATAGATCCTTTTAGAAGTCATGAAAACCATTCAAGGGCTTGGCCCCTAAGACTTTATGGGAAAAAATGCAACATGTATTCATTATTACAAGAAATGTCTGCACATGCATGATAGAACTTAGTTAGATGTTCTTTGGGATCTCTTTTACCTTTATATTTGTCAAATTTTAGGATTTCAGTGTATTTTGGAAAATGTGTAGTCATTTTACTTAAATCGTATGGGTATGAGTGAATTTACTCAAACTTGAAATATTTTTTCCAAGAATAAATGTCATATTGTAAGCCTTCAACTCTTTCCTTTATGTTTTGAAACTCTTGTATGAGATATGGGGATAGTTGATTCATTTGAATTAGTTGATTATATGGTTGACCCATGAATTGGTTTATGTTTTGTAGAATTTGTTATTTAAATCTATTTGGAGGTTGATTGTTAAAATTAGTGTTTTGAGGGTTTGAAAATGTATTGAAGTTAAGATTATAACCAAGGTTTGGATTTGCATTAGAACCAAAACTTGTTTTACTTGTGTTTAGATTAGAACCAAATTTTGTTTGATTTGAATTTGGGTTGAAACCAAGGTTGGGGTTATTTGAAAAGTTTATGCTTAGGTTTGTTGGATTTGGGTTTGCATTGAAGTTTGAGTTATTTGGTGGATTTTTGTTGAAGTTCATGGAATTGGGGTTATTATTTTAACCAAAATTATTTTGATTAAACAAATTTGGATTGGGTTGTTGTGGGTGCATGTTGTAGTTTTAATAAAATGGATTAGAACCTAAGTTTGGATTGGAGTTAGCTTGGTTTTATTAGAGTGCATTTTGGTTTGGGTTGTTTTGATGTTGATTAAGGATAGAATTAGGATTTGTGTTTGGATTCTTGATGTTAAAGTTATGATTGAGGTTATAATAATTCAAATTGGTTGGTTTTTGGTTTTGGTTTAATCTTATGTTAGGATTTGGGTTGGAAAATGAAGGATTGGGATTAGAATTAAACTAAGTTGGAATGGGGTTAGAATTTGGATTGGAACCTAGATTGGATAGAATAGATCCAAGAGTATTAGAGGAAGAAGGTTGATTTAGTAAGCCACTATTTAAATTTAGATTTTTGAGTGTGCATAAAGCAATATTCAAACTAGGATTGGATGGTTGATTGGGCAAGCTGAAATGAGCATTCAAGATTTGATTTTAGTTGGGAATGATTGGTGAGCCTTGGAGACTCTGATTGGGGTTGATTTGTGATTTTGAATGTAGATTTAAACTTAGATTAATTTGACCGTAACCTTTTGAATTTGTATGAATATTCAAATTTAGTGTAATCAAATGTTGATTGATGAGACTTGAATTAGATGGGAGGCCCATGTTCAAGTTTGGGTTGACTTGTTGCATGATTGGTAAACTTGGATTAAAATTAAAGTTTTGAGTGGTTGGGTGTGTGAATAGTGATTTTGAAGATATATTCAAACTTAGATTAGTTGGATAAACATATGAAGGTAAATTAGGATTCACATTCACATTGGGGTTACCAAAGGGATTGTTTGTTTGATGAGATTTACATTGCATAATCTCTTGGGATCCTTAGGCTACATGAATTTCCATGGAGAATCCATGGATTTTTTGATATGATTCCTCATGTAAAATAGTTTTCCCTTTGCCTTGAGAGACTTAGGAATGAGGTTTTTAGGATAGTATGAGGGCATTGATACCCTCTAAAGAACCTTATGAGTTAGATTTATTAGGATTCAAGGATGAAGGTTCTTTGCTTGTAATCAATTATTGCAAGTTATGTACATTAAATTTGGATGGGCAGTTTGTTCCAAAGCCCAAGGATTAAAGTGATAATTCATCTTTTTTTGACATGACATACTCATAAAAGGAAGGTGGAGGTTAGACAATTATTGGGCTACCCTTATTTTGGTAAGCCCCTCCTTCATATTCTTCTTGTTCGGTTATCACATGTATTTATACATGATATTATTGGCCAATAAATTGGAAAGGATCATTGCCAAATGGCTCATCCCTTTCATTAGGATTATTTAGCATGGCTATTTGCCTAGTGATAGGTGGCATGGTTAGGAAAAAAATAATATGACTCAAATAAATGGAAGTTTTAAACTAATAACACTAACCAAAGTAACTGGAAAAAAATTAAATTCTTAAACTAATTACTTTGATTTTAGGATGTCTTGATATCTTTAAAAACTCAAAATAATTTGTTTTCAAACAAGGATATCATAGCACATGAAAACCATAAGGAAACAACAAACTAATTCCTACTTTAAATAGTCAAGCAATTACACATAAAATGTGAAAAATTTGAATAAGAGTTGTGAAAAAAATTTGGGCCTTTTGATATCACTTAATCATCCATGATCTTAGTCATGGCTTGATATTTAAAAGAACTAATCATGGAGGATCTTGTCATTCCCATATCCCACAAAGTTAAGTTTTGAGGGTGTGTGAAAAGTATCTTCTCGATGTTAACTGCTAATTGATGCACTAAAGTTGAATGACAAAAGAGGCTTTCCCAAGTTCAAGGTTTAAACAAGATTATCAAAGGGGAGTCCTTAGAGATACCTTTAGATATGTTAAGGCTTGATTCTATGGTAGAAATAGATGAATTAGATGCACACTACAAAGTCTTATCCTAAAGTTTTCCAACATAGCCATAGGGGTTTCAGTTTGTTGACAATAAATGATATTGTATTTCAAGGCAACTATTGAAACCCTAGGTATTGGAGCATGAAATCCCATCTCATCATGGTGTGATTAAAAGATATAACTACTTAGGCAATTAAAAAAGTTAGATCTCAATTTTTATATCCCACCAGTACATAAGGTTTGGCCTACTGTGTGGTGATGAAATACATGGTCAATAGAGCCCCTAGAAAAAGAAATAAAAAGTAAGTTTTCATTTATAATTTTTGAGTATTTTTAACAATGTGATTCCAAGGAAAGAGCATATGCAAAAACCACTTGGGTAAAATAAAATTTATGGAATTGTTTTTTATTCTTGAGTATCATCACCAATGTGATACCAAGGGAAGAGAATACACAATTCCATAATTAAAAATAAAATTTTGAAAGGAAATAATTAAATTAAAACCAAATGTGATGTAATTACTAAAAAATTGAAAAACTAAATTTAATTTGTTAGTAATAAACTAAAAGAAATTAGTTTTTGTTTTAGCCTCTTTGTGGATTTTCTTTTACATGAATTCTAAAAATAATTGGTTAGAATATTTTTTTGGGATTGGTACAAGGCAACCTATAATGGAGTAAAAGAAAAACCATGAAAATAACACAAAAAATACTCTTTTTAATAGATTTGTAGTTACGTAGTAGAGTAGAAAAGCAAAATTGTAAAAGGTTAGCTACAAAAAATAAAGAGAATGTAAAAAAACATAGAGTAAATAGATTCACACTTATAGAACAATTTCACTAGTTGAAATGATAATTTCATAGATACAAAAATTATTTTAATGTCTATAATGATTATTTCATAGTCTATAGAAATTATTTCACTACATAGAATGACAATTTTGCTATTCAGGATGACATTTTCATGACTATTGTACAATTTTGTTGTTAGAATTGTAAGTACCAAAGATAGAAAACACATAAAAATAGGGGAATAAATTCATGGTTTTGAGATAATTTCACTAATAAGATTCATAATTTCATAGTTAATTAAGACAAATTCATAGTTTGGAACAATGATTTCATAAAAAAGTTTGCTGAATTCATTGTTTACATATAACAAATAGTTATAAAAAACTGAAAACATAGACATAAGTAGAAAGTGAATAGAAAAGTGATGGTAAAAATAAAGTTAGGAAAAAGACAATAGAAATATGATAAAAATGATTTCATTGTTAAGGGGTACAATTTTTCTATTAATGTTTCCAATTCTATAATTATGTAGTGATCATGTACAACCAAATAGAAAATACCAAAAATGACCTATAGCTTCAGCCATCACTTCACAAAACCAAGATTAAATGTATATGCAAATAAAAATATGAAAAATAAAATTAAAAACACTTTATAAATGCAATTATGGTGAATGTAAGATGAAGAAAAATTCCCACCAGGCATGCCAAAATATATTAAAGAAAATAAAAAAATGCAAACAAAGCTAAGAAATCTTAATCTAAACTATCTCAAATTAAGTTAGAGTTACAAATAAAAGAAACAAACAAAAACTTGTACCTTGGTTGTAAAATCTTATTCCATTGTGATGTAGATTCAATTAGCTCTTTAAAATGTGTTTGGTCACTCTTCCAATGTAAGGTAAAAATGGGTAACATTTTGGTGTAAAATGTTCTTTGATAGATTTGATTCACTTGTGATTTTGATAGCACTTCATTAGCATAAGTCAAGATGATGAAAATGATGGTTTTCATGCTTATTTATATATTTTCAAAGGAAGATCCAACTTTGGGAGATTATTTGGATATTTTAAATGATCCAAATAACCTAAAATG
Source organism: Torreya grandis (assembly GCA_037957365.1). Classification (NCBI taxonomy): domain Eukaryota; kingdom Viridiplantae; phylum Streptophyta; class Pinopsida; order Cupressales; family Taxaceae; genus Torreya; species Torreya grandis. Next base: position 707,842 of record JARHVA010007180.1, on the reverse strand, counting down.
GATAATGAGTCCTCATTCATGAGGATGATGACCATTTCAAATGGTTGAGAGTAGTATGGAAATGGTTAATTGAGTCACCAATAATGAGCCAAACTTTTTGAAAAATAAAGAGATGACTCAAAGGACATCAAGGAAGTTGTTGGTTTGGTTGGGATGAGTTAGCATGTGAGGGAGATTTAGGTGGAAGATGTTGGGTGCATTTTTATCATGAATTATATTAGGAAGAATAATTCATAGGTTTTAGGTGCATTTCAAGAGTAGTAATTTAACTATCAATAGAGAGTTAACTACATCTCTATGAATGTTAGTGGGGCTTACTATGAGTGGTCAGCCCTTTAATTGAAAATTTATGTTGACTCTAGCATGCACTTAGTTTGTGCATGTTGTTTAAGCTCACCTAGGTACCAAAAATAATAGAGAGTAGTAATGGGAAAATGATTGGGAAAAACACAACACATGCTCGGAGTCTCTTTGAAGATGTAACATTATTTTTTTGTGACTACCCTAAGTTTGAAATATAGTATTGATATTTTGGGTGTGTTAGAGAAAGAAGGGATCCATCCAGATAGGGGATAATATAATATAAGCAACATGGAAAATGTATTGAAAGTGGGTATAAGCTACATTTCATGAATAATGTAATATAAATGAATCAAGATAAAAATATTTGCATCAGATATATCTATTCATGGATTCCTCTAGATCTAATTTTATGGATTGCCCTATATTACCTTAGGCCAAGTGCCCTTATTCTAATTTCAAGGTTTAATTTCCTTATTTCTAGTTATGGATAAATTCTAAGATCTCCTTGATATGATACCATGTATAATTCATTATACAAAGTTTATGTGATTGGAAAATTTACTACAAAAAATTCAAAATTCTTGGATGCTTATTTGTTAGGTTAACCTAAGTAGATGTTCTATGGAGTCCAATTTGGAGGCAAATATTAATTATTTATTATGGGGAGATGAGTTTGAAAAGGGATGATTTAAGGGAGGCTAAAATCTTAGGCTAGTAGAGATTGCATCGAGACGGTATGGGATGTGATGTAGTTGTCTTAAATGTCCATACACATATTTTCATATGCCATTTCAACTCTAATTTAGAACTGTCGTACCCAAAAAAATAATTTGTTTATTCTTTTCTCTTGGATATTATCAAGAAATTTTTCCTAAAGGTACAAAGGAAACATTGATAAAAATCAATAATTTATGGTGTTTTATTAGTCAAATATAAAAACTATGTTTAATCACTATTTTTGAATTGATGGCTTTGAACCCTCCCCTAGTTAGTTTAGCTTTGCCACAAACTTTGAAGGTATGTTAAAATGAGATATTAGGAATATGGTATTGACACCCATAAACCAATAATTGAAATGGGTTTATTATCAGATGTTTATATGAATCCATGACTCTCACAAGATGTTGCTTCATACCAAACCATCCTTGTTGGTTAACAAAATGTGTCATTCTTGGTAAAAGAAATAATAATAATGTGGTAAAAAACACATAAGAAAATAACCATCATCAGTGTGGACATGAATTGAAATGTGAAAGTATATTTTTGTTAGATTTCACCATTATTTCAAGGTAATATGTGCTGCAAAGTCAATGTTTTTGGGGTCAACTTTGTGTCAAGTTTGGGCTAAACATGCATTGACTTTTGATAACTATATGAAAAAAAAACCTAGAAACACAATTTTAAACTAAAATGTGATACCAATTGTATGACATGCAATAGTGAGAGAAATAAATATATTGAACCCATTCCACTACTTAAATAAAAATTGAGTTGTTCTAATGGAAAAGAGAATTAAGTGCACTAAGAGTAGAAAAACTTGTAATTAATTTATTTTATAAATTTATTTAAATGTTTATCTTTGAGAAGTGAATATTTATAGCTCCAAAATGGGTGTGTGATTAAGAATTAATACAATCCTCTATACATGTTATACCTTTTTTGTTAAAAGATAAAAATCCTAATTGAGGGACACCAACATTTTGTGATTAATATTAAGAATTGAGGGTTTTTTAATTAAAGAATAAATATCTCAATTTTAATGTAATAGTTATTTTTGAATGAAAATATTTTCCATATAATAATAGTGTGATATGTTATATAATATAATCATAAAAAAAAGTGTGTGGATTTGATCACACTCTAAAATGTCACATCAGTTAGAGTTAAGAAGAGCTAAAAAATTAACCTAATAGCATACAAATATATTTTCAACCAAAATGGTGATATAACCCAAAAAAAATCATATAATATCTTTTCATATACCACCAAAAATCACTAAGAAATAAGAGCAAAAAAAAGCATGGGTGATAGAGGTGGAAGATCATCCAGCTTGTCACCCTAGGCCCCCAAACACTTTTAGATGGAGGATTTGTAAAGTTAAGTACAAGATCCTAAGCATCAGTCTCCATTTATTTATTTTTTGTTTCTTCATTATCTTACCAGGTGGGTGACATTATAAGTGTCAAATGAGGTAACTTCCCTTGTTGAGGCACAATCCAAATAGTATGGCCACATCACCATCATTACTAGCTTGAGTGTCTATAGCTAGGGATGGAAAATGTTATCATGGGGAGCTGTTGTAGTAGCTAATCTGGGAATGATTCTTCCTATGATGTCCAAAGATATAGTCTCATGTGGGTTACTTGTAGCAAGATGATTATGGAGGGTCTCAAATAATGGAATAGTGGGATCTACCTAGTGATCTAACAAAGTTTGGAGGTGTTCTACTTCCAATTGATTTTTTCCCCTTGAACCTATATTTGAAACTTGTCGTTAGAAATGATATAAAACTTGTTAGTTGTATAGAATATTCATCAAGAATAACATGATTAAAATTTTCATCATTTATGTCCTTCCATAATTGAAAGAGTATCTTAGCATGAAATATATGTCAAATTTGTGTGTATTTTTTATAAATCATGCCCAAGTTGCCTCTTGTCACCATATTTTAGGTGAACATTTTTAGACATAAGGGTTGGAAGAGGGTGGATTTGGCATGTTTAAAAAACCAAAAGACATGATTTAAGGATTCTAGGTAGTGGTAAATAGAAAAAATTGGATATGCCTAAGTGCACCAAGTGGGTGTAGTTGTGAGCCTTGGTGAAGAATAAACTAAATAAAATATTCTTGATTGGGCTCAATGATAGTAACCCACACTTGTTTAAACATTATTTTCCACACTTTTTAAATGGATTTAAATTTTCATCAAGTATTTAGACCTTTAATTTGAATATGATGTGGAGAGAGAAATTGATAACCTAATTTGGGTTTATACCTTGGTAAGGGGATCTCAACTAACCACTCATAGTGTATCCATCACTTAGATGATGATTGAACACTAATATTATGGATATTAATATCAGGTATGGAAACTTTAATCTCCAAAATTGATTCATGGTCACTATCCTGTAGCTAGAATGTATTCATTAAAATGGACGACAATACCCTATCCTTAGTTTATTTGCTAAAAATATCAAATATGACTTTAATTCTCTTTCTAAAAAACTGTAAGCTTTTAACTCATAAAGCCAGAGATAAAATAACTTTGGGAAATAATTATTACACAAAATCATTTCAAAAAAAAAATACAAACCCTTTGATGTCACCCATTAAATTATATCTGTAGACACTAGAAAACTACATGGTTCTAGTCGTCATAAGATACCCCTTGGCCCCCTTAGACCCCTTAGGTTAGGATTACTTATTAAAATCCTTTAACACACCCATTCACCCCCTTTTGGATAATTTAATTAAGTTAATTAAAAATGATTATTTACACCTTCTCACCCAAACCCATGGCTAATTGATCAACACCTATCCTTAGGACTAATTCCCACCTAGACACTTAATGCCCTAACCCAATAGAATTATTCCTCACACATCCTAATGAGGCCTTTATTAACCTTAGAACATTTCCATCAGTTTTAAAAACTAATCATAAGTGGCAATGCCTATTTTTGGAAAACTTAGATGTATTCTCCCTGACCAATGTCAGTTACCCCTTGACCAACACCAGTTGACTAGGACTAGTGATGGTTACTTAATGTAACCCAAAATCCTTGCCTTAGGAGGTTGAATTTATCTTTTGCATGAGAAATTCACTCTCAGGTGAATTAAATCTCCAAGGTGAACCAAGAACTAGAATTGAGACATTTATGTTCTTCAACAACTCATCATGAAGTTCCAAAGTATTATTTCTCAACCTATATTGCTCTGAGATCCCACACAACTTGCACTCAACCTTAGAATTGTTCCAAGCCAATAGACTCCAAAGCTAAGTATCTACACTTTTATCAAGTTTAATTATTAGTTACATTAGTTTTATTTGTTTGTATCCATTTCTCATCTGCCATCATTCCATTCCTTGTGTTGGAGTTCCTAAACTCCAAGCACTTCACCTCTCACCTAATCACCCTCAAACCATTCCTAGTCACCTGACCAAATAACTCTTGAGTTTGACACTTTTAAGAATCCACTTTACTCTCATGACCAATATTTAACCCAAAACCACTCACATAGGCCTTCCTACAATCAACCCAACAACCATTTATGTCCAAACTAAGATGTACAGGAACTAGCACTGGTTATACCTCGATTAACAATGGTTGATTTAATTGGCATCAGTTACACATCGATCAACACTGATCACTTTTTGTTCCATTTTTTCAAAAATAGCAAACCATTTCCACCTACTAACCCTACCCAAATTCTAGGTACTGAGTTTATGTCACATCATAGAGGTCTGAACTATTTTTTTAAATAGGTTTGAACATATTAACATTAGGTTTAATAATTTATTGATATTTTAATCAAAATCACTTGTTTATTTTCAAAATCATCTCTTGCATTAAGTTTAAGTAGTTTATATTATTTCATGCAAGCATCTATTCCCATTTATCAAAACTTAATTGTCTTAAAGAGTGGATTGATAGACTTCAAGGAAGTCTAGTGCTTCTTAGATATAGCTCACACTAGGCAATCCACCCATATATCTTACTAATACACCCTTTTCTAGTTGTTTTCTTATTTTTAGATCATCCTCCTGAGTCAAAGAAGAGTATCTAGAATTGACTAGATTATAGAGTGCACTACATCTAGGTTCTTCTTAACTCACCCTTCTTAAAATTTTACTCTCTTCTAAAAAAAATAATCATGAGAAAAATAGTGAAATATTTTGGCAAACCTGGTTTGACCCTTGAGGTTTTCTTGGGTTCGTAGTTATTTAGGACATTTAGTTACATTAGTTAAATTTTCATCCACTTGCAAATTTCATTTTTGAAAATTAAACGTTCTTTCTTTCATTCTTGCAATGAAAATATTAGTTTCAATTTCTCTTCTTTCCAAAGCAAGTTTTAGTCTTTCTTTGTATTCTTAGAAAAACTAAAAAATAATAAACATTTTTTTATTTCATTTATAAAAATAAAAAGGCACTAACTCTAGGGTTAGGACTTGCATCTTCATATCACATTTATTTGCATCTTAATTACTTTTTTACTCATTAAAAATAAATCAAAATTTTCTTTTGGGTTTACAATAACTTGTATCCATTATTTACTTGCTTGTTTAGTTCACATAGTTTAATTTAAATGATGAAATTAATCATATAAAATCACTTCTTATCACACACACACAATACCAAGCCATGAATTCAAATAAAAAATCAGACACTGACATAAGGCCTGACTAATTTCATCACCTAAAGGTAAACCTTTCCCTTGGCTATCTAACTTGGAATTCACTACCAAGGGGAGAAACCAAAACTCGGTTCATTGGCTAAGTATAATATCTATCAATTTGGTATATTTTAGCTAATCATTTGACACCCTTATCATTGTGGTATGTGAAGTGAGGGGGTAGGCCCCAATATCAAGCCATGTACTAAATTCTAATATAGATTTTGAGAGCCTTTAACAACCTAAAACCATATTTAGACATATTTTTATAGTTAGCACTCTACAAACCTAATTTGAGTGTCATAACATCTTAAAATATGAGGCATAATCCCAAAGAGAAATAAAAAGTATTATAGGACTTAAATGTACTTTTAGTGTATGCTTGTTTTCCTTGAATATTTTATTTTATTTTCCTTCTCTTCTGAGTATTTGAGATCACTTTTACCCTTCTTTCCTCTTTCTTTGCATGGTTGATAAGACAACAACTTAGAAACCAATCAAAACAAGATCCACCTCCTGACCACCCTCCCTTTTCTTCCTCATCCATGGAGTGCATCTTGGATATAGAAAGTTCTCCCATCACTTTAGAAGTCCTAGTATGCCTCAGATAATTACCTAATGAGATGTGGGTTTCACCATCCTTATTCATAACAATCCTATAGATCTCAAAGACTACCTTACCACCATGGCTCACCTTACCTCTACTTCAGTTCCTTACATTGATCCACCTTATGGCATGCCACCTTACCTCATGGGTAACACCTTTATTTTCACTATCTCCACTCAACCTTTGGTGAGCCAAGCCTTTTCCTCCACTAACAACCCTTCAAACACCACCATTAAAAACCAATCCATTTCACCAACCAATACCCAAACACATCCTACCCCAATGAAAAATCCTTCTAATGTAGGAGAAACCCAAACTTTATTACTTTATACACCACTTACCATTGGAATACCTTTCACTAGTGTTTTTACCCTTCCACTTGTCATTTTGAACCCACCAACTTCCACCCCTTTCCAAAATTTGGTATTTTCCATACCTACTATGCTCCCACATATTACCACTAAGGTCACTACCCACCTTCAACCCTTTAATCCAACTATGCCTCTTACCCAACCAATGTATATTCCACCAAACTAGAGGTATGTACCAAACCCATAAGGGAGCATGCTTCCACATTCTTCCCAAGCTTCCATTCCCACTTACCAATATGTGGCATCTTCCCAACCTTCCAAGCCAACTTACCAATACATAGCATCTTCCTAACCCTCTACTAGTTACCCATTTGTGGCACCTTCACAACCCCAATAGAATATGCCTTACAATTATGGGGGTACACAACCAAAAACTTCTCTTATCAAGATGTTGATAGACAAAATGACCAATCTAGAGTCATCTATTAAATGTGCCCATAACATCTTGTCATATGACCAAATATGCAATGAGCCAATCCACCCATCCATCCCAATCTGACCATACCCCCCTCAGTGGAAGCTTCCAAAATTTGCTAAATTTCAAAGCAAATAAGATACCCAATAACATTTTAGAGTGTTTAGGCATTCATGTTATTTTATTTCTTACGATGACACTCTCCTTCTTTGCACTTCCCCCATATCCTTAACTAGTCCTACACTAGATTGGTATAGTGTTATTACAAAGCATACCCTCTTCTCTTTTACCTAAATAGGCCAAAATTTCTTAGACCATTTATCTATAAATATTTCTAAGAAAGTTTCTATCACCGACCTATATTCCATTAGGAAATTTGAGGATGATTCAATTGATAACTTTATGCCCTATTAGAGAGGGTTAATTAACTAACTTTTTCTGTGCCCCAACCTGTGTTGATTGATATTTCCTCTTGGGCTTGTACCAATCATATCTCATCAACCTTACAGGTTCAAACATTTCAAACCTTTATTGAGGAATTCACCATGGCTTGGAAATATAGATTAGAGCTATTTATGAGCGAAAACTTAAATTGAGGAACAAAAATTCTAGTTTCAAATCAAATGAAGATTATTCCTCCAAAACCATCAACCATACCAATACCAACACCAAAACTAAATGAACTACAAACACATTTGTGCTTAAACTGTCTCCTCCTTTGGTTTTCAACCAACTAATTCTTCCACCTCTTCCAACCAAAATGTCAAAACTCAAAATTGCTATGTCCAAAAAAAGTATACTCTACTAGGAGAGTCATATACTTTATTTTTATAAAATTTGTTAAAGGTATCTATCATATAACTTCCTCCCATCAAACCACCCTAGTAATTCAATTCCTCTCATCTTATACCTAGTTGGTATAAGGAAAAGGAATTGTGTGCATTCTAACATGTCATTGGACATGATGTTAGTAGATGTAAGACATTTGAAAACATTATTCAAGATTTAATTAACAAGGGGGAACTTGTGATCGACAATCTGAATGCACCCCCCAATTAGTCACTTGACATTTTTAGATAGCCATTCCACAACCATCCACCTTCCATGAACAATTAACATAGAAATGTAAAATATTCTCACAAATGTGAGGTTCACATAGTTAATGTTGTTCTTAGTGACTTAATAGATAGTGAATCCATGTCCCAAACTATCATTCCTTCTCCACTTATATAGGTAGTGGAGTCACCTACTATTCTTTTAGAAAATGAAACAAAGGAAAAAACTATCATCCCTTCTCCACTTATTGAGGTGGTAGAATTACCAACCTCTCCTTCAAAAATCATATCGAAGGAGGAATTTTTTACTTCCATCCCTTTTTCTTCCATGATATGGCTATCTACCCTTCCTTTAGAAAGCATTTCTAAGGAAAATATTATTTCACCTATCCTTTTTATGGAAGAATCATCCATCAAGGCCTTGAAACATTTTATATAGGGAAAGTAAAACATGGATGTCCCTCTTTCTTATCCCTTTGGTTTATCCTTTGAGTCTAACACCAAAACAACTAAACCCATCTATAATAAAATTTTTAGGCTGGTCCAAAACTTAGAGTTTCTATCCCAACTAAATCTTAATCAGGCCATATTTTGGCATCACCTTGGGCTCCCTTATCCAAATAGGATGGATTCATAAACCTCACCCTTATATACCCAACCTTCTTCTTCCATTAATGAAACCACCATTACCCAAATTAAACCAATGGAAGCCTCCACCTCCCAAAACTTAGATCAACCATCCAACCCAACTCCCTCCAAAATAACCAAAATACCTTCCATGATCCCCATAAATCCCATCAAGAACCTAGGTGTGATCTCCACTTAGAATATTTCCCATCCTCCATTTAATTTGGATTTGATACCACCAAACCTACCTAATAAACTACAAATCAAACCAACCAAGAAAGTTGAGCCATATAGGATTCCCAAATCCAAAATATTACCTCCCATTTTCACTTTTCCTTTCATTTTAGGACTGCATCTTTCTTCCATCTTAATACCTCACCCTTCCACCTTGATTAATAAACCAAGCCTCCCAAATAATTCCCAAACCCAACCTCCTCTTCTAGCTACACCTCTTTTACCAAGCCTTCTACCTCCAAAACATCTATTTCCAAACCATTTACAACCAAGCCTTCTCCTTCTAAACCATCTACTTCTAAGACTTTAAATTCCAAATCATCTACCTCTAAACAACCTACCAAGGACATTCCATCACCCAAGGCTCCTATGGATAGGCATACCCTTTGGAAAGCTTCCATCCCAACTATCAAAACTAAATTTTTTGTTCCCTTGTCACCTTTGCCAGAGTCATATTCCACCATTTTGCAAAGGTTGATCCAAGATTCCTACCTGGTATTACCTCTTATCAAATTATTTTATCCCCTTAGTCCTAATTCATCTTGGTTTAATGATAATCTAATTTTTGCATACCCTAGGATGCCTGAGTATGATATAAAGAACTAGAAAGCTCTCCAAGTCATAGTCTACAAACTATGTGATGACAATGACTTATTGATATAAGAACCTCTCATGAGCCCACCACAAATCCAATAACCAAAATTAACTACCCCACACCTACCTACCCACAAAATCTCATCTAAGAGTGAGGAGGAACTAAAGCAGTCCACTAGTCCAACTTCTTTCCAAATCCATACCATTCATGTGGTTACACAATCACAAGCCCAATAAAAGGATAAAGGGAAAGCAAAGGTTTCCATCCCATGGACATACCCTTATTCCACCACCATAACACCCAACCAAGCCCAAACACATTAACCCAAGCCCAAGATTTCTATCTTGGGTGCACCCAAATCCAACCCCTCCAATTCAATACAAAGGGTAGTTTTAAAATATCATCACTAAAAATTAATGAAGATGAATTTATATGAGATAATAAATACCTCACCCCATCACCATCAGGCCATGATGGAGGCCTTTTAGTCCATAGAGGTTCAACCTAAATATCCACAACCTTTATAAGCCTTCATTGAAGCCCTTCAACTTTCTACCCTCGTTACCTTCAAGGATTCAAAGATATCCCTATTCATCTAGATGATCTGGATCCCCCCATTTTCATTACCACCTACATCAACCAAACCCATATCAAGAGGGTTATGATTTATGGGGGATCCATAATTAACATTATTTCTTCCCATGCATATGACCAATTAAAACTACCAGAGAATATCATGTCAAAAACTATAGGAATTATCTAATCTTTTAATGATACCATGACTATAACCCTAGGGATAGTCATCCTTTATATTAATTTATGACCTTTCACTCTTCTTGAGATATTATATATGGTAGAAGGTGATTTCAAATATAATTTTTTTCTTGGACACCCTTGGATCCATTACAGGGGTCATGTGCCATCCACCTTACATTGGTGCATCAAGTTTGAGTATGAGGGTCAAGTCCAAGCCATACCAGTTAACCCTAGTCCTTTCAAATCATTTAATATGACTTACCAACATAATGATGTTCTCCCCCCAACCAAGGATGAATCCCCTTCCTCTTCCATAAACAAATATTCAACTAGATCATCCATACCTTCCTCTCAAAACCCCACATAATAACCCTTAGAATCAACATTGTAACATCTCTCATTTGGGGAGTATCAGCTTTTAACCTTAGATGCCTTCCCTACTTCCCAAGAGTATGGGAGTATTTACCAACAACCTAGCTTTGATTCTAATATTGGAACCATTATTCATTTTAGGCCTCTTAATTGGAAAACTAATCTTGTTTAGGGGGGACTTGATCGACCACTTTCCACCTCCACTACCTCCTCTTCTCCTAAATCATTTACCTCTGATTTCTCCCAATTAGATAAACCAAAGTTTGTCAAGACAAACCTCCATTAGTGTGCTTAGAATGGATTAATTATAGGATGTTATGAGAATGAACCACATGAGTTGCAACCATACAAAACCCAAAAACCTCATTAATGATTTGGTTTTAGATTTATTCTACAAGAAGAGCAAACCAACCCACCTCTTATCACCATCATTGAGGAATAAATCTCATCCTCACTAACCCCATCTCCTTTGAAATATAAATATCTCTATATCATTCCCTCTAAATTTTTTTATCAACACGATCAATTTGGGACCCCTGAATTATCAAAAGGATGGGGAAACCATGATTAGTCCTCTGACTCATCCTAATATGGTAACAAACAACTCTCCTACCATTAATATGTTTTAATATTAGGATGAATATTCCCTTCTCACATATCTTAGTGATGAATATTCTTCCATTCAAAAATCCCTTTCTCTTGAAACTTCAACTATGTTAAACAAATCCACTGTTGATATCAACTTGGGTACTCAAGATAGTTGCCACATAATCAAAATCAGCCAATCCTTAGATTCCTCAAAGCATCAAGATTTATCTTCCTTTCTATGATACCATAGTATAGAGTTTTCTTGGTCTTATAGTGACATGCTAGGAATCAACCCTGCAATAATCATCCATAACATTGTTACCACCCTTGACACCAAGCCTATTAGGAAAAAACTTCTTAGGATGCACCCTCATATAGCCCTTCTTATCAAAGAAGAGCTTTAGTGCCTCTTATTTATTAACTTTATCCAACCCATTGATTATCCCCAATGGGTCTCAAACATCATTATTGTCACCAAAGTGATAGGGGGACTTTGCATTTGTATTGAATTTCATGATCTTAACCTTAATTGCCCAAAGGATGACTTCTCCTTGCCAAGAATTGATCAGCTTGTTGATCTTATATTTGGCCATGAGATGTTATCTCTTATGGATAAGTTTTTGAAATATAATCATATCTTGATTACCCTCGAATATCAACATAAAATTGCCTTTATCACCCCATGGGGAACCTTCTACTATAGGGTCATGCTTTTTGGTCTAAAGAACATTGGTACAACCTACCAATGTGCCATGACCTATATCTTTCATGAACTTATTCATAAAACCATAGAGGACTACGTAAATTACCTCTTTGGATAGTTCAAATGTTGTAAGGATCATTTGGACATTTTAAAAGTTGTCTTCGATCATCTTATCCACTTCCATGTTTGCCTTACCCCAAGAAGTGCATATTTGGGGTCTTGTTAGGAAACATTTTTGCCTTTATTGTCTCTCTCCATGGAATTGAATTTGATCCCACTAATGTCAAGGTAATCCTTGACACACGTCCACTAACTAACCTCAAGTAACTTCATATTTTGTAGGGGAAGCTCCAATCCATTCACTGTTTCATCTCTCAACTATCAGATAGATGTCAACCTTTACATCACATCCTTAAAAAATATATCTCCTTTAAGTGGAACAAAGACTATAAAAAGGACTTTGACTCACTTAAAGAGTATCTTCTTTTCCCACTTGTTCTTGTTTCTCCAAAAGAGGATAAGCCCTTTTACCTCTACATTTCCACCACTGACCATTCCTTAGGGGCCATGCTTGCACATTGTGATTATTAGCATAAAAATCAAGTGGTCTATTATATAAGTCAAATGCTTATAGTGTATGAAACTTGATACACCCATACTAAGAAATTGTGCCTCATATTGGTATTTATAGCTTGAAAAATCTATCACTACCTTCTTAACCACAAAACCTTCATCATAACTAACATTGACCCACTTAAGTATATGCATTCTAAGCCATATAAAAATCAATGTATGGCTAGATGGCCCATGATTTTATATGAGTTTGATCTTGAGTTCATCTAATAAAAGTAAATTAAAGGGTGAATCATTGTTGACCAATTGGTTGAAGCACCTTTAATAGATAACCAACCTTCTCCTCTTGAGATCCCTGATGAATCCATCGCTACTCTCTCTCAGGAGAATTATGCTTATCAGATGACCATGTTCTTTGATGGATCAAAGTGTCAATGTGATGGGAGAGTCAGTATCATCCTTATTCCCCTTTATGGTGAGCCTCTTCCATTATCCTTTAAACTTGATTTTGATTGTACCAATAATATGGCTAAGTATGAAGCCCTAGTAATAGGTCTCCAAATAGCTTTATCTTTGGGAGTCAAATTAATCGTCATTTTTGGTGATTCCCAACTTGTGGTCAACCAAATAAATGGTTATTACCAATGTAGAAATGACATATTATAACAATAAAAATAGTTAATAGATGTACTTTTGATGTCATTTGATCATTACCTTATCTAATACACTCCACGTTCTACTAATAATTTTGTTGATACCATGGCTTCTCATGCTTCGCAAATCCCATCTATACCTTTTAATTCTAAGCTCTTTGTCACTATACGTTTCCTTAATGAGCCCTCTTACACTGAATCAGATATTCCTTCTATTTGTCATGTGGAAGAGGCCCAATCTGACATTTGGTATAAATAAATCTTTGACTATCTAAACCTAGCCATTATTCCTTTTGATCTCTATATAAATGGTCAAAGAGTGTTTAAATAGAGGACATATTATTACACCATAATATGGGTAATTCTTTATAATTGAGGCTTTGACGATCTCCTTTTTAGATGCCTACATAGTCATGAAATCTCTCATGCTATCAAGGAAATGCATGATGGGATTTGTGGGGAACAATTTAGTGGTCTAGATGTTGCTAAGCGTATCCTTTGCCTTAGCTATTATTGGTCCACCATTAACCAAGACTATTATGATTGCAATAAGTGTTTTAAGTGTCAACAACACATTAATTTACATGATGTACCTAGTCATGGTATTCAAGTCTCTAAGGATTTTTGGCCCTTATCATAATGGAAATTAGATATCATTGGTGAAATTAACCCTCATTCTTCATAGAAACATCATTATATCATCATTGTGATAGAATATTTCACCAAATGGGTAGAGGCTATTCCCCTCATTTTGACCAAAACTGATAATATTATCAATTTCATTAACCATCACATTATCTGTTGCTACAGTGTTTCTCAAAAAATTATCATCAACAATGGTAAATCATTTAAAAATAAAAAAGTACAAGGTATTTGTGATGCATTTTGTATTAAGTTAAGTTTCTCATAGCCTTATCATCCACAAGATAATGGATAGGCTAAAGCTTCTAACAAAATGCTAACTAAAATGGTCAATGCATCTAATTAGGATTGGCACTTACACATTCCCTTCACCTTATGGGCATATCGAACTAGCATTTAAATCCATATGGGTGCTGCCCCTTTTTCTCTTATATTTTTAGTAGAGGTTGTCTTGTCTCTCAAAGTCTAAATTCCCTCTCTTCATATATCCCTATAAGATATCATTTCCAAGGGTGATTATCATCAAGAATGTTTAGCCCAACTTGAGCTACTTGACAAGCATCATTTGGCTGGGCTTATCTAACTTTATGTCTATTATGAATGAATCAAGAAAACTTATAAAAATTACCTAAAATAATGAGAATCCAATGTCAAAGACCTCATCCTAAAGGAAAATAAGCATGTAACCAATATGGAAAGAAGTAAGCGACACAAGTTTGCTTTCAATTAGCTTAGACCATATATCCTAATGCATAAGTATGGGTTAGGAGCTTACTGATTATCATATCTTGAAGGGAAACTAGAACCTAAGCCCCTCAATGCTTCACATTTGCATCCATTATTTTGTTAAAGCAAGATTAAAACTCACCTTATATCTAACTTAAACTCATCCCTTCCCTTGTTTAATGAGATTATCATATTTATTCCCTCACTTTGAGAAAAACTGATTACATCATAGTCACATGTGAATATCTATCATAGTATTGGCCTCAATCCTAAATATTAGTACCACGACTCTACTCGTGGCATGATTCTCATGGATACTTTTCATCCCTAATAACATGGAATCCCATGGTCATTATCTCTTAAAGCATCCTCTCACCCACTGTTCAACCTTGTTGTGCTATATTTTTGCCTTCATAAAGGTAAGCCTTAAGCTTATATAACTAAGTCTATGTCTAGTAAAAATAAAACATATATATAATATTCCATCTTATGGGTCATCTCTAGCATTGTAGACTGCTCCCTTGAAGGATAGCTACCAAAATAATTCGAAAATTGCTTATAGTAAAGTAGACCACTCCCTTGAAGGATAATTATCCATGCCTAAAATAAATCATAATGCTTATACCACTCCCTTAAAGGATGGATAAGTCTAACATTTGTCAAATCAAGCAAATTCTTGTAAGCTTCTTGCATTGATCAACTTCTCCAACCTCCCAAAGCAACAACAAAACATCAAAAGGCCCATTGTCAAAATTATAAAAAAGCAAAAAAATTGGAAGTTGCAATCAGCTTTCACAAAAATCAAAATAGTAGACTTCCTGCATCGATCAGTTGATTATTTTAACTTTCTTCTCTTTTCTTACATATATTTTTTTTGTCCAAATTTAATCTATGTGTTAAGATAGTTTTAAGCATCTTTCAAATCAACTCTAATCCAAATAGATACAATCATAAAATTTAACAAAATTTAATACATTATGTGTTTTATTACATGATTGTCATTTATTTAGGTGTTTTTAATCATGAAAACATTCTAATTAGACATCACTCTCATCCTATGTTAATTCTCATCACATCTATCTAAGCAATCACCATAATCAAATTTATTCTATCACATCTAATCCATTATAACTATTTACCATAAAGTTAATTAATGACCACATTAATCACTTTTCATAAATAAATGAATCAATCCATTATGTTATCCATCACATAGCTATCTAAGTATGAGATCACATAGATTCATTTAAATGTCCACATTTACCAATATTAAAATAAACATACACCTACTAAGAAGGAAAAATGCTAAAGCATCAATAACCATAAATCACAACATGTCATAATATCATATAAACATCTTAAATGTCATAAAAAACATCATCATATAAGCATAAGTTAACCATCACATCATAAATAACCATAAGCAAGATACACCATGATCATCACATTATATATAAATGTCCAGGTCTCTCAAAATGATATATACATCTCACTTCATTAGCTTGAAGGATAGAATCTAAATCATAATAATAAAAATGAGTCTAATCAGGTCTATGGTGTAGGGGTACTACTACCCCTAGATCTTGTCCATCTCTAAGACCCATATAAACACCAATAGATGCTACCTACTAATTAGGATTCATGCTACTGACTTTACCACCCATAATCCACTCTACTACATACTCATAATACTAGGGTGTATCTAGTAGCTATATGAAGACAAGTGCCTTATATTACATTAGTTCCTCTATGTTGGCCACACATCTAGACATTGGGATCATGTGATTTGGTCTTTTAGGTGCCTAGCCCTACTTGTCTAAGCATATCTCTCTACTAATATTAGGGTCACTTGTCCTTATGTTGTATCCGTCTCTAGCATAATTGAGGCTAGCTGAGCTCATGTGAAATCCCTCTCTTATGTGAGGGTCACCACTTATCCTCATGCCTGATCCCTCTATTATGTAATGATCACTACATCCACCCTACCAACTTCCCTTGTACCATGTCTCTTTCTAAAGTCATAAAATCTAGATGTGCTTATGTTATGTCCAATGTTTCTCTATCCTAGTCCCTCTTTATAATAAGTGCTTATATATCTAGGGCATCCACATCCATCTGATCACTTAGGTCTTACATCTCTACATCCATAACTTGATACTATCCACTTGTGCCTCTATCCTAATCTTATTTGCCTTCCCCTCTATGGCATAGTGTCCCTACCACCATATTATATAATCATGCATAACTCTAGGATCATCAACACCTACTGCAATTGGTAGCTCCTCATACTTAAATTCCTCCTAAAATAGATATGGTGAAGGTAATGGTACCTCTGCATCCTCTCACCTATACCTAAAGAAGGCTTCCAAAACACCCTCAATGTAAACTATCTCCTAACTCAGTTGAAGGGAATCAACTCTACCTCCTATTGTTTCCTCTCATGTATCTATCTATAGCTTTGTAAGGAAAATTTATGTTTGGAATGACCCATCCATGATGGGAATCATGTGTAAGGTCTCCAGATGAACTCCCCATCAACTAATGTATCTAATCAATCTCTGAAATAATCTAAATCTCACCCCTCTAGCCCTACTACTGATAGTGCATGATCTACCCTCTATTTCATAAATCTGACTCTATACCTAGCCTATGTCTATGTGTGCCATGGTAGCCCAATTAGTCATAGAATAGTGATTTTCTCATGCACCTAATAGTTTAATATGAATCTTATGATCATGTTATAATTTCGGTGCACTCGATAACCTCATAGATCATGATATATATGCACTAGTAGTACTAGGGCCTAGGTAAAGACTATTTAATCCTTTAACATATCCACCAAAACACCTAATAATGGCTAGGGGAATATACCTCCAATAAAGTATGGAAGTGAATAATAAGTTATTACTATCATCATCATGGTCAGAAGTTATATCACTGCCCTATCTATGTAATATGGATCACCAAAATAGAAGCCACCTACATGTCATCTAGCTTGTACAAAATCCTCCCCAATTAGTTGATCCATATAGGTATCTAGCTCCTCAATAAAAATATGCTCTATCACCTAACCTTATGTTAGTAGTCTCAAGGTCTTATAGATGTCCTTTAATAATATTTTGATCTCCCCAATAGGAAACATAAAGGTGTTGGTAGCTGGGTCTTATCTCTTGATGAGGGCTACCATCATTGCCATATCTCAAGGCACACAATGATAATATCACATACCACCTAATATAATTACTATCATGTAAAACCAATCCACTAGGGTCATATATCTATGTATATCATCCAAGAGTGGTGGCACTCGATCTTGTATTGCTAACATCACCCTTACATGCAATATTAAATAAAGGATTTAGCTTAACCTACCCTTTCCTAGGCAATTTAAGCATTCTACCCCATTTTAACCCCTACCAACATCTTCACTTATCAACCAACCTATCTCACACCTAAGTCTAAATGATACTCCTTAGTATATGTTTTATACCACCTAAGCTAAGCCTATAAACCCTCTAAGTAAACTTCAAACATTCCCTACACTTCCCCAAGCCTTTTTCACCTTATCATTTCCTTTAAGACTAAGGTTAGTTAGGTTTCAACCAATGTTGATTCTATCTTAAAATATCATTTATTGACCCTTGATTAATGTTAGTTGGTTGTTAGGGATTGGTGTCAATCTTAGCTTGATCAATAATGAATCACTATCAATTGACATCAGTCGATACCGACTAGCATTAGTCATTATGTATGTAGTTGGCAAACCCCTAAACCCTCCCTTTTCCAAAAATAACCTTAAAACCCCACAACACCCTCATTTTTCCCTCCCTTATCTTATTACCATCTCTAATAACACTAATAACTACAATTTCCTTACACTACACCCCAAAATTCACCCCCATACTTAAAAACCCCTCCCCTAATTCCAAACCCAACACAAATTAAATTAATCCAAAAAAATAAATGCATAAGAGCCTAATTTATTCCATGTCTACCTCCATGGTAAAACGTATTTAACCACCATTTCTCATCCTCCTCCCCTCACTCGACCCTTGGCTCATTGCATCTTGTCATCCTCTATCTAAACTGGTCCCCACTTTTCACCTGGATGCCCACTCATCTCCAACTCTCACTCAAATTCTAGTCAAACAACACTCTATGGATCTTGCTCACAAATTTTTTTACCCTATCATTTTCACTCTAAAAAATATACACTTGGAACTCAATAACTCAAAAGTAAAAAATGAGGAATAATTTTGACTTTTTATGATCATTGGCCCCTTTTTAGGGTTTGTCTGTGACTAACATTGATTTCTATTGACCATCATTGATCAACCTTGACTGGAATCGATCAAGAAATTTAGGGTTTTGACACCTTAACTTCTTATTTCATCCTAAAGGACCCCTTTTTTGACCTCAAACCTAGTTCCCCTTTTTCACAATTAGCACCCACCTACCTTTGGTCCATCCCACCCCTTTGTTCATGTAGTTTTAATGCCAATCATACCTTAATTATGGTACTTTGTAAAATTTTGACAACCCTTATATGCTATATGGCATTACACTCAACCATGACCTTTTATGTGTAAACCTTTCAGCTACCTTGAAACATGTCAACTTACAGTACCAGCACCGTTGACCACTTCCACCTTCTTAGGATCACCCAAATTTTAGCCCCTATGAATTTGGACACCTTCTCTCAAAGACTTGGATTTATAACTACACCCATACCTATAATACCTAATGTGGTGGTCTAGTTCACTTGTCACTTATCCTCCTTATAGTAACCTTATTTACCACTTTGTACCATCTTACCCACTTTTTCACTCTCATGTACACTTGTCAAACCTACACTCTTGTTTTTACCTTATCACCTCCAAATTTTAGGGGGAAAGTCTCCCATATTTAGGGCATATAACTTGCCATTATACTTACTATATTTTTTTTGAATCTTGAGAATATAACTTACAGTAAAAAAGGGCAAAAGTTAGACACTAGAAAATTACACGGTTCTAGTTATCATAAGATACCCTTTGGCCCCTTTAGCCCTCTTTGAGTTTGGATTACTTACTAAAATCCTTTAACAGACCCATTCACACACTTTTGGATAATTTAATTAAGTTAATTAATTTAAAATGCTTATTTACACCTCCTCACCCAAACCCATGGCTAATTGATTGATACCTAGCCTTAAGACTAATTCCCACCTAAAAATTTAATGTCCTAACCCCCTAAACTTATTCTTTATGCATCCCAATGAGACCTTTATTTAAATTAGACCATTTTCATTAGTTTTAATGACCAATCATAAGTTCAAATGCCTAGTTTTGGTAAACTTAGATGTATTTTCCCTGATTGATGTCGATCACCCCTCAATTAGCATTGGTTGATTAAGACCGATAATGTTTACTTAATGTAGCCTAAAATCCTTACCTTGGGAGGTTGAATTTATCTTTTGCATGATAAACTCAGACTCTCAAGTGAATCAAATCTCTTAGGAAAACCAAGAACTAGACTAGAGACATTCAAGTGCTTTAGTAACTCATCATAAAGAGATAAAGTATTGTTACTTTGCTTATATTTCTCTAGGATCCCACATAGTTTGTACTCAACCTCAACATTATTCCAAGCTATAAATGTCCAAAGATATTTATCTACACATTTATTAATTTTAGTTGTTAGTTTTAGTATTTTTATTTACTTATATTCATTTCTCATCTCCCATCATTCCATTCTTTGTGTTGGAATTATGTAACTCCAATTAATTCACCTCCTCCCTATCATCCTCAGACCATTCCCAATTACCTAACCACTTAATTCCTAAATTTAAAACTTTTGAGAATATACTTTACTCTCACGACCAACATTCAACCCAAAACCACTCACATAGGCCTTTCTAAAATCCACCCAACAACCATTTTTGTCTAAACTAGGACTTACAAGAATCGACACTGGTCATCTTTGACTGGTATCAGTCATACCTCAACTAAAAATGGTTTCCTTAGCTAACATCAGTTGTATAGTTATTGGCATCAATCACTGTGTTCCATTTTGTCAAAAATAGTAAGCAATTTCCACCTATTAGCCCTACCCAAATTCTAGTTTTTGAGTTTTTGTTACATGACAGAGGTCTAAACTATTTTATGAAATAGGTTTGAACATCTTATCATTAGTTTTTATAAGTTATTTATATTTTAATCAAAATCACTTGTTTCTTTTCAAAAGCATCTCTTGCATTAACTTTTAGTATTTTCTATTGTTTTATGCAAGCATCTATTCTCATTTATTAGAACCTAATTATCTTAAAGAGTGGATTGACAGCCTTCAAAGAAGTCTAGTGCTTCTTGGATCTATCTCACACTAGGAAATCCACCCATATATATTACTAATCCACCTTTTTCTAGTTTCTTTCTTACTTTTAAGCCATCCTTCTGAGCCAATGAGGAGTATCTACAATCAACTAGATTATGGAGTGAACTACATCTAGGTTCTTCTCACCTCACCCTTCTTTTAGTTTTACTCTCTTCCAAAAAAAATAAACATGAGAAAAAAAATGAAATAATATAATTACTTCTTGCTTAAGTATGATGAAATTTGAATAACAAAGGAATGAAACATTACAACATTATAAATATTATATTAGTTATATTTTAGAAGTATAATGATTGTAAATATATATATTTACTCATCTAAAATATGCCATTGATTTTGAAAAATATAATTACACAATATAATCTTATGGTCTTATGGTCTTTGTTAAGCACATATCAAGTTCACATTAGAGATAATATCATAATATATCGATAAAGATCCCTCATAAATCTATTCAACTTATGGGACACATGATCACTATCCATGATGCTTACCAAGGGTTTCTCTAACACATTGAGCTCTATAAGGATAAAATTTGATTAAAAAACTAAAATGTAAATGTTCATTATATATGGATGAAATTATACACTTTGTTAAGTAACTGATCTTTTGCAAGGGAAACCAACTTATATTGGTAATAATCAAACCAAAAAATAGAAAGAAACAATTGATGATAAATAATATGTGATGACATTTGGATCTCATATACATTTATTTAGTTCCCCAAAACCTAAAAAATTGTTATAATAGTAGAAGTCATTTATACTTCTAACTAATCCCTATCAAAATAATAGAAATAGAATAGTTATCAAATATATTTTTATAAATTTAAAAACTTCATAAAAATATTCATGTTCTTGAATACGAGTTGACCTTATTATTTTATTATAATTTTAAATATTTTTTTATTAAATATAAATAAGATAAAATGAATAGAATGGTAGAAAACGTTGTAAATTACTTGTAACTAGCAGAATAAAATTAAAAGTACATAATTTAAAAAAAATTGAATGAATGAAAATAGTTAACTATGGAAAACACAAGTACAAAAAACAAGAAAACTGATTATTCCTCTATGTTGATTATGTGCCATTGAAATATGGTTGAAAATGATCACTCATATCTGATTATGTGTGTGCAACATAAAATATAATTATCACTAATCAAGATCATGATCAACTAGAATGGTACATGATAGAATGCCACTACTATCCTCTATGGGTTGATATTGTCCTCTATAGAAAATTAGGACACAACCACCTGTGCATGATTTAAATATGCATGTGTGTATAAATTTGACCTTTTGTTGTGCACAAATAGCTTGAAAATGACTTATTCAAAATTGAAACCCTACTAGGGCCTAGAAATAACTAAAAATTTGGAAAGAGTAAAGGGGAGTGTAATGAGATAAGCTAAAGCCAATCACTCTTGTGATGATTGATCTCTACCTAGATATCCAATAATTCCAAAAGGGAAATCAAGGCCATGTAATTATTCTAATTAGAGTGCTTAGTGTGATTATGATCCTTTTACTACATGTATACATCTAGAGATAGATTAAATACTTGATGATGCTTTACTTGACTTAAGTAAAATATGATATTGAATTGGCTAAAGTTTCCTCTAATCAAATAATATATAATTTGGAAAGAATATGAAAGATTTTCTTAGTATGAAATAGTATAAGTGTGCTTCAATATTGAAATTTACAAGTGGTAGAATAAGTGACTTAGATGTGCATTTATAGCAATCCAAAATAGGAAAACCTCATGCTACCTATTCTAAAAATATGGACCAACCTATAATGGAGGTTTAAATATGAAAAATAGTTGTTATTAAGTGAAATAAATGATTGACACATAGGGGTTATGACCAATTTCCACTATTCTTTGTTATTAGTCAATTCTATCTTGGAAGGGCAACGTTTGAACTTAAGAATTTGAGATGTCTATACAGATGCTTAGAGGGGTTTTTAGTAATTAAGAACAATTATTTAGGTAGAATAAAATAACTTATAAAGGTAGAGGTCCATACAAGTACTTAGGATAAAGTGATGTGGTGAAATAGGGATAAATTAAGTGCTCAAGTAAATTAAGATAAATATGGGCAAAAACTAATATTTTCAAGTATTCATGGCCAAATTTTAGTATCTATAGCCCACCTCCCCTTTGCTTTAGTCTAAAAATGAAATTACTAGAGTAAAAGGATAGATATACTTGAATGTGTAGAACAAAATTTACCTTTGGGATAAATATCCAATCATGCAAGGTGTTTCATAAAAAATCGTGCATACAATGATGTAAAATTAGTTAATGCCTATATGTGATGCAGAGCATCACAAAGAAACTTAGGTGGTTAGTGTGTGTAAGGGTTTAATAGTAGCTATTTTTGGTTTTATTTAGGTTTTTTAGGTATTTTAGGATCCTCTTGGATTTTTTTGAGTCATTATAATCCTTTAGGTTGTGTGTTTGAGCTCATTTGTATTTTTCTCACCAAAAAGCAAAATTTTGAATTTTGAATTTAAGTTTGGGATTTATGAGGTGTTTTAAGGTTTTGTGTGAAATATAAAGGTTGGAAAATGTTTTTATGGGAAAAATAGGTCATATAAATGTGTTTAATGGTATTAAAATGTAACATTCATCTTAAAGATCAATATAATCAATAAATTTTGTATTGTAATTGCCACCATACATGGAGTTGGCAAAAGATGGAGTTTCTTGCATGTTTGGCATAATGATAAGAATGATATGCATGTAAGTGGGAGAGAGTGAGTAGTATTAGTTTTATAGGGTAGTAAAGATTATAAATATGGTAAAATAAATATCATAAACAAAACAATAACCTAATAAAATAATTATATTCTATTGTAGGAGAAAAAGTCTATATATTATCAAGGCAAGAAATGAATAAAAAGACTCCTTATCAAATCTCTTTTAGAATATAAAGAATCTTGGTATATGTGAGTAAGTTAAATATTTAATATTATCAAATATTTTATATAATATTTATTTATTATCAATGCAAAAACCCATATAAGGTATAGTATATTTTAATCACTTTAGAATTCTGTGTATACACAATCAAGAATGCCTAGAAAGGGATTTATGTTTGATGGTTGTGAGTGTTTATTAAATTTTTTGAGTATAAAAAACATTTTTTGGTTCATATTTGTTGATATTAATCCTTTTATATATTACAAATCCATGTATAAGTGTAAGAGACAATTAAAACTATCACATGGTCCTATAAAGAACTCAAAAACTCTGCAAATTAGCTTGTTGGAGATGTTTGGAGGTTGTTCATGAGAAAATAAATATTAGAGAAGGTAATAAAAATTTGGTAAGATATAATAAAGGTTTTATTATGTTTTTATGTGTAAAATTTATTTTATCCCATTTTTACAGCTCTTGGCCTTGCACAAGCCTGTCAAAACTAGACCTAGGGTTTGAAAATGGAAACTTGCATAACTTTTGATTCCAACAACCAAAACCTTTGAAACTTTGGAATATATTTTATTTTAGTGTGTTATATATATATATATATATATATATATATATATATATATATATTATTAATAATTTTATTATTTGGTAAAATTACAAAAATTATGGTCACTAAGACTATGGGAGTATATTAGGCCTAAAGAGACCTAATTGGTGAAGAGGTGTGGTGAGTAATAGAACTTTGTTAAGAGTTGGGTACTAAAATTTTTCATGATGATATAAGAGGATAATGGGTATCCAAAAATTGTATTATTTTATTTTTTATTTCTATAAATCATTAAAATATACTATATTTGTCCAAAAAGATGGCTATAAGGATTATGCCTTAAAGAAGGAAAGTGTAATTTGGTTAAGAGTTTAGGCTTGGTGATTAAATATTCTGATTGGATGTGTATGAGAGTTAAAATAGGTATGGGATATGTCATAGTATCCCATGTAATAATAAAATAATAGTAGAACCATAAATGAGGGTTGTAGGCTTATGAAGCTACATAAGAATGAACAAACTCAAATAAAGAAAAGAGAGTGAAGTGGTAGAAAGTGGTGCATGAAATGATGAGGTTGGTGACAAGGAGTGAAAAATGTAGGGGTATATGTAGGATGTCATTAATTCAAGAAAGATAAGGGAACATATTCTTGCAAAGAAGCTTATGAACCTAGTGAAGACAACAGATATAAATGGTATCAAGACAAGCAAAGTATCTTTGATAAGGAATCAAGTTAGAGATTAAAAAAAATATATCAAAGATAAGAAATTAGATATATTTGGAGGTATGAGAAGAGTGTATAAATTAGATGTACATCAAGTGGTATTAGAGCAGGTAAGTTCTTGGAATAATTTATGAGTTTGAATTATAAAAGGTTGTTGATTGAGATTGTAGGTATAGAGGCCATGCAATAAAGTTTGAAAGTGATTAGAGAAAGAGGAAAAGAGATATTTAAAGAGTGTGTGGTATAATATCAAATATAAGAGGAGAGAATAAAGACTCCAAGAAGAAGAGTTGTTCCAAGATGAAAAAAACTTAGACAAGAGTGTCAATAGACTAAGTAAAGGAGAGAACCTACATTGAGACATCAAAGTAAGGTGAAAAAGAATTGATTATGAGAAGATAAAAATATAGAAGGCAAAAGATATGAAGTGATTGGTTGAGTTAGAATACCACAATTAGAGAAATAAAAAGGAAAACCCAAAGATAAAAGAGTTGGTTGTTGAAGAGGAGATGAGTGAGATAGATCAAAGGTTAGAGATGATAAATCTCTTGGTGGATCCCATAAAAGAATAGGAATTCCAATGGTATGTTTGGCTAATGAGGAAGAATAGAGTTAAGTGACCTATAAGGCTACTCATGGAGAGAAGGAAGATTTTCATGAGAGACAATAAGAAGCAAAAGAAGTTGCTATATAGGTATCTTAAGGAGGAGATGAAGAATCTCATGATGGATGAACATATTGGTAGACAAAAAAGGTGAGAAACACCTTAAGGATATTAAAATATTTATGAAAGATGAAATCAACCTAAGAAGGAGGCAAAAAAGCCTCAATATTTTAAATCTAATGATTTCTTGTCATGTATGCATGCAGGTAAAAAAGTGAAGAAAGAAGAAGTCTATTTGGGGGACATAAAACTTAAAATTATGAAGGAGATAAAACATGAACAACATCCTTGTTTTAATAATAATTTGATTTGGAAACCATGTATGGAGGTATAATGATTTATTAACTTGAAAGAGGAGAGATGTTTGGAGATGAAGATATTCAAGAATAATAATACCTCATTGAAGGCATAAAAGAATCAAAATTGAATCAAGAGGATGGATTCAAGAGGTATGAAGATCAAAAATTTGAATTTTTATTTCTTGAATAAATTAAGAAGTTTTAACAAGATATGGTAGGTGATTAAGAGTTGTTAGGTGAGAAACAACACCAATTATCTATCTATGTGAGTTGGGATCAATTGCAATAAGATATGGTAGATTTGGAACATGCCATAATCAATTTATAAGAGCATAAAGTCTATCTTAGAATAAAAATTGAAGAGATGAGCACTTGGAATGAGTATATGGGGGGTCAAGATAGAGTAATAGTGATGGATAAGGCAACATACATCATGGATCAACAAGGGTGGATACAAAAATATTATGATGGAGTGTCTATCTTAACACAAAAAAGAGATGGTGCCCAAATACAAGTGATTTTACAAACTATGAAAGATCACAATGAAGAAGAGGAGTTGATATGGAGAGTAGTGATGCAGGAGGCTAAAGCTAACCTATTAGAGTTCCTTAGTCAAAGTGAAAAAAAGGTAGAATTTTAAGATGAAGAAAAGAAAATTTCAAAGTCAAAGAGCATGTTGCCAATTAAATAAGATGAATTTTAAGTTTATACAAGGGAAGAAAATTAGAAAAAAATAATTATTTGTAGGCAAGAAGATGAACAAGAATTGGTACAAATAAAATAAAATTAATTTTGATGATAAGGTAAGCCTAAAACTATGAAAAATCTAAGCATGAAATTATGTGAGTTGATCAAAGAACAAGTATGGGTAGCCAATGATGAAAATAAAGATTAGAGGTTAAGAGGATAGAATAAGGAACTCAAGAAGATTAAATGGATGCCTATAGAGGCTTGGAAAAAGAACACAAGAATAAGAGAGGATGGAAAAAACAATGAGATATTTGGAGAGACTATCAAGTCTCATGAAGTTAATTTGATAAGTACTAAGTATGGTGGTGTAGGTATGAAGATGAAAGAGAGTGAGTCACTCCATGATCACATGGTGAAAATAAGTTATGAGGTACTAGAGCTCATGATAAATCCAAGAAAGGAAGAGGACAACCATGTTTCTCACAAAGGAGATGATAGGATGAAGAATGCTTGGTTGAAGGAAGACAAGATCAGTACAAAGATGCTTCAAGGAAGGATTAAGAGAAATTTATCATTGAGAAAATAAACAGAGGGCATCCTTATCCTAAGGATCATTCCAAGTAACATACAAATAGTTGAAGAGCAAAGACTTATGGAAGAAGAACAACAAGCAAGTGAGAAAGAGAGCAATAAAATGAGGGAAGAAAAAGGTAAAAAATCAATCCATTTAGTGGGTAATGATGAATCTCAGTTTGTTGAAGGTATGCATGATCATAGTAAAATAAGAGGTTGCTAAGAAGTGTTAAGTTATGATAAACCTGAATTAGTCAAGTAAATGCCCTTTTAAGATAAGTAAGGCTACAAGGAGACTCACCATGAGAAGGTGGAGTATCATGAATAGGTATCCAAATAATATATTATTTAGAGTATGACAAGGATGAATATGTATAAAGATCCATTAGAGCATGACAAAGGAGGAATCATTGCTAAGAAGATAGACTAGCAAGGTGTGCATGAATAAACCATGACACATGTGGAAAAAAGCTATGGAGTAGGAGAAAGAGTGAATAATAATAACCAGCCATTTGAGATAGAGTATGAGGAATAAAATAAAATATGGAAGAGATATAATATGAATTGGATAGAGAGTTGTATCAGACCATGTACTTCATGGAGGTAGAGGATGAGTTGGCAAAGAGGTAAGAAAATATGAGGAGACAAAGACCCAAGAACCAACTGAGGAGAAATGAGAAAGAAAAGAGGATCAAGAGTAAGAGGATCTTATAATATCATAGGAGGAATAATTGGAAAATAATGACAAATTTAGATAAGGTAAATTTGAGCAGGAGCTTAAATTTTCCAACTTAGGGAGCTTGATGCAGAGCATCATAAGGCAACTTAGGTGGTTAGTGTGTGTAATATTTTTATAGTAGCCATTTTTGGTTTTATTTGAGTGTTATATGTCTTTTAGGGTCATTTCATATGTTTTTTAGTAATTATAAGTCTTTAGGTTATGTGTTTGACCTCATTTAAAGTTTTCTTGTTAAAAAGCAAAATTTAAAAATTTGAATTTGTGTTTGGGCTTTGTGAGGTGTTTTGAGTTTTTGTATAAAATATAAAGGTTGGTAAATATTTTGATGGGTCAAAATAGGTCATATAATTTTTTTAATTTTATTCCAATCTATCATTCATGGTTAAATGCAATACAATCTAAAAAAATTGGTATTATAACTGCCACCCTATGTGGAGTTGGCAAAAGATGGAGTGTCTTGCATGTTTGGCATAATAAGAAGAATGAAATACATGTAAGTGGAAAATATTGAATATTAGTAGGTAGATAGGGTAGGAAAGGTTTAAATTAAATTAAAATGAATTTTAGATACAAACCAAGAATCTAAGAAAAGAATTATGTTTTACCATAAGAGCAAAAGTTTGTGTATTGTCAAGGTGAGAAATGAATAAAAAGACTCCTTATCAAGTCTCTTTTAGAATATTAAGAATATTTGTGTATGTGAGTAATTGAAATATTTATTCTTATCCATTATTTTATATCCTATTTATTTATTCTCGGTGCAAAAACCCATACAAGGTATATTATGTTTCAGTCATGCTAGAATTATGTGTATACACAGTCATGAATGCCTAGAAAGGGATGTATGTTTGATGGACGTGAGTGGTTATTAAAAAAATTAGTATTAAAAATATTTTATGTCTAATATGTGTTGATAATAATATTTTTATATGTTTTAAATATATTTATAAGTGCATGAGACAACTAAAACTGTCACACATTCCTATAAAGAACTCTAAAACTTTGAAAATTGGCTTGTTGGAGATGGTTGGAGGTTGTTCATGAGAAAATGACTATTGGATAAGGTAAAATAAGTTTATAATACATAACATATGTATTATTATGTTTTTAAGTGGTATAAAATTCATTTTATCCCATTTTTATATATCTCAGCCTTGCACAGGCCTGTCAAAACTAGACATAGGGTTTGAAAATGGAAACTTGCATAACTTTTGGTTTCATTAGACAAAAAGCTTAAAAATTTGGAATATATTTTATTTAAATGTCATATATATTATTTATTATGTTATAATTTGGTACAATGTCATAGAGTATGGTCACTAAGACTGTGGGAGTACATTAAGCCTAAAGAGACCTAATTGGTGAAGTGGTGTGGTGAGTTAATAGGTATTCCTTGAGAGTTGGGTCCTGAAAATTTTCATGAAGATATAAGAGGGTAATGGGTATCCAAAAAATTTATTAAATTGTCTTAAAAAAATTTAAATCATTAAAACCTACTATATTTGTCCTAAAAGAGGGGTACAAGGATTAGGCCTTAAAGAAGGAAAGTGTAATTTGGTTGAGAGTTTAAGCTTGGTGATTGAATATTATGATTGGATGTGTATGGGAGTTGAAATAGGTAGGATATGGGTCATATGAGTCCATGTAGGAAGACAATAATATTATAAAATTTAATGAGGCTTTTAGGATTATGAAGTTACATGACCATGAACAAGCTCAAATGAAGAAAAGAGAGTGAAGTGATGGAAAGTGGTGTATGAGATGATGAGGTTGGTGAAAAATAATGAATAATGTAAAGGTAGATGAAGGGTGAAATTCCTTAATGAGAGATAATGGAACATGTGCTTGTAAGGAGGCTTATGAGCCTAGTGAAGACAAAAGAGAGAAAGGGTGTCAAGACAAGCAGAGTATCTATGACAAGGAATCAAGTCAGTTATCAGAACAAAGAGATAAAATCCAAGAGATCAGATCTAGTTAGAGGTATGAGAAGAGTGTAGGAATCATATGTACATCAATATGTGAAATTAATATTTTAAATCTAACTTAAATTTGAAAATATTGAAAATAATAAGGAAACAATATGTTTGTATTATAACTTTTCTTGAAGAATGATGCTTCATTTAATAATTAGAGAAGTGGTGCTTCCCATTGAGGCATTTGGGGAGATTGGTTCTTTATTTGAATCATGGTGAACCTAGGGTGATCAAGCCCCAATTTGAAATGAAAATTTGTAGAAAATAGAACATAATGATGGACGCAAAAACCTCAATTTTTGTTGTTGGTATTTGTAACCCTAAGAATAAAATAAATGTGAATCCGTAATGGATTCATAGCCAATAATATTGGAGGGCATTGAATCTTCAAGTTCAACATTATGCACTTTAACAAAATCAACCACTATAGATGGCATATAGATTTAATTGCCTCATTATTCCTTAGTTATTTTATGCATGATCAAAAGATAATGGATAACATCCATGTTACTACTATGGTGATAATATTGAAAACATGGAATGGATCTATATCATGCCCACTTTGTGATAAATTTAAAATTTTATAACTGAGTGTAGTTGCAAAATTTATAATTTTTGTTAGAATCTTGTGCATGACCCTATTTCATGCACCCAAAATGTGTGAATATGTGCTTTATTATTGTATGGTGAGTGCATATGCATGGTATATGCCCCCATAAACTATACCAATAATTAAATTTTGAACCATTTTGATTTATTTGAAGTTGTATTATATACCCAAAATTTATTTATGTTCAAATAAGCTTATATCTTGTATGAAAATCCCAATGAAATGCCTCCTTTTTGATGTGAGGGTTGTGTCCTAAAATTCAATCATCTCCAAAAAAAGTTAATTGTATCATTTGTATCAATATGTAATCATTGGATAATATAGCATATGTAGAAATGTATTTAATCATAGTAAGATATGTATCAATCAAATCATGTATGTAACATACGAGGCAAGTCCTAATGTGTCAAATCTAGATAAATGTATCAATGAAGCTCATAGTAGTTTTTATAATATAATAAGTGTATGAAATAGTTTGTGCATGATATGGATAATGGAAATCATAAAAATCAAAAATCTCAACAAGCACAAAAACACAAGTGTAATGTTAAACAATAAGGCCAAAGGTTGCATACAAGGGACATTTTTAAATGTCCCATAAGTAAATTTTTCACACACAAGGCCAAAGTCCACACACAAAGGACATAAATAATGTCATAAACAAGGTACATGTTCAAATGTCACATGAAACAAAGAGACAAAGGCCACAATCAATGGACATGTTTAAATGTTGCACAAATGAAATAAAGTTCCCATAGAGATGCTTAAGCAATTTGCACACAAGGGCCCAAGGCAACACAATAGACAAAGACATTTCAATCTAATATGTACAAGTAATAGGATATAATTTAACATAGAACCAGAAATATAGTTTACACCATGTATATGTAATGTGATGGTGTATTATAAAATATCATATCTATGTACAAAATGTAAGATAGAGATGTTAGAAAGACATTTGTAAAGAGTATATAGCTCAACTCAATATAGAATTTATGAAATGTTGAATTATATAAATATTATAAACTTTAAAAAATATGCTCCCAAAATGGTATAGCCTATGGGTACAATAAAGTCCAACGTCTTAATACATGTAAAATTTGCGCACCCTGCATACACTCATAAATACTAGTGAAATGCATGTGTGATAGGAAAAGAGTGATATCTACTAATCATGAGATAAATAACATATGAAAATGATATAAAATAGATGTACAATCATTCTCAAGTCCTGATTTTGAATTTTTAAAATATTTTGAATGTTTTTTAATTTTTTAATTTTTTGTACTTTTTGAAATTTACAAGAAATAAAAAAGAAAATAATTAAATGTACACTTGTCAAGATATATGACATGAACACAAAAGTATTTTGTATAAATAATAGTGTATTGTAAAGTTAAATTGAATGTGATATTAATAAAATGGATGTATTAAGGTTTTGTTTGCTTAATTTTTGAAATGACTATGTCAAAATGCTATAGGACAAAATCAAATAGCTAAGGATAATAATAACTATTGATTTTGACTATTTGTAATCAATATTGTCTATACTATAAAAATTTATTTTGATCTATTCAAATTATGAAATAAACATGCTAAATGGTATATGATGGAAATATGATATCACTGTGTTGGACTATTTATATGAGTTGGCTAAGGTGCTTTTTGTGAAGGACATTTAGTCATGGTATTTCCTTGTGTTTTCCTCTCTTATTCTAGTTATTTAGTCCTCTCTTTTTTTATCTTATTTTATGTACACAATTGCTTGGTAGGGTTGTGGGTCTTGGGGTATACCCCTTATTTCCCCTATTTCATATTTGACTAGTTTTTAGTCTGGTCTCATGTGTTTTGGTATCTTGGACTTGTTTCTAATACACAACAATGATTTTTGTAAATATTTGTTGATATAATATAAGGGTGAGGGACCCATCAAATTTTTGGTATATATCAAAAAAAAGAGAGGGATGTTGAGGGGGCCTCAAACTGTACATAGTTCTCCCACCTAATTATGTGTGTGCTCAATCAGTGTAATAATAATATGCAGTGCAATGCTATGTGTGCCTTTCAAAAAAATTCAAATTATTATTTTGTCTTAAAATGGTATTCAAACTTGTCTTGGATTTGTTCCTTTAAAGAGTTTATAAATTTAGATTATTTAGGGTAATTCCTAAAGAATATGAGGATGTTTCCATTAGTATAATAGTGATTTTTAAAATGATTACTCAATATAATAGGATTAGGTTTGACATTATTATATAGTTAAATCTTTGGATGATTAACCTTTGAATTGACATGAAATTTTTTTGGGCTCACCCAAACGAAGAGTTTAAATTTTAAAAATATCATTTGGAGAGCATGCAGATGAGTCTAACTAAGGTAGATGACATGATGAAGTTATGATGTGATGACAAGTTAGGAAAAATTTATATCATAGCATGTTAAAACCTTTAAATCAACCTAAAATTTGTGATCCTCCATGAATTTATCTATAGTCATGAGATTAGAGGTATTTTTTATTGACTGGGAAGGAAATCTTGATAGAATCAATAACACATAACTTCCTTGCCCCATTATTCAACATCCTCTTAACTCTTAACCAACTCATTATAATTTCATCTTGGTGGTCATTATGTGTGAAAGTATTAATCATTTAATAGTCCTCCAGTGGAAACATCATTATGAAGTTAACCCATCATGCCACATGATGTGTGGAGTGACCTCTAGGTAATGAGAAACTACTTGACAAAGTTCATTAGAGTATGTGGGTTTCTCTAGATATAAAAAAATATCACTCTAGTTTATAGACATTTTTCAAATAGAAATGTTGATAAGACTTCATGTAAACTATTTGTTGGAAAACTTGGGAGATTTTATAGAAATAAAAAATAGATGTTCATCATCCACTTATAGACTATTCTAATCAAATGTAAGTTTTGATTGAAAATAAAAAATGAAATTATCTTTTTAAGGTTTTTATATTATGGTAATATTTAATTCTTGTAGTAATAAAAAACTATGTAATAGTGAAATCATTCCTTTTTGGTTTGTGCATGAGATACTAGATGGTTGGATGATCGTTATGCACAAGAACCTAAAATTTACTAATAGATAAAAAAAATTGATTAATAACATACAAAACCACAAGGTATCTCTTCATAGTTACCATAAATTTGAGCACTATGCCATAATTTTTTTATTGATGTAGTACATGGCATGGTTTAATTGTTCATCCATTCATCCAAAGACTAATTTTCATGTTTTTTTTGGATGCACAAGAGAGGAGATATAAAGTTATTTTCAAATTTAGTCTTTAAAGAGTATGTATTGTCATGATAATGTCTTACAAACCTAAAAACCTTCTTGACATGCATTATCTATAATAAAATTAGAATTATTAAAATAATTATTAATGTTCTAATTTTGATGAAATAAAATAATAATACCTACATGCTTAAGTAAATTCCTATCATCTATTTATTGTCAAGGCATGGAATGTTTTTTATAATGTTTTCATTGGGTGGATCTACTTAAAATCTAGTGGATCATTTTATTTCATTTATTTTGTTAAGGCTCCAAATAAATAGCCTTTTAAGCCTAGAAGTAAGATCATTTATTATATAAATGGATTGTATTTATGCTATAAGGTTCTCAATAAATTTATATGACATATTAGTGTAATTTAATAAATGATGACTGCTTGGGCTAGAATGACATCCTATAATTTTTATAACTATTGAAACACAGTTCCATGAAGAAAAAATAAAAATAAAAATAATTCAAATTGAAAAATAAATTTATAATATTTAATTAAATTAACAAGCACTCATAATGGTATGAGGCTAAGTGATAATACCAAAATTAAAAAATTGATCAAACAAAACTATATCCGATTGGTCAATATATTTAGAAGCACACATATAATTGTTTTAGCTAATATAATATCTGGCTGGTCTTCATATAACTATATCCAATTGGATAATATAATATGGAAAGAAAAAATAGTATTTGGATGGTTGATATAGTTAGAATAAAATATAAAATATTATCAAGATATCTGATACACTTACAATAAAATATAAAACTATATTGGGCTTGTTGATAAGTTATTAAGACTAATGAATGATATTGTGCTAGTTGATACAATTAGACTATAAGGTATATGATGGTTTTGATGATTTCATTAAGGAGTTAAAATTAAAATTAGGAAACTAATATAGTTAAGATAAAATTCACAACGGGTTCACTAGAATGTATGCATAGGCTAGGATGACATACAATTATCCTCTTTCTCTCAATAGACTAGGAATCAAATATGGTCAATCAAATAGAGACTTAATAGACTTTGATGAGAGGGTAAGGACCAATACTATCATTAATATAATAGAGGGTAGCCTAAAACAAAATTTAAAGGGGAAAGGGGTCTAAAGTCTAAGCCTATGAAACAAGGATATAACTCTCACTAAACCTGAAAAAGGTATATAAATATAACTGTGATTATAAAGATGCAAGTTAATAAAATAATTTTAAATGGATGAAAGTAAATTAAATTATGGGTAATTGATTCTAAAAAATGGAATGTGCAATGGTCAACCAAATGGGGGTTTATGAAACTTAAGGTGATAAATGGAAAGCCTTAGTAACCTTAACCAAAGATACACATATGTGTCTAAAAATTAATAAACTAATTAAGTAGAGGAAAGAGTGTATGGATATGAATGCTTACCATGGGTGGACCCATAGACGCTTCAATCTCTACCTTTGGCTCAAGTGGAGTTTTTCTAGAAATGTTATAGGTTAAAGAACTCAAATGGTTAGATGAAGACCTATATATCCTTAGTTAGGAACTCCTAATGACCTCTTCTATTGTGCTTTAATGAAACCATGAGACAAGACCTCCAATAAAAGGTTTTAAACCACCAACTCTCATAAATATTTCTTTAGGGAAGATATGTGAATGCAAATAGAGTGTACAAATGTGATATACCTTATTAAGAATGAAATATGACCCTTATATATATGGTTACAATACCCAAACCAACCTTAAATTATATTTTCATAGCATCAACCAAGTTGATATAGTTGAAATATGTTGGTATAATACAGTATCATCCAAGCCAATATAATAAAAATGTTAGAAGATGGACTTAGAACTATATTAGGGTTGAAAATATAGTATAATGGAGATAAAGGTATGAAATAGATGGTATTTTCTAGGCCAATACTATAAGATATAGGGAAGCTATCATATATGGATGAAAGGTGGATGAAGATAAAATATGGATAGAGACTTAGAGGAGTTTAGAATGATAATAGTGATGGCATGACAAAATAGTATGAAAACATATCTCACAAAATACCATGATCTAATCCCACCCTTCCCCTATTGCACCATTTAAGGCATGCACTTAGGGAGATTTATGCATCGATAAGACATTGTAAGAGAAAGCATAAATAAAGTGATAAATTGAAAATTATTAGGTGTATATAATACAAATTAGGGTTTTTATCCTTGAATGCATCACACATGTTGACCTCAACCTTTTATGGGACTTATTTGAATATATGATTTATAGCATAACCATTTATTTTTGCAATTTCATATCAATCCATTGTATGAAAGATCCTTCAAATAATGGGTATCCTTTGTAATGAGGTATTAATAGTCTATCGATATGCATACTGAAGGTATCGATATCCAATACTTTAAAATGTACCATGTCTCCTTCAAGTTCACTTTGCAACATATTTGATTGTAGATGAGCATAAATGGATCAATTTGACAACTCTCTTGAACTTAAAATTGTGTTCATCACCCTATATAAGTAACATGCCATCCAATTAAGCACTCCATATAACCATTAGGGTGATTTATATTTTGTAATAAGTCAAAATTTTAATTGGCCAATCTATTAGTTTCTTGGGTTGTATAAATTTTGGGCAATTAGAAAATAAATTTACCATATTTTTTAACATTACACCAAACTTCAAGAGTCCCAATCTCTCTTTTTAAATTTCATGATCATCTAACATGAATTATAAAATCTTGGGCTATGTTTCCATCTCTAATATAAATTTTATGTTTGAGAATGACATTGTTTATAATTAAATATGTTACATATTCATATCCAATATTGATGGTTATTTTAGTGTCATCATTACAATATCCCTCTTTCAAGCATTATAATCCTAGAAGTCACTTCAATTTTGATCACTAAAATATCCCAGGCAATGCAGTATCCTTTATTCTTAACATCTACTAAGGTTTCAAATTCGTCAATTGAGAAAGGAAATTGTAGTTTTCCATATATTACTATGTTAAGACTAACAACAAAAAATCATCTTCCCAAACCTATACAATATAATGTCCTCTTACTTTGATACACTATGCCCTCTAAAATTTTTGTGAAATTTGAAAATAAGTCTACCTAATCATCCTCTCCAAATGTAAGAGACATCGATGCTATATTAAAAAAAATATGAAATGAAATATAATATTTAAAACCATATCAAATAAAGAAAAAATAAAATAAATTTGAGATGAAATTATATATATATATATATATATATATATATATATATATATATATATATATATATATATATATATATATATATATATATATATATTCAATCTCAGTATCAAGTAAGGATCTATCTATTGTTAGGAAATAATTTCTATGTAAAACTAAGAAGAATATGTGAGTAAGATGATATGTGAAAATAAATTATGTCATTTGATGTGTCACTAATCTCAGCATATCATGAAAATCATGTGATATTGTCATCTTTGCCATCATCTAAAAATAAGATTGAACCACATAAATATATATATATATATATATATATATATATATATATATATATATATATATATATATATATATATATATATATATATATATATATCCAAGTCATAGGCACACATACTAAAATAAATAATTAGATTTAGTATTTTCTTATAATCTCTATGAATAACATATAGATAGTGGCTAAAACCCATGTCAAATAAATATAACAATAACAAATAAAACATTACAATGTGGAATAAATTTTGCATAAATAAAAGAGTTAATATTCAAGGAAATGGTAAAGTGGTGGGGAAGGGAAAGTGCATAAAAAACATGAAACTAGTGAAATATTTCAATATTATCTAGGTGATGATGGAGAGGTGAAATGACAAGGTATTTCAGGGATTGGACTCTAATAAACATGAGTAGATACATGCATAAAGTTCAATGATATGTTACATTTATCAATGTTGTGTAACTTCCACTGAACTATTTTAGTTATCCAATACATGATTAAAATAGGTGTCATATCAATCAAAATAAGTGTCATATATCCAACGAAGCCATTAAAAACATAGATAATGTGCCTTGTGTCAATTTAGATGTGTAAAACTAATATTTATGTAAGTATAGGTTATGTAAAAGGTGTAGCTAATATATGCAGAGAAAAAATGTAAAAGTAAAATCCAAAGCTTTTTATACAAACCATGTGAGTTGTCTAATTTAAATATGGATATATTTTCTAAATAAATGAAGTAACCTAATTTATATATAATATAATTTTCACAAATAATGCAATATTAAAATATTATCTTATTTTATCTTACGATCAATTATAACAACTAAATTATATTATGCATGGAAATATGATGTCACATCTATTTATAATTTTAATATTGATGCTCTATGTTATAAAACATGAATAAATTAAATTATATTACAATAAATTGAATTTTATCTTGAAATGTAGATAAATGTTTGTGAGATGTAAGCATTTTTTTGGGTCTTTAGTGAAAGGTAATGGTGTGCTTTCATTATATAGCACAAATTACTTTTTAAAGATTATATAAGAGAAAAATAAATTTAGACAATGATGTTATTAAATAAAATAAAAAATTTGATAAACTTAGTAAAAAGTATAGGTGTACAATTTAACAAGTAATACATATGGGTTAATATAGGTTAACTCGATGTTCAATCCCAAAATCATATCATATAATTTGTTACACTAAAAAAAACACCTCCTATATAAAATTAATAAATCAATATGATAATTTTTCAATGTGTACATTTACTAATTTATTTAAAAAGAATGATATAAACAAAGAACCATGAAACATTTATTTTTCAGTTTACCAATAATACTAATAACACATTGAAAGCCATACTTAGAAATAATAGAAAATTTTCCTTTCACATTTGACCATTGATTATAATACCCAAATTGGAATATATGTTAAAAATTACACACTAAAAGGTATTGTACACACCCCATTTTGGCCACATCCATGTCTAAACTAGATATCAAAACAACTTCTAGCAACCGATGTAAATTAAGCCTAGAAAATACCTAAAAATCCCAATTTCATCTACACATCAGATGTTAGTTCCCAAAATCATGTTGGTACATCCCTATTTGGGGAATTATCTTGTATGCAATAGTAACTTCCCATAGATTCATCTACAGTTAGGTTATGACAAAGAAAATAGACACTTTTAACCTATTAAATGGGGCACTTAATCTATTTCCTAAAATGACAAAATACTAGGTAGAATTAATTAAGTAAGCAAATAAAGTTAAATGATTAGTTAAATATTTCATGTTGAATTATTCAAAATATAATTTTTAAAAATCAAAATTCAACAAATATCATGGAAGTGAGGTCATGATGACATCATCATCCTCAAAGTCAAAAATGATAAAATATAAACATTAATACCTTATAGACAATAAATGTTGATCCATGCCTCCATAAATGAATAATTAATGACCTTATTTATTGCATTTAGCCTCCAAAGATTGACCCAAGATTAACATAGACCTAACTACACCTAGGTTCGGGTTAATGTGAAGCCTATAAATTCAAGGCTTCACACTCATTTCTAACATGCTTTTTTGTGCAATGTTATAATGTTAAATTAATCTAGAGAAGATTCTAAACAAGA
This sequence comes from Torreya grandis, assembly GCA_037957365.1. Classification (NCBI taxonomy): domain Eukaryota; kingdom Viridiplantae; phylum Streptophyta; class Pinopsida; order Cupressales; family Taxaceae; genus Torreya; species Torreya grandis. Next base: position 668,141 of record JARHVA010007180.1, on the reverse strand, counting down.
TCAATTTCCAAGGCCATAAATCAAGTGGAGAAAGGGATCTGATGCTATAAAACCATTGATAAATAACCATTACTCATAAGCCAAGCTCAAGCCCAACCTCATGCCAACAAGTTCTTCAAAATTTAAAGGAAGGTAAAAGTGTTCATTTATCTTCTAGTTGTAGTTTTTTTTTCTTTGTTATTTATCTCCCCATAGATCCTAGGATTGGAAATATAGCTTTGTTTGATTTATTTTATTTATTTGGACTAACAAAGAAAAGCTAACATTATTTTTCTTTAGATACCATAGATACACTATTTGTCATTTGATCCCTCAAGAGGGAATCCAAGGCTCATCCATCACCCTTTAGGTCATTAGCCAATGCATTAAAAAAAATTACTTCTTTGCGAAGATGTTACTATGCCTGTGTCTTGTAATGCCTATTCAAATTGGGGGAAAAAGTATACAACCTATTTTGGCCACATCTATGTCTAAACTAGATATCAAATCAATGTCTTGGAACCAATGTAAATTAAGCCTAGAAATTACCTAAAAATCTCAATTTCATTTACACATGAGACATTAGTGCCTAGAATCATGTTGAGGCATCCCTATTTAGGGTATTATCTTGTATGCAATAGTAACCTCCCACAAATTATCTCTAGTTAGGTTATGACTAAGTAAACTGACACTTTTAAACTATTAAATGGGGCACTTAATCTAATTCCTGAAATGAAAAAAAGAATAATTAAAATTAATTAAAAAAATAAAATTAAATGCTTATTAAATATTCCATGTTGAATTAGTGAAAATATAATATCTAAAAATTAAAATTCAATAAATATTAGGGAAGTGAGAACATGATGAAATGATCATCCTCCAAAAAATGGCAAAATATCAACATAAATGCCTTACAAATCAAAAAAGTTGAGTCATGACTCCATAAATGCATAATTAATGACCTTATTTATTACATTTGGCTTCCCAAGGTTAACCCAGGGTTAACTTAGACACCTAGGTTAGGTTGACCATTTTTACCACATGCTAAAATGGGTCAACCCTCTATAGTAAAAATATTATATAAGGGATTTTTATAATGTCATGGGGTATGATTTTAGTTCATCTGATCTCATTTCATATGTCATTCTAGCTTTGGTCATAGTCTAGCTTATTCCTTGTGTCATTTGGTGCCTTAGGGGTCATTTTAGGGTTATATATGTAAGCAATACATTTTCAAAGATAAAAATAGGTCTTCATAGTGATCAATATAATAAATATCATGTAAAGGGTCTATAGAGGCCTTAAAGAGTTCATTTGGAGCTACACAAGTTTAAGAACAAGCTTTGTGAAGCCATACCATCTTCAAGACATCATCCAAAGACTAGACTAGATAACTTGTACAATTTATAAATATGCTCAAAAATCCTCATGTGACCATTAGACCATGCACGGTCAATGTCTTTAGTGAAAATATAATTCTCTACAAGTTTCAAGCCTCCATGACCTTTCTATTTCCAGATCCAAGCCTTCAAAGTTTAACTTGTCGAGTCTAAGGGGCCAAACCATCTTGCGTGTCACATGAAAACACATTGGTCAACTTGTTTGTGTATTTGTTAAATACATCTTAGAAAGACACATGAGCCAAAATATTGTTGCACCATGGAGCTCTTTTTGCTTAGATCATATCCTAAAATTTCTATGTCTGTGTGAGCTTTCTGGCTCAAGTTATGGAGTTTCAAAGTTGGACCGACAACATAAGACATCCATATGAGTGTCAAGTTTAAGCTTCAAAAAATGACCATTTGGGTTCAAAATTCCATAAATTTTTTAAATTTGATCAAGATCTAATGGTCCACGTGAGATTTCACACTAACACATGAGATCCAATGGTTCACGCTGGGGTCAAACTAGTCAAAAGGTCCTTGGGTTAAATCCCTTAAAAGGCTGTAGGTTGGATAAAATCCTATGATGTAGGTTCATTGAGTAGAGATCTGATGGTGCATGTTAATTGATAGAAAAGTGGGTCTAAGTTAAATCAATGCTCAACATTCATTCATACTAATGGTCTATGATCACTAGTAGGAAAGTAGGCCCAATGAGAGCTATAGCTTGAATTACTTTATACATCTTGATCCAATGGAGCACAAGCAATTCAACATGCCAAAGGATATAATTTGCTCATAAAGTTTTATCCTATGGTGTGTAGGAAGTCAAAAAGGTCAATATCTGACAGTGATTATATGTAAGGCCAATGGGAGTAAAGATAGGTTGGAGCATTTTAATTGACCCAAGTAATATTCGATGGGCAAATTCGAACCAAGAATTAGTTTTTAATGGAAGTAAATAAGGTCTTGTAAGATCACCCCATTGTCATTAAATCTCAATATAATTCCATGAAAATGACTCAATGATGTAGTTAGGTTTAAAGAACACAAAGGGACACCATTAAAGCTAAATACAGACCTTTGGTTCATAAATTTGTATCATGCAAGGTTATTTTTGTGACTGTGTTTGCCATTTCTTATAAGTATTTATGTATATGGTGAATTCTTAGTTATTACTATGATATAATGGGTCTATTTGGACCTTATCGCGTCAGTAGACGGGCTCCTTTAGCGGAAATGCTTCAGATCTTTATAGTAGAATCCTGCGATAGTAGGCAGGGGCCGAATGGCTACGGCTTCACTATTATAAATTCAAAATATTACACACTCTTACAATATCCTTGAGAAATTTCTGATTCACAGGATCCTTCGAAAAGGGCAAGTGAAGAGCATACTCTTTGTTCAAGGCTACTAGATTTTCACTCTGAAAATTTTTCGATGATCTACTACTAAGAACTAAGGCCTATATATAGCATTATGAGAGGTCCTGCCTGCTTGCTAAGCAAGGCGGTGTCTGTCTCGTCATGCTTTACAGCTGTGGCTACAGAGAGATGCTATTGGACCCACCACTTGATTGATGAGTCGGTGATGATGATGAGGAGGCCATGGGCTGTGGGCCCAACATGTCTTCCGCTTCATTGAATAAGTCATCTTCAGTTATCGGCTGGAAAAGACATCTTATCTAGAAAGTAGATTGGAGATACCAATGTCGACATCTATTGGTATCGCATGGTAAGTGGCACGGAGTATAATGATAGTGGGATTCCCACTCAAGTTGTCGTCGAATAATGGTATGTACTACCGTGTCTTGGTCATGATTCTGCTCCTCGTGAATGCGATGGGGTCCAAACCTTGCAACCCATCTGTAAAGGTGTTCATTGTGAGCAGATCGGATTTGGATTCGCCATGTCCACAATGGTCTTTTCAGCAAATCAGTGAATCGTTCGTAGAGGTATTCACTGTTTAGTCTGTTGATACTGATGACTCCGGTATTATTTCTGCGGTTGGCCTGTATTTGGACTGCTGCAGACATCTGGAGGTCATGTGCAGCTGCATAAGAAATCCTGGTAAATCTGGGATGCATGCCTTCCCATAATATTTGTTCTTGAATCAGGGGATTCATTGAATCAAAAGCCTGATTCAGAATTCTTGTCAAATTAAAACCTGGTGCAGGTGCAGGCTGATGCATGAGTGTAGCAGGAGGATTTCTACTTAGCCAATCAGCTATTACATTATTCTTACCATCTATATGTTGTACTGAAAAATTGAATTGGTGGAAAAATGCTTGCCACCTGACATACTTACCACGACCATCCTTCCTTCCATGATCCTTTTCTCGGAAGGTTAAAAATCGGGTGCAGTCAGTTACAACTGTGAAATGTGGCAGATGCAACAATTTAAGCATAAATTTTTCCAGACATTTCTTTACAGCATAAATTTCCTTATCAGAGGAAATCCATTTCAGTACATCACTACTAAAGACTCCACTAGCAAATTCACAAATGAATTCTACATTATTTACAACTGAAACAAGTACTCCTCCCCATGAGAGGTCAGATGCATCAGTATAAACTTTCATGTCCTGAGACTTAGGAACATGGAGGGCTGGCAAAGATGCAACTTTTGCTTTGATTTTCTGAACAGCTTCTGTATGGAGTTGTTCCCATCGAAATGCTTTCTTTTTCTGCAATAATTCTTGCAGAACAAATCTATCTTCTCCTGCATTAGGATAAAAGCTGTTAAGATAATTTAAAAGTCCCAGAAAAGCTTGTACCTGAGCTTTGTCAAGATGCTCGGGAAAACTGATGATCTTTTCTTTTATATGTGGCTGTATTTGCAATTTTGAATCTCGGATGACCATTCCGAGAAAGTTACATTCTGTAGTGCATAACTGTATCTTTGTTTCAGAAAGCACTATTCCTGCAGTAGTAGCCAACTGTAAAAACTTGGAGAGGTGAGCAGTATGTTCCTCTAAAGAATTACTAAAAATCAAAATATCATCTATATACACACAGAGAAATGAAGAGGTGCCTTCAAAAATCTTGTCCATATGCGCCTGATAGTAGGTTGGCACATTCATCAACCCAAATGGCATAACGGTCCATTGATAATGGCCAAAAGGACAGCTAAAGGCTGTCTTGGCTCTATCTACTTCCTTAACCCTGATCTGATAGAAGCCTGATTTGCAGTCAAACTGAGAAAAGTATTTACAAGCTGCAACTTTCTCTAATAGATAGCTTTTATCAGGAATTGGATATGGGAATGGTTCTGTGATAGCATTTAATGGTCTGTAGTTTATGACCATTCGTTTCTTTCCTCTCTTCTGTTCAGAATGCTTATTAACCATGAATGCATAGCAGCAAAATGGAGAGGTAGATTTTTCAATAAAACCATTCTTTTCCAGATCTTGTATCTGGGATTCCATATCTGTGTAGTCCTGTGCTGGGATAGGAATTTTCTTACCTATCTTCATCTGTTTGCCTTCTATAATCTTTATCTCCATTTCAGGCATGGATTTAGCCCAAAACTGTTGCGGATTTTCCGAACAGATAGTAGACTTAATCTCTTCTCCTAAGGCAAGTATTTCAGTAGGAATTGGTTCTGGACTTTGGGTCATGGCACTTGGAAATTGCTCAGTAGCATATATAAGTCTTGGAATTCGGAGCCTTTCATTGTCAATGGTAAACATGATGCTTTTAGCAGTAGCACCATAGGGTGTGTATCTATCAATGAATGATCCTCCTAGGAGGATATCTATAGGCATCCTTTCAAGGGCGGAGAAGTCACATTGGAAGATTTTATTTTGGATTCTCAGGGCTTGCTGGTGTTTATACCTATTGCAGACAAAACTGTTACCCTGAATGTCTAAGCTCTTATAAGCTAAACGCTCATCAAGTGTCTCCCAATCACTGATGAGTTGTGGCTTCGCAAAAGACAGAGAAGCTCCAGTATCGACTTGAGCATCTACATATCTACCATTTATTTCTAATGTGAAGAACTGCGCAAATCTGCCATTGATCAAATGATTTAGGTAGGCAGGTTGTGGTAGTTCTAAGGAAGGGATACTTGTACATACCAATTTTTGCCTTCTTGGATCTTGGATGATGGTAGGTTCTTCATAGATGTCTTCTGGTAATTCTGGCTCAGCTTCTTCTTCTTGTGGATTACTGCATTCACCTTCAGGGCAGTAATCTTGGTCAGAATAGAAAATGCTTCCGACATCATCTTCTGGTTCATAGCCATCTTCCCATGAGGGATCTGCTGCAATGACTGGTTCTTCGACAGGCATGATCTGTTCCCAAATGGGTTCTCTGATTTCTCTTGGTGGATCTTTGCAGGTGAACTTATTTTTGATCCACGCTTCACTTGGCTTGAACTGACTAGGATACTGCACAGGAGGATTCTGGAGCCTGTGCATAGTAGGCGGCTGTCGCGGCTGTGAGGGCTGTTTCCCTCTGGATGGTTCTCCTCGGACAAAACCTCTTCCTCTAGGTCGTTCTGGTCGCTCAAGAACTTCATGGTGAGCACAAGACCAGGGACCATAAGCCTCATAGGCTTGTCTGGCTTCTCTAGGCCGGTAGGGACGTGATCCTCTAGATCCTCACTGCATGTTGGTCATTAGTTGTTCTAATTCATCTGCGAGAGATTCTAGTTCTGCTGCGTCTTCATCGTCAGATGCTTCATCTGGAAGATCTTCAAGGACAGGTTCAAAAATGTCTTCTTGAAGATATAAGTCTTCATCTGCATCTATGACATCCCACCACGCTGCTGCGTTGGAAGAAAAAACAGCTTTGACGGCTGGATTCTTACAGGAACAATTGGGAGCGATGTGACCAGGCTTCCGACAAATGTAACAAATGGGCTTATTGGAAGCAGGACGAGCATGTTGGCGTCGGTGGAGGAAATGGTGAGGAGGTGCATAAGAATGGCGCTGAGGAAAAGAACAGCGCTTGTAGGAAAGGCGACGGTGGCGTTGCTTCTGTTGTTTGCGAGGTTGGATGTAAGGACGACATCCAAAAGGAGCTATTTCTGGAAACAATGGAGCAATGGCTGTTGCTTGATGTTTGCTGAGCTTTTGCATTGAGCGGGTCTCAGATACCAACAACATGATTTGTTGTTGAGTAAAATCAATAAGGTCAGAAAGAGCAAGATTAGAGAGCTCTAGACCTTTTAAATCAATATAAGCTAAGACGCGGTCAATTAAATTGTAAGGCATTGCCTGGAGAAACTTCATTTTGATTTCAACGGAGCTATGGCACTGGCTTTCATAGGCAAGCTTGCAAAATTGCATAGCAAAAGGCTGGAATTGTTTAAGATCACACAACTCCATTTTCATCAACCATTTTTTGGTTTCTAACTGCCGATTGGCGGCAGGAGGAGCAAATTCATCTATCAGCAATTTGTACAAGGCATTCAAAGAATCAGGTTGGTTATGTACAAGAGCATATTGCTAGTCAGCAGGGATGCTATCCCACTAATGGTTAGTAATTTCCCAGAGATATTTTACAGCAAAACAAGTGGTGCCAGCTTGATCTAGGTGAGCTTGGACAGCAAGGACACGCATAGTGTTGCACCAACTAGCAATTTCATTGAGGGGATTAATAGAATCATCTATATTCAAATACCATGGCTGTAAGTGTACATGGGTACGCTGCATGAGAGAATGGCCATGAGATTTCTTGGTAGTGGAAAAAGAAGGTCCAAAAGAGACTGAGCAAAAAGGTCTGGAAGACGACTCGGCCTTTTGATCTTCTTTAGATAACCAATTTAAGCTATCATCTAAGTTATCTATCTTAGAATCAATAGATTCTACTTTCTTCTGTATTCTATTTACAGTATCCTTGATTTCCATGACATCTCTACATAAGTCATCAAAATTTTCTGAGAGATGAGAATTGAACCTGGAGACATAGTTCCTCTGCTTGAATTCATTGGAAGGATTTTCATATGCGGCAGCAAAATAATGAACAGTGCCTGCAGCATGTCGATAGACACCTTTGGCTGGTGGCCATCTTCCTCCTCTATAATAAGTAACTGTGTCTTCTGAATAGAAATCAAGACTGTCTTCACGAGGAAGACTCATGAGAGTATGGGGGAGGTCTTTCCCCAAATTAACTTCTTCATCCTCTATTAAAATATGTCCTGTTTTGACGGATCTACGGGATGAGGACGTAGATGGTCGAGTAGGAGAACTTTGAGTAGATCGCATAGATAATGATCTAGGCAAAATATTAACAGATCTACCATCACTTTGATGCACAGTGGCTTGGCCTTTAAGCTTTGGCGAGACATGTTTGAGCCAATCTAATTTCCATTCAGCTGGAATCTCAACAGACTCTATATGTCCTTTCTGCAATTGTACTGTACCACTGAGTCTTCGAGCCAGAGGCAGATTCTCTAGGATTTTGGGATGATTGGTGTTAGTCATGCTATATAGGACAGATATATTAACAGTAGCATACTGGAATTCACCAAACATTTTGAGACCATATACAGAGGTAAACAAACCCCAACAATCTAGAGATCCATGTTTAACTTCTTTGCATCCTTTGTCGCGGACTGCGACTGAAAGGTTAGGGCAGAATTCAAAACAAATAACATTATCATCATTGAGACGACCAAGACTGGACAACTGACATGAATGTTTAAATCTTACTTGACGTCTATCACACAGAGCTAAATACATTACTGGTTTTATATTAGATGGAATCAAAGGTTTAATATAAATACGAATCAGACCAAAATGCACAAATTTGACATCCTTATGTGAACGGATATACAGAATTTCAGGTTCTAGGAGCAAAGGAAGTAAATTTGTTTGGAAGGTCCTTTTGGGCTGATAACACAGGTTAAGTTCGACAGACTTAATCCTAGGTTTAACAAAAGATAGATAGGTACTGTTATACAAAAACTTAGACTTAACTAATTCAGCTTGCTTATAGACATTAGAAGCTTTTAAAGCCGGAGGCTTGAATAAACTGGATTCCTTTTCAAGATTTGTTTCTGTTATCTCAATATCTGGGCAATCAATCAACTGATCAAGAATAAAAGGAGGCATTTCATACATTCCTTCAATTTCAGATTCATTCATAATTTCTACGATAGAAGTGGAAGGTATTTTTCCAAATTCCATTGTGGGGAGATGGGATTCTGATATGCGAGCAATTTCTGGTAAGGGAAAAAGTGTGCAGAGATAAAACGGCCTATGACAAAAGGGGATAAACGGCCTGTGACTCGATGCAAAACTTCCCAAAGAAATTGGACAAAGCAAAGAATTCCCAAAGTCGGATCCACGAAACGAGGAAAATAAATCACAACTTACAGTAGACTTGTTATAGAACTTGAGACTGAAACTGTGGCTCTGATACCAATCTTTTTATCGCGTCAGTAGACGGGCTCCTTCAACGGAAATGCTTCAGATCTTTATAGTAGAATCCTGCGATAGTAGGCAGGGGCCGAATAGCTACGGCGTCAGTAGACGGGCTCCTTCAGCGGAAATGCTTCAGATCTTTATAGTAGAATCCTGCGATAGTAGGCAGGGGCCGAATGGCTACGGCTTCACTATTATAAATTCAAAATATTACACACTCTTACAATATCCTTGAGAAATTTATGATTCACAGGATCCTTCGAAAAGGGCAAGTGAAGAGCATACTCTTTGTTCAAGGCTACTAGATTTTCACTCTGAAAATTTTTCGATGATCTACTACTAAGAACTAAGGCCTATATATAGCATTATGAGAGGTCCTGCCTGCTTGCTAAGCAAGGTGGTGTCTGTCTCGTCATGCTTTACAGCTGTGGCTATAGAGAGATGCTATTGGACCCACCACTTGATTGATGAGTCAGTGATGATGATGAGGAGGCCATGGGCTGTGGGCCCAACATGTCTTCCGCTTCATTGAATAAGTCATCTTCAGTTATCGGCTGGAAAAGACATCTTATCTGGAAAGTAGATTGGAGATACCAATGTCGACATCTATTGGTATCGCATGGCAGGTGGCGCAGAGTACAATGATAGTGGGATTCCTACTCAAGTTGTCATCGAATAATGGTATGTACTACCGTGTCTTGGTCATGATTCTGCTCCTCGTGAATGCGATGGGGTCCAAACCTTGCAACCCATCTGTAAAGGTGTTCATTATGAGCAGATCGGATTTGGATTCGCCATGTCCACAATGGTCTTTTCAGCAAATCAGTGAATCGTTCGTAGAGGTATTCACTGTTTAGTCTGTTGATACTGATGACTCCGGTGTTATTTCTGCGGTTGGCCTGTATTTGGACTGCTGCAGACATCTGGAGGTCATGTGCAGCTGCATAAGAAATCCTGGTAAATCTGGGATGCATGCCTTCCCATAATATTTGTTCTTGAATCAGGGGATTCATTGAATCAAAAGCCTGATTCAGAATTCTTGTCAAATTAAAACCTGGTGCAGGTGCAGGCTGATGCATGAGTGTAGCAGGAGGATTTCTACTTAGCCAATCAGCTATTACATTATTCTTACCATCTATATGTTGTACTGAAAAATTGAATTGGTGGAAAAATGCTTGCCACCTGACATACTTACCACGACCATCCTTGCTTCCATGATCCTTTTCTCGGAAGGTTAAAAATCGGGTGCAGTCAGTTACAACTGTGAAATGTGGTAGATGCAACAATTTAAGCATAAATTTTTCCAGACATTTCTTTACAGCATAAATTTCCTTATCAGAGGAAATCCATTTCAGTACATCACTACTAAAGACTCCACTAGCAAATTCACAAATGAATTCTACGTTATTTACAACTGAAACAAGTACTCCTCCCCATGAGAGGTCAGATGCATCAGTATAAACTTTCATGTCTTGAGACTTAGGAACATGGAGGGCTGGCAAAGATGCAACTTTTGCTTTGATTTTCTGAACAGCTTCTGTATGGAGTTGTTCCCATCGAAATGCTTTCTTTTTCTGCAATAATTCTTGCAGAACAAATCTATCTTCTCCTGCATTAGGATAAAAGCTGTTAAGATAATTTAAAAGTCCCAGAAAAGCTTGTACCTGAGCTTTGTCAAGATGCTCGGGAAAACTGATGATCTTTTCTTTTATATGTGGCTGTATTTGCAATTTTGAATCTCGGATGACCATTTCGAGAAAGTTACATTCTGTAGTGCATAACTGTATCTTTGTTTCAGAAAGCACTATTCCTGCAGTAGTAGCCAACTGTAAAAACTTGGAGAGGTGAGCAGTATGTTCCTCTAAAGAATTACTAAAAATCAAAATATCATCTATATACACACAGAGAAATGAAGAGGTGCCTTCAAAAATCTTGTCCATATGCGCCTGATAGTAGGCTGGCGCATTCATCAACCCAAATGGCATAACGGTCCATTGATAATGGCCAAAAGGACAGCTAAAGGCTGTCTTGGCTCTATCTGCTTCCTTGACCCTGATCTGATAGAAGCCTGATTTGCAGTCAAACTGAGAAAAGTATTTACAAGCTGCAACTTTCTCTAATAGATAGCTTTTATCAGGAATTGGATATGGGAATGGTTCTGTGATAGCATTTAATGGTCTGTAGTTTATGACCATTCGTTTCTTTCCTCTCTTCTGTTCAGAATGCTTATTAACCATGAATGCATAGCAGCAAAATGGAGAGGTAGATTTTTCAATAAAACCATTCTTTTCCAGATCTTGTATCTGGGATTCCATATCTGTGTAGTCCTGTGCTGGGATAGGAATTTTCTTACCTATCTTCATCTGTTTGCCTTCTATAATCTTTATCTCCATTTCAGGCATGGATTTAGCCCAAAACTGTTGCGGATTTTCCGAACAGATAGTAGACTTAATCTCTTCTCCTAAGGCAAGTATTTCAGCAGGAATTGGTTCTGGACTTTGGGTCATGGCACTTGGAAATTGCTCAGTAGCATATATAAGTCTTGGAATTCTGAGCCTTTCATTGTCAATGGTAAACATGATGCTTTTAGCAGTAGCACCATAGGGTGTGTATCTATCAATGAATGATCCTCCTAGGGGGATATCTATAGGCATCCTTTCAAGGGCGGCGAAGTCACATTGGAAGATTTTATTTTGGATTCTCAGGGCTTGCTGGTGTTTATACCTATTGCAGACAAAACTGTTACCCTGAATGTCTAAGCTCTTATAAGCTAAACGCTCATCAAGTGTCTCCCAATCACTGATGAGTTGTGGCTTCGCAAAAGACAGAGAAGCTCTAGTATCGACTTGAGCATCTACATATCTACCATTTATTTCTAATGTGAAGAACTGCGCAAATCTGCCATTGATCAAATGATTTAGGTAGGCAGGTTGTGGTAATTCTAAGGAAGGGATACTTGTACATACCAATTTTTGCCTTCCTGGATCTTGGATGATGGTAGGTTCTTCATAGATGTCTTCTGGTAATTCTGGCTCAGCTTCTTCTTCTTGTGGATTACTGCATTCACCTTCAGGGCAGTAATCTTGGTCGGAATAGAAAATACTTCCGACATCATCTTCTTGTTCATAGCCATCTTCCCATGAGGGATCTGCTGCAATGACTGGTTCTTCGGCAGGCATGATCTGTTCCCAAATGGGTTCTCTGATTTCTCTTGGTGGATCTTTGCAGGTGAACTTATTTTTGATCCACGCTTCACTTGGCTTGAACTGACTAGGATACTGCACAGGAGGATTCTGGAGCCTGTGCATAGTAGGCGGCTGTCGCGGCTGTGAGGGCTGTTTCCCTCTGGATGGTTCTCCTCGGACAAAACCTCTTCCTCTAGGTCGTTCTGGTCGCTCAGGAACTTCATGGTGAGCACGAGACCAGGGACCATAAGCCTCATAGGCTTGTCTGGCTTCTCTAGGCCGGTAGGGACGTGATCCTCTAGATCCTCGCTGCATGTTGGTCATTGGTTGTTCTAATTCATCTGCGAGAGATTCTAGTTCTGCTGCGTCTTCATCGTCAGATGCTTCATCTGGAAGATCTTCAAGGACAGGTTCAAAAATGTCTTCTTGAAGATATAAGTCTTCATCTGCATCTATGACATCCCACCACGCTGCTGCATTGGAAGAAAAAACAGCTTTGACGGCTGGATTCTTACAGGAACAATTGGGAGCGATGTGACCAGGCTTCTGACAAATGTAACAAATGGGCTTATTAGAAGCAGGACGAGCATGTTGGCGTCGGCAGAGGAAACGGTGAGGAGGCACATAAGAATGGCACTTAGGAAAAGAACGGCGCTTGTAGGAAAGGTGACGGTGGCATTGCTTCTGTTGTTTGCGAGGTTGGATGTAAGGACGACATCCAAAAGGAGCTATTTCTGGAAACAATGGAGCAATGGCTGCTGCTTGATGTTTGCTGAGCTTTTGCATTGAGCGGGTCTCAGATACCAACAACATGATTTGTTGTTGAGTAAAATCAATAAGGTCAGAAAGAGCAAGATTAGAGAGCTCTAGACCTTTTAAATCAATATAAGCTAAGACGCGGTCAATTAAATTGTAAGGCATTGCCTGGAGAAACTTCATTTTGATTTCAACGGAGCTATGGCACTGGCTTTCATAGGCAAGCTTGCAAAATTGCATAGCAAAAGGCTGGAATTGTTTAAGATCACACAACTCCATTTTCATCAGCCATTTTTTGGTTTCTAACTGCCGATTGGCGGCAGGAGGAGCAAATTCATCTATCAGCAATTTGTACAAGGCATTCAAAGAATCAGGTTGGTTATGTACAAGAGCATATTGCTGGTCAGCAGGGATGCTATCCCACCAATGGTTAGTAATTCCCCAGAGATATTTTACAGCAAAACAAGTGGTGCCAGCTTGATCTAGGTGAGCTTGGACAGCAAGGACACGCATAGTGTTGCACCAACTAGCAATTTCATTGAGGGGATTAATAGAATCATCTATATTCAAATACCATGGCTGTAAGTGTACATGGGTACGCTACATGAGAGAATGGCCATGAGATTTCTTGGTAGTGGAAAAAGAAGGTCCAAAAGAGACTGAGCAAAAAGGTCTGGAAGACGACTCGGCCTTTTGATCTTCTTTAGATAACCAATTTAAGCTATCATCTAAGTTATCTATCTTAGAATCAATAGATTCTACTTTCTTCTGTATTCTATTTACAGTATCCTTGATTTCCATGACATCTCTACATAAGTCATCAAAATTTTCTGAGAGATGAGAATTGAACCTGGAGACATAGTTCCTCTGCTTGAATTCATTGGAAGGATTTTCATATGCGGCAGCAAAATAATGAACAGTGCCTGCAGCATGTCGATAGACACCTTTGGCTGGTGGCCATCTTCCTCCTCTATAATAAGTAACTGTGTCTTCTGAATAGAAATCAAGACTGTCTTCACGAGGAAGACTCATGAGAGTATGGGGGAGGTCTTTCCCCAAATTAACTTCTTCATCCTCTATTAAAATATGTCCTGTTTTGACGGATCTACGGGATGAGGACGTAGATGGTCGAGTAGGAGAACTTTGAGTAGATCGCATAGATAATGATCTAGGCAAAATATTAACAGATCTACCATCACTTTGATGCACAGTGGCTTGGCCTTTAAGCTTTGGCGAGACATGTTTGAGCCAATCTAATTTCCATTCAGCTGGAATCTCAACAGACTCTATATGTCCTTTCTGCAATTGTACTGTACCACTGAGTCTTCGAGCCAGAGGCAGATTCTCTAGGATTTTGGGATGATTGGTGTTAGTCATGCTATATAGGACAGATATATTGACAGTAGCATACTGGAATTCACCAAACTTTTCGAGACCATATACAGAGGTAAACAGACCCCAACAATCTAGAGATCCATGTTTAACTTCTTTGCATCCTTTGTCGCGGACTGCGACTGAAAGGTTAGGGCAGAATTCAAAACAAATAACATTATCGTCATTGAGACGACCAAGACTAGACAACTGACATGAATGTTTAAAGCTTACTTGACGTCTATCACACAGAGCTAAATACATTACTGGTTTTATATTAGATGGAATCAAAGGTTTAATATAAATACGAATCAGACCAAAATGCACAAATTTGACATCCTTATGTGAATGGATATACAAAATTTCGAGTTCTGGGAGCAAAGGAAGTAAATTTGTTTGGAAGGTCCTTTTGGGCTGATAACACAGGTTAAGTTTGACAGACTTAATCCTAGGTTTAACAAAAGATAGATAGGTACTGTTATACAAAAACTTAGACTTAACTAATTCAGCTTGCTTATAGACATTAGAAGCTTTTAAAGCCGAAGGCTTGAATAAACTGGATTCCTTTTCAAGATCTATTTCTGTTATCTCAATATCTGGGCAATCAGTCAACTGATCAGGAATAAAAGGAGGCATTTCATACATTCCTTCAATTTCAGATTCATTCATAATTTCTACGGTAGAAGTGGAAGGTATTTTTCCAAATTCCATTGTGGGGAGATGGGATTCTGATATGCGAGCAATTTCTGGTAAGGGAAAAAGTGTGCAGAGATAAAACGGCCTATGACAAAAGGGGATAAACGGCCTGTGACTCGATGCAAAACTTCCCAAAGAAATTGGACAAAGCAAAGAATTCCCAAAGTTGGATCCACGAAACGAGGAAAAGAAATCACAACTTACAGTAGACTTGTTATAGAACTTGAGACTGAAACTGTGGCTCTGATACCAATCTTTTTATCGCGTCAGTAGACGGGCTCCTTCAGCGGAAATGCTTCAGATCTTTTAGATCATAAAAGGAGGATATATAGTCTGTAGGTCTGTATCGACATAATGACTATAGGAAAACCAATAGTCTAAGATTGGTTTTCCATCTATAGTGGACCTATGAACATGGGGACAAGCTCAAGCATGATATATTTTGAACAAGAGCTATCATTTCAAAGGATTCCATGAAGGCACACATGTAGACCCCAAAAGTTTCATCTCCATGACCAACTACATGAAAAGGACCCTTCTCTCCACTTTTACATGCCATCATGAACTAATGAAGAGTAGTTAATACCAAGACAAATATCTAACAATTTGATTTGATGGATGTAACTATATTGATGCCAATACCCAACTCAAAACAACTTAATCCCACCATTACAACTATCAGGGAGCGTCAATGAGGGAATAATGTAACTATGAGACCACTTGAAGTGACCTAGATCAATCAAAAGGTCTAAATGACCATAATTTGTAGAAGCAGTTGTAACTATAGTTCAAATGTTTAAACTGATTGATTCCCATTTTTGGTGCCAAAGTCCCTTTGTCTTGTTTCCTTCTATAAATATAGCTTTTGAGCTATTGTTAAAGATCCCTCAGGCTAGTATGACTAGACTCTACTAGAAATTGTATTTGGCAACTCTTGGAGTAATGAATAGAGCATTTTACATTTTTTGCTAATCTTTGCTTAGTCTTTTGTGTTTGTTTGATATGCAAAAGTGGTTTTCATCTTCCCTTTGAAAGTCTAAGTTCAACCTTAGTGCCAATAAACTTTTCTTGCAAGTCATCTAATGTGTCTTAAGGTTGATGTCTCATATACAGAGTGGATAGTTAACTATAAATTCTTTCAATCAAGCCTTACCCTCATTTAACTCTAGATTAAGTCCATCAAATTGACCTCTAGGTGAAACACTATTGCTTAAAAACCATTGTAGACACTACATTAGTCCTATTCATAGTATATTAGTGTCCTAATGAGTTTTATCCTAAGAGTGGATCCTTAAACATTTGGTGCATCACCTCTTTAGAGTAATTTCAATTCATGCATTCTCTAACTCTTTTCCCATTAGTAATCTGTTGGCATAGATAAGATCATTTCAAGATACATTTAGGGAGCTAGCCCTTAACTCTAGAGGCTCATTTCTAATATAGGTAGACCCACATAATTTGAAATGATCCCAAGTTTCCCTAATCTAGAATAAGATTGAATAACTTCTTCTAGGGTGAAATATTTGGTGCCAATATTTCTATCATGTTTAGTGGGACCCATTATCTTCAAGACTACTTGTCAAGGTGAATGTTGGTCTTGACAACATCAACTACAAATGGGTGTGCTACTCAACATTTAGTAACTCCTTCAATGTAAATCTAGTTCAAGGCCATTATTTTGTTATAAAGTTGCCTTCATAATTCATAGTCCTCATTAAGTCATCCTCTACTAGGACATGCAATCCCTTTAAGCCACCCATTCAGCTTGAAATTACTCTTGAAATTCAGTATCCATAGCCTAATCTTCCCTTTGAAGAATGAGTAGATTTTTCTAGAGAGGAATAAAGTGAAGAGGTTAAATAAATTGAAGATATTAAAGAAGAATACATGGTTAGACCTCATTCTTTCCTTTCCTTTGATACTAAAAATCCAATTTAACTTCAAGTATATGATGCCATTCCTCATAATACCACTAAAAGTGTGCCCACATTCAATGGTGAGAGTCATGTCACACCTATTGAGCACATTATAGATATTTCTAGCTTTTGTAATTTCCATGGTATTGTTCAAGAGAACATTTCCATTAGAATTCCTTCCATGTCCCTTAAATGGAAGGCTATTGATTGTTATAAGACTCTAGAAGGTGGATGCATCACAACATGGGATGAGTTTGGAGTGTTGTTGACTTCCAAATTTGGAAATTAAAGTGACCATGCCTCTCTCATACAATAGCTTAATGTGATAAAAATGGGACCCAAATAAATAATTCATGAATTCAACAAAAGGTTTTAGAAGACTTGGCATAGATTGCCTCCTCCCATGAGACCACCTTCTAGCTTTATGTTCCCTACCTACTTGAAAGCCATTTGGACTAAAATTGTTGTCATGCTTCAATCCATGGGTGGTTCTACCCTCCCTAAATAATATGAACTTGCTATCAAAGATTAAAATAATCTCATCCAAGATAGAATATTTCCACCTAATGTGTCTATGCCTCCTTTGTCTCATACTTCTATTAGTACTCTAGAAATAGCTCATATTCCTAATGCCAATACCAAGTCTAAGGTTGCTCTTAGACAAGAAAAAAATAATGTTAAGTGGAAATCAAATTTCCTAGCCTTAGAGGCTCAAAATAGGCAAGCTAATATGCAACAAGGTGCCTATTATAATCCTTACCCTTATCAACAACAATATGGTCAACAATATGGAAAAGAAAGACGCCAATGGTAGCTTAATCTTAATAGGCCTACTAATGTATACAGTCCTAACTCTACCACCAATGTATTGGAGATGGTACTAGTTCATACCAATTTGGTGTAGGGATAATATTGGAAGCAATACCAATTCATGGATGCCAATGAGAATAGAGAGCAAGATCTGGTGGCTCAAGGAGTAGTTACTCCCCTCTTATCAAATGAGGATGAAGTGATGATGTAAGTTAATAAAGATTGACAACCTCAAGGAGAGATCTTCACCAATTTTATAGTTGAAGATACTTTTTTGTTAAATCAAAGAGCCTTTGTTTTAGATAATACAAGGGCCAAGAGGAAGGCTCTAGGAGGTGACAATAGCATGCCCACAGACTTACCCAATTTTTTTTCAAGGAAACAAGACATAGTTGTAAGTGTGATAGTTCCAAAAACTTCTACATCTCCATCAATTCAAATATGGTAAGGTCTACTCCTATTCCTCAAGTTCCAAGTAATTCTCTACCTATAAGATCCCAATAAAAAGTGAGTATGTCTTCTTTAAACATTGTAGATTCTTTAAAGAACACTAAAACATCCATTTCTCTTTGGGATGTTCTTCATATGCTTTGTCAAAAAGAACTCCTACAAAATCAATTATATAATATCCTTGTTAGTGTCTCACCCTCAAATCAAAGTCATGGCCATGTTGATCTTGAAAATTATCCTATTACCATTATTGAACCATCCACTAGGGCTAATAAACCTCCACCATCTTACCTCATCCTCATTTTAGGTGACAAGTTGGTACACAATTACATAGTCAATAGTGGAGCTTCTACTTTTGTCATGCCCAAAGTTATAGCTAAAAAATAGGGCTTGAAATATGATCCCCATAGCAAAGGAGTCCTTAAATTAGATGGTATACCTACCATGATAGTAAGACTGATAAAAGGCTTGAAGATTTTCTTGCATGATTGTCCTAGTTTTCCTATCTTGCAATACATAGCTATAGTTGATCTCCCAGCCCACTTTACAATTTGCCTATCAAGGGACTTCATAGCCAATATAGGTGTCTATCTCTTAGTTGGATGGTCTTTATTTTCCATTAAAAAAATATATGGGTCCAAGGTGATAATTAAGATACAACCTCTTGAAATGTTCCATATAGAACCTTACATTGAGACAAGTTCTAATTTGAATTGTCTTGTTCATGAAGAAAAGGGTTCTATTATAGATTATGGAACTTCTTCCAAGATTGAAGGTATTTCAAATTTGTTTCTTGATGAATATGGCACTAATAATTATCTGCATGATCCCTATGCTTTTTTGGAGGCTGATTTAGGAGTATATTGTATACATGAAGGAGTACCGACACCTCTACTTGCCAAGAGGGTGAAGATGATGAGCTTTAGAATATGTTTTTTGATAGTTCAAGAAGTAAAGTTATTATAGGAGATGCGTTATGTTAGTCTCCCCATCTAAATAATATTATTATGCATCATAAATATTTCATTTTAGTTGTACTTGTAATGTGGTTGAGTATGAAGGTTTAATTCATGGTCTTAAATGGGCAAGGAGGAAAGGAATCAAAAACTTTCAAGTATATGGAGATAGTGAATTGATTGTACATTAGGTGAGAAATGTGGTTATTTCCAAGAACCCTTTGATTAATTCATATAAGCATAGGGTATGGGATTTTCTTGAATAGCTCAATGCATTCAATATACAATCAGTCCCAAGGGAGCAAAATAGTCATCTTGATAGACTCGCTACCATAGGAGCTCAATTTGATACTCCAACTACCATAAAAGAGGAGGGAAAATAGTCTCATATTAAGATCATTATCAGACCTTATATACATGATAATTAATTGTCTTGATAAATTTTTTATAGTGATAAACACATTACATGCTTCTTTCAAAATGAGGCTAAGATTTCTTCAACGAATCAAAGAAGGCTCCAAGAAAAATTGGGTGGTCAGATTGTGCAACTAATAAACAATAAGATACGTAAGGGTTTGGTGACCTTATAAAGTATCTTTAATTAAAATGATCAAAATAATAATTATAAAGTGATTATGTCTATAAAATAGGAGAATTATGAAAGAGTGTTGATCTTCAAGGACAAACTCCTCAAACTAGGCAAGGTATGTTCTACATTAAAGAAGCAAACATTCATTTAGTTGTGTAGAGAGTTTCAAGATATATTTACTTGGGAATATTAGGACCTCAATTTATTTTATCCTATCCAAGCACACCATACCATTGAGTTAAAACTTGGAGTTAAACCAATTAGACAAAAACAAAGACCCATAAACCCCAAGGTTGAGAAACTGATGAGGTTAGAGCTTACCAAACTCCTTGAATCTAAGATAATATTTCCCTTCAAGCATTCATCATGGGTATCTAACCTTTTACTCTTTATAAATAAGAATGGGGAGATAAGACTTTGTGTAGACTTTAGAGATATTAATAGAGTGTCACTCAAAGATCATTATCCTCTACCTTGAATGGATTAGATTTTGTAAATGGTTTCAAGTTCTCAATATTTCTCTCTTCTAGATGGATATTCAGGCTATTATAAAATTTTATTCAGTGAGGATTATCATTTTAAGACATCCTTCACTACTAAATTGGGAACTTTCACTTATAAGAAGATGCCCTTTGGTCTATCCAAAACCAGTGCCACATTTCAAAGAGCAATGGACATGGCCTTCAAAGGTTTGATCAATGAGATGTTATTGGTTTATCTAGATGATATAATAGTGTTTTATAAAGATGCTAATGAACACATGCAACAATTGAGATAGTTTTTTAAAATATTTAGGCAATATGGAATATCCCTTAAGCTAAAGAAGTACATCTTAATGGTTCATGAAGGTAAGTTCTTAGGACATATTATTTCTAAGGATGGTTTGACTATTGATCCTAAGAGGATAGAAGTTATTCTAGGCTTATCAT
The DNA here is from genome assembly GCA_037957365.1 of Torreya grandis. Taxonomy (NCBI): domain Eukaryota; kingdom Viridiplantae; phylum Streptophyta; class Pinopsida; order Cupressales; family Taxaceae; genus Torreya; species Torreya grandis. The sequence continues at coordinate 647,750 of JARHVA010007180.1, read as the reverse complement.
TGTGCTTGCATAATAAAGGTATTCAAAGTTTCTTAGGCAAGATAAAATTTTTAAGGAGGTTCATACCTAGTTTTTCATCTTTGGTGAAACCTATTACATCTATGCTCAAGAAGAACCAAATCATTCCCTGGACCAAAGAGGGTAAGATCAGTTTTAAAGCCATAAAGAAAGCAATTAAAAAATCACCTACTCTTTTGAATCCTTATTTCACTAAATGCTTCATGTTGTATTCATTTTCTAACCTCGATACTATCTCAGCCATGCTAATGCAAAATAATGATATGGGTGTGGAGAAACCAATCACATTCTTTAGTCAAGGTTTAGAAGATTATGAAGTCAAGTAAACCTTTGTGGAGAAATAGGTCCTTGTTGTCATAATGGGAATAAATAAGTTTAGACATATGGTTTTAAATAATAGAATTCATGTTATGGTCTCTCATCATAGTACCAAAGAGTTTCTCTTAAGAAAAGATCTTAGTGAAAAGAGGGTAGGGTGGATCATTAAAGTAATGAAATATGATGTTGATATCAAGGTGAAAAAATTGATAATGGGTAAAGGCCTTTGTGAACATCTAGCTTCAAATATTCATGAATCAAAGGAAGAGGCTCTAGTCAATCATGATTGTTCCCAATAAGCTGGTTCATTTCCTCCATAAATTTGGACACAGGATGTGATCATATTTCTTCAAAATGGTGAGTATCCTAATAATATGAGTATATCACAAAGGAGATATTTTAGATTGTACTATATTCCCTTTTGTCTTGTGGAAGGTGTGATTCTTAGGAGGGACATCAATGGTGTGCTATTGATATGCATTAATAATGATCAATTTAGAGTGTTGCTTGAGAAATTTCATGATGGGACAATAGGAGGTCATTTCTCTCCAAGAACCACAACTGCTAAGAGCATAAGGGCATGTTATTATTGGCCTAGCCTCTTCAAGGATTACCATTATTGGGTGAGAAGGTGTGGATAATTTGTTTTCTTTATGGGAAATCAAAATCTTGTATCTCTTCCTTTGAAGCCTATCTAGGTAGGCCAACCTTTCATGTAATGGTGTCTTGATTTCATTAGCATGATAAATCCCCCATCAAGTGCTACTCACAAATGGATACTCATAGAAACTAACTATTTTACAATATGGGTTGAGGTAGTATCTTTGAAATAAGCTAATGAGAATTTTATCTTAGATTTCTATGAGAGTATCATAGCAAGATTTGGAATGCCCACTATTATTTTAAATAATGCTCTAATTTTATGGGTGTTAAGACAACTGATTGGGAAAATAGTAATGGTATATTCTTGAGCACTTCATCTAATTATTACCCTCAAGGTAATGGGTTAGTTGAATATACTAACAAGAATCTAATCAAAATCATCAAGAGAACCTTGGAGTATAACCAAAGATCTTGACACACCCAATTAAAGATAACCTTATGGGCTGATAGGATAACTTCCAAGAGGTCAACATGGAATTATCCTTTTGTTCTTATCTATGGAAGGGAAGTTAGTTTGTCTATCTCTCAAGATATGTCTACCTTAGAGTTATCACATCAACTATATTTTCTTGATAATACCCTAATGGAGGTGAGATTGATAGAATTAATAGAGTTGCAAAAGACTAGAGATAAAGCTCATCAAGTTATGGAGCACCACCAAGTACTAATGAAGAGGTATTCTAACAAGAAGGAAACTCCAAGATCATTTCAAAAAGGTGACATAGTATTGAAATGGGATGAAGATAGAACAAAACTAGGGAGACATACCAAATTTGATACCCTATGGAGCATACTATATATCATCATCAAGTGAAATCAAAGCAACTCTTTTCAGTTAAAAAAGATGAATGGAGAAGAACTACCTATCCCTATGAATGGGATACATTTGAAACCTTGTTATTGATAACTAAGGGTAAATTTTGTAAATATTAGATTAGTTGTGTGTTTCATTTCTTGTTGTGTTGTGTTCCCTGAGTGCTCATTACCACATGTGTGTTTCTTGATTTGTGTTTTATTTCTATTGTTTAGAGGTGTTGTCTAGGTAGTTTCTATGTCAAACCTACATACTTGTGACTCCATATCCCAATGGACAGATTTAGGTAACTAATCATGGCATAGCAAGCATGCCAGCCTTAGGAAATTGCCAAATATGTTGACCATTTCTACCATAGGCCAAAATGGGTTAGCCGCCTAAAGTCAAAATCTTGTATAAGGTATTTTTATTATGTCATGGGGTATGATTTTAGTTCATATAATCTTATTTCATATGCCATTCTAGCTTTGGTCATAGTCTAGCGTAGTCCTTGTGTCATTTAGTGCCTTAGGGGTCATTTTAGGGTCATATATACAAGTGGTAGGTTTTAAAATATCAAAAAAGGTCTTCATGGTGATAAATATAGTCAAGATCATGGAAAGGGTTTACACAGGCCTCAAGGAGCTCATTTAGAGCTACAAAAGTTTAAGAACAGGCTTTGTGAAGCTAAACCATCTTTAGGACATCATCAAGAGACTAGACTAGATAGTTTGCTTGTGCAATCTATAAATATGCTTAGAAAGCCTCACATGACCATCATAGAATTTGTAATCAATGTACTTAGTGTAAAGATCATTCTCTACAATTTTCATGCCTCTATGACCTTTGTTCTTCCAAATCCAAGCCTTCAAATTTCAACTTAGCGAGTCTAAGGGGTCAGGCCATCCTACACATCATATGGAAACACACTGGTATGTTTATTTGTGTATCTAGTAAATGCACCTCAAAAATTTGCATGAGCCAAAGGATTATAACACCATAGAGATTTTAATTCCTAGATCATATGCTAAAAGATCCATGTCCACACAAGCTTTCTAGCATGAGTTGTAGATTTTCAAAGTTAGAATTGTAGCATAAGACATCCACATGATTGTCAAGTTTGAGCTTCATAAATTAACCATTTGGGTTTAAAAGTCCTTAAAAGGTTTGAAATTTATCAATATTTGATGGTCCATGTGAGCTCTCACATTTATTGAGATCCAACAGTTCATTTTGGGGTCAAACTAATCAAAAGGTCCCTAGGTTAAGGCCTTTAAAAGGCTACATATTGGACAAGATCCTATGGTGTGGGTTCATCAAGAAAATATTTGATAGTGTGTATTCACTAAAAAAAAATTGGGTCTGAGATAGATTAATAATTGACATTCATTCATAGTGATGATCTAATGGTGCATGATCATTGGCAGGAAAGTGGGCCCAATGCGATATATAGCTTGTGTTACTTCATACATCTTGATCCAATAGAGCATGAATAAGTCAACATATCAAAGGATCTTCATGGTAGGACATTGAAGGATAGTGTTCACTCATAAAATTTAATCTTATGATGCATAGGAAGTTAAAAAGGTCAAGATTTGATAGCGAGTATTTATGAGGCTAATGGGAGTAAAGACAAGTTGGAGTATTTTAATTGGCCTAAGCAATATTTGATGGGCAAAGTTAAATCAAGAACCATTTTTTTATAGAAGCAAATAAGGTCTTATAGTGTCATCCTTCCACTATTAATGTTTGATCCACTACCATGAAAAAGACTCAATGATGCATTCAGGTTTAAAGAACATAAAGGGATGCCATTAAATCTAAATACAGACCTTTAGTTCATAAATTTGTATCATATAGGGTTATTTTTGTGACTATGTTCACCATTTCTTAGAAATACTATGTATAAGTTGATTTCTCAGTTCCTATAATGACATAATGAATTTATTTGGACATATTTAGATCATGAAAGGGGGCTATATAGTCTATAGGTTTATATCAACATAATGACTATAGGAAAACACAATAACCTGAGATTGGTTTTCCTTCTATAATAGACTTATGAACATGGGGACAAGTTTGATCATGATCTAGTTTGAACAAGAGTTCACATATCAAAGGATGCCATGACAGCATACATGTAGACCCTAATGGTTTCATCTCTAGGACCAACTGCATGAAAAGGAACCTTCTCTCCACTTTTGCATGCCATAACAAACCAATGAAGAGTAGTTATCACTAGGATAAAGCTCTAACAATTTGATCTGATGGTTATAACTGCATTGATGCCAAGACCTAGCTAAGAACATATTGATCCTACTATTGCAACCACTAGGAAGTATTAATAAGGTAATAATTCAACTGTACAACCACTTGAAGTGATTTGGATCAATCAAAAGGGCTAAATGAGCATAATTTGCAAAAGCAATTGTAATTATTATTCAAATGTTTGAACTAATTTATTCCCATCTTCAATACCAAATTTCCCTTTCTCTTTTTTCCTTTTTATATAAATATAACTGTTGAGCTATTGTTAAGGATCCCTCTAGTTGGTATGACTAGACTCTGCCAAAAATTAAATTTGACACCTCTTGGAGTAATAAATAGAGAATTTTATAGTTGTTTACTAATCTTTTCTTAGTGTTTTATGTTTGTTTGATATGAAAAAGTGGTTATCATCTTCCTTTTGTAGGTCGAAGTTTAACCTAAGTGTTAATAAACTTTTCTTGCAAGTCAACTAGTGTGTCTTAAGGTTGATGTCTCAGATACAAAGTGGATAGTTAACTGTAAGTACTTTCAATCAAGCCTTACTCTCATTTCCCTCTAGCCTAAGTCCATCAAACTAACCTCTAGGTGAAACATTATTTCTTGAAAACCATTACAGACATTGTATTAGTCCTATTTATATTCTATTAGTGTGCTAATGAGTTAAATCTTGAGAATGGATCCTTGGACATTCAGTGCATCACCTCCTTTAGAGTAGGTTCAATTCATACATTTTCCAACTCTTTTCCCCATAAGTAATTAGTTGGCATAGTAAGATCATTTCAAGATACATTCAGGTAGCTAACCCTTAAATCTAGAGGCTCACTGCCAATATAGGTACATGCACATACTTGAAAATGTTACCATGTTGCCCAAATCTAGAAGAAGCTTGAATAACTTCTTCTCAGGTACAAGATTTGGTGCCAATAGATTGGAGTTAGTGTGAAACCTATAAATACAAGGCTTCACACTCATTTATAAAAAGTTTTTTGATGAAATTTTATAATTCTAAATTACTCTTAGAGAAGCTTCAAAATAATATCAATTTCCAAGGCCATAAACCAAGTGGACAAAGGAAGATGATGCTAGAGCACCATTGACAAAGAACCATTTCTCACAAGATGAGCTCAAGCCCAACCTCATGCCAACAAGTTATTTAAAATATCAAGGAAGGTAAAAGTGTTCATTTTTCTTCTAGTTATAGTTTTTTTGATTTTTTATTTAGCTCCCCCTAGATCCTAAGCTAAGAAATATAGCTTTATTTGATTTATTTTGTTTAATTGGAATAACAAAGAGAAGCTACCCTTTTTTTCTTGGATTCCTTAGGTACATAATGGCATGCCTAGTGGGACCTGATGTAACTTACAAATAAACATAAGGGTACTTTGGCACTCTTATAAATTAAAAAGACCATTTTATATCGTAGTTTATCTTTTTTGCCTTCAAAAATCCTATGTTTTTGTTGATTTTGCATCAGCAACTTTGTCCCTGCTAATTGATGAATTCACCATATTTCCTATATTATATTTTTCATTTTATTTTATAAAAAATAATTAATTACATTGGAGATTTATTGGTGATGTCATGGAGGTGTCAAAGTGAGTAGATGAAGTGTCTTGATTATCTTAGTGTCAATGAAAAAGTGTGCAGTGTGTTTGTCCTAGTATGCTTGAAGTAGGCTTGGTTGATCTTTAGTTTTGGTATGATTAGGGATGGGTCTAAATTATTGAGCATGTGTGATGGGTCCTATCATATTTTAAGGATTATTAAAAATATTGTGGAAGTACATGGTATTCATCTAGTTCTTTATTATGTTCATCTAGTCATATTTAGTTCTATGTCAAAAAAATCTAAGTAGGAAGTTTACTAACATCACCATTGACAAACATGGATGAGTAAGGGGGAATTGGTCATATGGGTGTGATTACATTAATCCCAAATTATTGTGGTTTAAATTTTAGGTCATGAGTTTAAGTATAGCTAAAGATATGTGGGTGAAAATTTGGCCTCTTAGACATAATTTCACTAAGTTTTTTTCTTAGCCAGACTATCACCACACGTCATGTAGATATAAATGAACCAATAATTTTGTGCATTTAATGTAGGTAATAAAAAATTCAACTGAGGTAAAAAAAATTCATGGAGATTTTTTCTATAGTACTAATAATCTACCTTAAAAATTTGGAGTCTTGAAGTGTTTTTTAGCTCAAGTTATAAATCTTTAAAGTTTCTCTAGCAGACTGTGATGGACCAGAGACCTTCAAGTTTCATCACATTGAAGTTTGAGGTCATTGTTGTAGAAGATCCAATGGTGAGCACTTAATCATACATATTGATATCAATAGTGCATATGAATTCAACATGTCAAAGGTTACATGTGTAGGTGGTAAGTGTCACAAGATCATTAGTCTAACAAAATATTAATGATGAGCGATAATTCGTACTAACAAATATCAACAATGCAGGATAAGTCAAAGATTCAAAAATGTATGTGAGACTATCAAGTGGCACAAATACAAGGGAATATTATTAAAGTGCTTAGAAGGCATGTGAGGGTACCAAGTTTCATAATCATGGGAGTTTTGATCAAGATCTAATGGTGAGCACTCAAGATAAAGACTTGGTTAATACAAACAGATCAATAATGCATATTTGGTCAATATTGCAAGAGTGCATGAGATGAGGTCAACATGTTCAAGGTTGAACATTTGGATAGTTGAGTAATATAGGTTAAAATTTAATCTAGTTTTTAAGAAGATAGATGCTGTGAGTTGAGAGATTTGAGAGAAGAGCATGAAATGTGTTCTAAGTGATCGAGGTTTAACTATGACTGTTTGGATTTAAATATTTGAATTTAATGAAGGAAAGACTAGTGCTTGGTTTTTGAGCCATCACTTTTGATCTATGTAGAATTTGATATCATAATAAAAATAAAAGTTGTAGAGGACTTCAAGGCACATCTATAAATATTCATTTGAAGGTCTAAATGTTTATACAGTCAAATTTATTTAAGCTCTAACATTGATTATGTGTTTGTTTATGCTTTGCAAGTAATACAAAAAAGGTAATAGAGTTATTTTTGATGTTTTGAGATGAGATAACTATCATAGAGTGTTATAGACTCTATGAGGACTATATTTGTGGATTATGAAGGTTTGATAAATCATATTCAATATGATCAAAGGCTTAAAAGGTGATTGTGTGTTTATTAATGGTGGATATGTGCATAAAATGTTGTTTGAGCAAATTGAGATTTAGAAGAAGGGTGTTGTGATGATGTTTATCACTTAAATAGGACCTATATATTGTGTGGAATGGGTCCATGTATTTAAAAGTGTTATTGTATTCTTAGTTTTCTTGGATAAGTTTCAAAGAGGTGAATGGGTCTTCATAAGACCTAAAAGGTGACTTAGGCCTATTTGAAATAGGGTTGTGCTTAAAGGTAACCCATGTTAGATGCCTTAAGGGTGAATTCATGTGTTGTGGATAAAAAGGAAGGTTTTGATCATAATATTCATGAATAATATATAAAAGGTGAAACCAAATGTGATGGTTTCAAGGTTTTTTGAATAGATGTACGATACTTGAGATAAGAGAAGTGTGTGAGAGCTATGGAGTGAAGGAAAAGGTGTGTGCCTAGTGGATGGGTTATAAAAGAGAGCAGGTTGATGACTATGTGTATAACATATAGGCTATATTTCTTATGTCAAAGATAGTGCTCTTAAGGGTTTGAAGATTGAAGATGAGCAAAGGATATATGATATCTTTGTGAGCTTGGTGATTGATTCAAGAGGTAGATCAAAGTGTGAACTATGTATTCTATAGAGTTGAAGAGAGCTGATATACATTATATCTCCATTAGATTGGTAGGCAATCAGTGATTAGGATATATTTATTTTATAGGTTTTAGGAGGGTTCTCAACATTTAGGTTAGAAGGACTTGACCAACAGATGGTTAGAAGGACTTAATCATCTTAGGGGTAGGTGATCCTTGTGAAATAGGTGTTTCACTAAAGCTTACTAGAAAGACTTGACCAACAGGTGGTCATAAGGACTTGATCATCCTAAGAGTATGTGTTCCTTGTGAAACATGTGTTTCACTAAATTCTAGTCAGAAAGACTTGACTAGTCTCATGTTTATGATCATCTTATCAGACAAGTCGTTCATGTGTTTATAGGATTGAGAGTGGGTTTTATTCCCCAAGATATTTTCCCACATAAATATTATGTTGTGTGTGTGATCTTGCATTATTTTCATTATTCATTTCTATAAACATCTTGTATGCTTCATGAATGGTTGTATTGAATGCTTAAGTGTTTGAAGGGTTTGGAAATTGAATTGGATTATTTATTATCACCCCCCCCTCAATGATTGTATCTATAAAAATTGGTATTAGATCATGTATTTTGGTAAAATCTTGATATCTTGAAGGATATTCAAGGTACAATATGGGTATCCATCAAATGCAAGGAGGTTTTTCCACTAAGAAATCACAAATATTTAATGGATCCAATTATGCTTTTTGGAGTACAACGTTGAGTACCTACATCATGTCACTAGGGTTTGACACTTGGAAATATATTATAGATGGTTTTTCTACACCTACTATTCCTCCATCTAGTGTTGCAGATAAGAAGTTGTTTGATAACAATTCTAAGGCAATGAATGCTATCACTTATGTTATTTTAGAGACTGAATACACCAAGGAAATGTGGGATAAATTGAATAATATTTATGAAAGAGATTCAAATATTAAGTCAGAAATTTTGCAAACTCATTGAAGATAATTTGAGAGTCTTAAGATGAAGAAATAAGATTCTGTGGCATCCTTTCTATAGAGAGTTGATGATATTGTGAACATTATTAGAGGTCTTGGAGAGAAGCTTCAAGAAACTACTATATTTCAAAAAGTATTAAGGTCTCTCTCTCAAGTTTTATTCAAAAGTGTTTGTTATAGAATAAATTCATGATCTTAATAATAAGAATGATGATGAAAAGCATGGTGAAGACCAATATGAAGACAAGAAGACATACAGGTCTGATAAGAGGAAGAAAGGATTTAGAAAGTATGATAATAAGAAGTCCTTCAAGAGTAAGAAGAGTCTCTACACCAAAAAATATTACAAATGATAAGATGAGAGTGAAGATAGTGACTTAGATTATAATCATAAAGATGATGGTCCTATTGAAGATGAATACCTCTTCATGGCTGAGGAATGAAGTTGCTAATATAAAAAAGAGTATACTTGGAGTGATTCAGATGATGATAAATATGAGGTGGACTAGGAGACTAAATTTATGAATGATCATGAAGAACTAAACATTGAGAAGAATATTAACAAGAAGATGATGTCTCAAATTAAGGACTATGAAGAGCAATTTAGTGTGTTTGAGGTAAGAATGAATGAAGATACCAAGGAACATGAAGATATAGTCAAGCATCTTAGCTGTCAATTGAAAATCTTGTCTACAATCTTAAAATCTAAAGAAGATGAATGTTTAAGGTATGTAATTGAAAATGAGTCTTTGAAAGATGAGTTAGAGAAGTTTGCAAGCAGGGTGAAATCATTTGTCAAGTTTGATAAAAGTTATAATGATCTAGATAATCTCATAAAGAGTCAAAAGTCTGATAGTCATAGATCTAGATTGGGTTTTAATGAAGATCCAAAATTTTCTTCTCAAGTTGACATGAAGGTCAATGAGATCAAGGTGGTTTAGCCCTTGAAGGTCACCAATCAGTCAAGAAATGATGGTATAAATAGATTGAAGACAAATCATATCAAACAACCAAATGTCATGAGGTATGAAAGTTTCAATGGTTATTATTACATGTGTAATAAATTTGGTCATAGGGTATGGAGTGTGTAAGACCTATTAGAAATGAGTTTTCATGGAAATATGATGGAAGTCATTAGTTAAAAGGAGAGTCTTCTTCAAAATGAGTAGTTTGTTTCAATTATCAAAATAATGGACATATAGCAAGATTTTGTTCTAATTAAGAAAGGTAGGATAAGCTTCTTAAAAAAGGTATAGTTTTCTTCAACTATCAATAGAGAGGTCAAATTGTTAGATTTTGTCAGGAGGAGGGGAGGTGGAAGATAAATCCAAGAACAAACACACCTATTCTAATTCCACCTCCTAGGAGTTTGCTCCTCAGAAAGAGCACAGTATGATTACCAAATATAAGCAATTGAATATGCAAAAATAACCAGAAACACAAGTAACTAGAATTCACCAATAGCACAGAATATGAGAGACAATACACTATCTTGTATTAACACTAACAGAAAAGAATACAACAAAGAGCCGCCACACTCTTTCACCTTACAGAGATTCACCACACCTCAAGTGTTTAGTAATTCTTCTCACACACACTCTCCTACACAAAAAAGGGTCCCAACAACCAACTCACACACAGAATTGGTGTTCACCTCACCAACCAGTCAGTAATAACCCTGCCGGTACAGCAAGCACTCTATAGCACTTCAAGCTGATCTCTCATGAACCTGCAACCTGCAATTCAAAGACCAAACTTACATGTAGATCCCCAATGAGCTTGCAACAACCTGCAACTCACAGATCTTACAACTAGAAGGAACTCTTCCTTTCTATCTCATGCCTTAAACAATACATGCCAATGGGTCTATAAATAGATCCCTAACTCAAACAATAACTTAGAATCTTAATTTAGACAATTGTCTTCGTAGCCCAAGACTCTAACTGGTCTCAACATGCAAACTCTTCATTCACTTAACTAACTGTCCGTGAAACGAGCAGTTCTAGAACACACAGGCGACCGACGTTGGTCCCTGCTTGTCTGGTTCTGCCGACGTCGGCTGACTTCCTGCCGTCACCGGTGGCCATCTGCGCTGGTCTCTGCCGACGTTGGTCCTGCTGCTGACGCCGGTTCCTATAGAACTCAACAACCATCTGTTCCTCAATTTGCAAAGGTTGAAGCTTTTAGCTCCACAACCTAACAATCTCCCACTTGGAGATAAACAGCTGCAACCTGTACCTGTACCTGTACACCATCTAGTTTGTTCCCTTGGCTATGTATCCATCTTCAAAATCACCCTTGAAGACCAACCACCACAAAATCCATGGTGCAAAACCTGTCATCCAAATCACCTACCACATCCACATCTACAACCATGTAGAAATAAACCTGAACTTGCATAGCATGTGCACCTGCTATTAGTCCCTGTAAGAATCCACTGAACTGCCTTCCAATGGTTCTCTCCCGGATTGGCTCCTAACTTGTGACAACTCCCACTGCTTGGGAAAACTCAGGTTTAGTACATACCATGCACTTAACCTCATTATGTGAATCGAGACACCTGTTCTATGAACTGTCTAACCATCGGCGTGCTAATCGGTTTCACACAATCATCCTGAAACAAAGTCAACACATGACCTTCCATGTCTCTAGAACACACTCTTGCCAAAGAATCTTGCTGCTCCCAGATTCTCCATGACAAACCCCTAAACTAGCTTTACCTTTAGTTCAGCAATACCTGTATATGTAACCCTGCAACAAGCACATCATATAGAAAATAGGATAGTGTAGCTAATACTATCCAACCTGGTAAAGAGAAACATAATGAACAAACCTCCATTGCTCTGCAGCTAATACAAGATCAAATACCCTGATCTTCCATCTCACGTATACATTTCCGCTCTTCTTTATCCTTAACATCCATTCGTCTCTCAGTGCTTACTTCCAGCCGGCAACACTCTACCCAAAACACTTGTTTGGTTCTCCTCCAAGGAATCACATCCTCATTCATGCCTAGCTCACACTGTTTCCTAGATCTACCTGTTCTGCTTCTTCAATAACTTCCTGGTCCTATGCCATAAGTGAGCAACAAGTAGTGTAAAGAAGGGAAATGACGAATTTAAGAACTTACTTACACCTTCAGTCCTCCATATGGGCGCTTGAGACTCCATGACAGCTTGCTGTCCACCCAAAATTCATCTCAGTGACCGATGCCGGTCACATCTCAGTCTACAGCCGACCGATGTCGGTTCCCTGTGACTGCCTCCCTGCCGACGCCGATTTCCCCTGGCTGACGCCGGTCTCTTTCTGCCCTGAGTCATTGACATCGGGCTGCACATAGCTGACGTCGGTCCCTGTCTGGACACCGATGCCAGTTTTCCTGCCGACGTCGGTCTCTGTGTTTTTCTTGTGAGACCTAACTTTTTCCCGCGAGCTCCTTTTGGATCAAACCCTTGTCCAAAACACCCTTGCTCTGCTCAGAATTCCTCTGCATCTTGTGCTGAACTCTATCCGTCACTTTCTCCTTGAAAACCAAGGCTTTCCTGTTCTTGTCACTAACATCAGATTCCTCAAGAAACCTCACCTTCTTCTTTTGCATATAGAAACCACGATCCATGCCTTCCAAATCTAAAAGCATACTCTTTGACTCAAGAACCAGCATCTCCTTCTTATCTATGTGACCAAGCCTATCAAGCCACATCTCTGAATCTACAGCTGAAGTAGATAACCCAGAAAGAGAATCAGTAAAACAAGTAGATAGATAAAGCGTACCTACTTTCTTACCTCTAGCTACAACAAGTGTAGCCTTGGTAACCTTCCAAGAGTCCGCTGTGAGAGTTACTGTGCAACCCTCTTCACCCAAACATCTGATAGAAATCAGATTCCGCTTCAGAACTGGGACGTGCATGACCTCCTTTAACACCCATGTGTTACCTGTCTGCAGTTTCAGCTTCACTTTGCCTTTGCCAACAATCTGACAAGGCTTACCATCCCCTACACAAATTTCTCCAAAATCTCCCTGGACATACTCATGAAAAAATTCCCTATGTGGGGATGCATAAAAAGAGGCACCAGAATCTAATACCCAAGATTCTACTTTATCCAAAGAACATACCAGAGCATCATGTGCAACGTAACCTGCAACATCTGCTTCTTCTTCATGTTCTTCATGCTGATCTGTACCTGATCTACAATCTCTCTTTAAGTGCCCTTGCTTTCCACATTTCCAGCAGGTTATTCTGCCATACCTGGACTTGGATCTCTTGCCCATCTTCGACCTTGATCTCCCACGCTCTATCTTCTCTCTTGGCCTTCCTCTTCCTTCAACACTCAAAACATCTCCAGATGATTCACCTGTGCTTTTCCTACGTATCTCTTCGTTCAAGATCACACTCACAATATCATCCACTTTTAGGACTTTTGAAGGAGACACAGTATTAGAAACTGCCATTACCAAACCTTCCCAACTTTCAGGTAATGAACACAAGATTAAGAGAGCTCTTATTTCATCATCAAATACAATATTGACTGAACTTAATTGGTTTACTAAACCATGGAAATCACTAAGATGGCTATGAACAGATCCACCTTCCAACATTTGCAAATTAAATAAACGCTTCATAAGAAATACCTTATTCGAAGCCGAGGGTTTTTCATACAAATTTGCCAAAGATTTCATCAACTCCACCGTTGTCTTACACTGTGATAAGCTAGAAATCACAGATGATTCAAGACTCAATCTAACAGATCCTAGAGCCTTCCGATCAAGAACCTCCCATTCTTCATCTTTCATATCCAAGGGTTTGCTAGCAACCCCACCCAATGGTAAGTACAAATCTTTCTGATACAGATAGTCCTCAATCTGCATCCTCCATAATTGGTAGTTCTTGCCATTAAACTTTTCCATTCGTAGTTGACTGCTTTCTGCCATTGCTAAACTCCCACTCAAAAAGAAACCCTGTGAGTAACCTGTAATCAAAACACACTACCCAGATCTACACCAATCTGTTAGTATCCCAACCTAAAGCTCTGATACCACTTGTCAGGAGGAGGGGAGGTGGAAGATAAATCCAAGAACAAACACACCTGTTCTAATTCCACCTCCTAGGATCTTACTCCTCAGAAAGAGCACAGTATGATTACCAAATATAAGTAATTGAATATGCGAAAATAACCAAAAACACAAGTAACTAGAATTCACCAATAGCACAGAATATGAGAGACAATACACTATCTTGTATTAACACTAATAGAAAAGAATACAACAAAGAGCCGCCACACTCTTTCACCTTACAGAGATTCGCCACACCTCAAGTGTTCAGTAATTCTTCTCACACACACTCTCCTACACAAAAAATGGTCCCAACAACCAACTCACACACAAAATTGGTGTTCACCTCACCAACCAGTCAGTAATAACCCTGCCGGTACACCAAGCACTCTATAGCACTTCAAGCTGATCTCTCATGAACCTGTAACCTGTAATTCAAAGACCAAACTTACATGTAGATCCCCAATGAGCTTGCAACAACCTGCAACTCACAGATCTTACAACTAGAAGGAACTCTTCCTTTCTATCTCATGCCTTAAACAATACATGCCAATGGGTCTATAAATAGATCCCTAACTCAAACAATAACTTAGACTCTTAATTTAGACAATTGTCTTCACAGCCCAAGACTCTAACTGGTCTCAACATGCAAACTCTTTGTTCACTTAACTAACTGTCCGTGAAATGAGCAGTTCTGGAACACATAGGCGACCGACATCGGTCCCTGCTTGTCTGGTTCTGCCGACGTCGGCCGACTTCCTGCCATCGCTGGTGGCCATCTGCGCTGGTCTCTGCCGACGTCGGTCCTGCTACCGACGCCGATTCCTGTAGAACTCAGCAACCATCTGTTCCTCAGTTTGCAAAGGTTGAAGCTTTTAGCTCCACAACCTAACAGATTTTTTAAGAAAAGGCCTACAAGATAGAATAGGTTTAATCAGGCTCCTAGAGTGCAAGAAAGAAGGCAAGTTAACTCATAGAAACCAAAGGTGGTAAGTGTGAGTAATGATGAGTCTACATGTCTAATTAATCTATTTTTTATGGTGGAGAATGCTACAAAATTTGAATAGTTCCAAGAGCTTTCATTGTCTGCTCATGTTTTGAATAAAGAGACCAAACTCAAGAAGAAGACCAAGGTTCTGGTTAAGGCTAGTTCTGAGGTGTGTTTGGATGCTAATGAGCAACCTATTATGTGTGAGAAAGTTTCAAGATTGGTTCTTGTGTTGTCAAGTTTTTAAGGTGATATTTTTCAATGCAAAGAAGCTACTTCTATGATCAAGGTATGTCAATCTTCCATAGTTTCTCCAAATGTTGTATATCTTATCATAAAAAAGAAAGTGAGTGATTTAGAAAAGGAATAAGTTGTCAAAGTTTCGACTAAGGAGAATAAGAGAAAGAAGTCTTATAGTTATAAAAGGATTATAGTGGTTACTAAGGAAATGTGGGCTAATATTGGCTTCACTTTATTTTATATCATTATGGTGTAGAGGAGGTCTTTGTCTATGCTTCTTAAGAGACTCCTTTCAGTGGAGAAGTAAGTGTTGCTATGGTGTTCTTCAGAAGGTCTAGAAGGCAAGAGATGAGTGTTGCCACTTGGAGTTTGTGTCAAGATGGGAAAAGTGATTTGATGAGGTCAGAGTGATGCCATAAGGTGTTTTTGTTGTGTATCTAGTGTTTGCAAGGCTAGAATGGGTGTTTTTAGGTGGCATACTGAGGTTAATGAAATGTCAATAAGAGTTTGGTGCTCATAAAGATTTGTGCACTTCTTTGTGATGTGTTCTAGGTTTTTTTTGTCTTGATGATCCTATTTATACCTTTTGGAGGTTTTTATGTGATCCTAAGTTTATATTTCTTATTGTAGATCAAATACATGGTATAGTAAGTTAAGGTTGTAGACACCTAAATCTAGCCACCAATAACCTCCAATTAGGGTTTTGACCAATTTCCACCCAAAATGCACAATTTGGTCTAAAAACACTAAAACATGATAAATGATGTGAAATTGACATATTCAAGTGCCAATTTTATCTAGGGTATCCCTAAATGGGGTAGTGTAATTTATGGGCTAGCTAACTTTGATCAGATCATTTTGAGTCAAAATGCCAATTTTACACTTGGGTGCTCTGGGTTGATCTTTCCTATCAAATATTCTGCACAAGACACATGACTTTTTTATTTATTTTTGGTAACATCCTAAATGGGATAATGGTTCCAATGTATCTAACATGGACTTTCAATTCCAATCTAGTCAAATTTTGGACCAATAACAAGGCATTCTAAACAATTTGAGTAATTTGTGCACAAAGTGCTTAATCATTGTTAGGAGCTAATTAACCCAAATCAAGGCCTAATTAATAATTCAATGGAAACTTGTTGAAAAATTATATTTGGAACTGAATATTGAATATCTACATCATCAAGTAACCTCATTTATTGAGAAAATATCCCTAGGCTATAAATACTACAAATATCAGGATTCATGCCCTCCATGCCTCATCAATACCTTTTATGATGCCTTCCATGCCTCTTAATTGCCCCTTCTTCCAATTTCATGATGAGGATAATTAAAAATTTAATTCCAAATATTGAAATAATCCTCAACCACACAACATAATCTTAGGATGGATGGTTTAGGTTGATTCTAGACATTTTCAAAAAATTATAAAAAGAGAGGCCATGAACATCATTTCTAAGCTATTGTGGTGTAAATTTATAATGCACAAATGATTCCAAAAGCCATTGTAACTAGTGTTACCATGCCAAATTGATTCTAATCCAAGCTAAGACATAAGACAAAGGTGGTAAGGAGAGATGGAGGTAGCCAAGCTTCCATTTCCAAGGACTTCATGAGCACAAAACCGAGCAAACCACTACTAAAAAGGCATTTGGAGCATCCAAGGAAGATGAAGGAACTCTTGTGTTTTATTCCTTACTTTTTAGTTGTGTTTGTTATTTTTTTTGTTAACTAAGCTCTCCCTAGTGTCTAGGCCTAGAGATGCTATGATATTAGTGTGTTTATTTCATTTTGATTTCATTTTGGAACTAACACCATACTAACCATCCTTTCTTGAGTCTAATTACTAGATCTACATATGGCATGCCTAGTGGGACTAGATGCATTTCACACCTGATGAAGATCATTTTTCAACTTTAAAATATTTATTTGGACCCTTAAAACTCTTGTAAATTGATTTTCTAACTTTATTTTGTCATTTTTATTTGCCATGGTTTTACACAGTAATCGACATTGGTTACATATCTTAAACTGACGTTGGTTAGTGAAACTAAAATAAGTTGTATACCTACCATCATTCACATTGGTATAACTAATGTCATCTGGATAATTGACATCAGTTAGAAAATGCCACCATCATCAGTTATAAAAACCAACATCGGTCACTGTGTTTTTCTTAAAACATAGACCTGAGAGCTCTTTTTCTAAAGTTTATTATTTCAAACCAAAAAGAGCTTCAAATCTAAAGGACATGCTAGCATTTTTGTTGTAGGACAAAGCTTGATATTTGCTAAAAATCTGTTTATTTCACCTTTTACATGCTTAAAAATTAATTAGGAACCTTGTTTTGGTGTTTAACAAAAGAATTTTTGATGTTTATGGTGAATATTTTCAAATTTTGCAACTAAGACCAAGGGGTCAAATGAACACCACCTCACTTTCCCTTTGGGCTTAAAAATGAACCAACCTTTTTAAATATTTTTATATTTACTTAGTTGTTTAGATTAATATTTTGTTTGGAAAAAAGAGGGATGTTGCGTGTATGCTCTTCCATTTGTCTCCTTTAGGTAACCCTTTGAATCAAAATCACCATTCCTATTTCAAAAAACCTAGTCCAAGGCTTATAAAAAATGTCATCTAAAGCACTCCCCAAAAACTCATCAAAGTTTGGGTGACCTTGAAAATGGCCCTAAAGTCTTTCTCTTAGTCTTTTATTTATATGCAAACTTAGCTTGCGAGGGGGAAGTCATTACCTCCCATGACTTCTTTAGGGAAGCTTTGACCTGAGGTTTCACCTCCCAGCATTGACTTCATTTGGATCCTAATTAGAGTTGCACATAGAACGTAGTGTCACTTTGGACATCACACTACATTGAGCGAACAATAGGATGTAGTGGTTACAAAAAGGACTAGACCTTTTTGCAACAAGTCAAGTGATACGGACCCAAAATCCATGCTTTTATTTTAGCATGAAAGTCATTGTGTAATTGATCCCCCTAGATCATTTGGAAACTCGTTAGATCGTAGACAAATTCCCACTTGTTGTAGAAGTATTGTTGGTGTAAGGTGTGCCTCAAGGTCCATGTTGCAGTACTATCATTTGAGAGAGGGGGTATAAAAACTCTACTATATAATGTACATTTACTTTTGGATAAACACTTAAAATACTCTCAAATGACATATATTAATGGATTCCAATAATACCAAACAACCTTATCAGTTTAGGATCTAAGAGTGGTTAATTAGTTGGTCTTGTCCTAGATTAAAATCTTGTTTGGAGTCAAAATTTGGTGTAAATAAATAATCCAAACCAAACACATGGTCCTAATTTTCCTTTGAACAATGACGTGTTATGCTACCCACATGAGATCATCAATTGGTCTTGTTAAAAATTCACCAAAATATTGAGAGTCATATCATCCACTTCGGCATAGTTATGCTACCCAATTGAGTCTAGACCTTTATCAAAGTTATTTAAGTCCTTCACTTATAATCTAAATTTGAAATTGCACCTTTATAAGTTCATAGGGCTGATGTGTTAAGTGGGTTCACCATTTTCATTAAAATTGAGGTGATCCAAAACTTAGAAGCTTTGGTTGAAATATATTCAAGAAACTAGAACAACACAATTGTAATAATGTTATCTCTAAGAAGAGATGTTTTATTGATCAAATTTGTAAATCCAAACATATGCCTATCTCTGAGAAGAGATGTCTACTTTAATTTTCTAGTTACATCATAATTTATATACATTTTTAATGTAGGAGGATGTTAAAGGTCACCAATCTCAAGGGAGATTAAGTGGTTCAACTTTCATGATTCACAATAATACAGAATTCGATGAATTACTATTTTTAGAAACTTACTATTTTTAGACTGCACTACTAAAATTAAAATTTGGGGCACTACCATTTTATTTTTAGGTGTTAAAACCCATTAATTAAATTTCATGCCACCTCATGGTGTTCCCCTCATTCTTATCTTTCCAATGGTTCAAATGGAGAGTCAAACGGAGATATGGTACAAAAGTTATGGCTCCTGGAAGTTCTGCCACCAATTGGGGTAGAACTGTCACCTGAATTATCACCTAAAATGTTGCTCGGATCATGAGGGAACTTAGGTTCAATTTATAATTTGTGTTTAAGGTTGTTTAAGACTTATAAACATTGTCATCACTTGATAGACTTAAGCCATTTTTGCTAAACACTTGCACTTTAAGTCTATGCACCATAATATATTGAGTCAAGAAAAGTATTGTTATGCTGTCAAAATTATGGGAAAATGTCTTTGCCTTAAAGATTTTTTGAAACAAACTTTTTTATCACAACTTTTGGGTAGTATAGTGTCATTACACTACCCAAAACATTTCAAATATTATTTCATAGACCAATCCAAGTGTACTTTTGTGATCTTTTGTCTAAAACAGTTATCCTATTCACTTTTATCTAGTTTGCTTGTCAAAAGGACCAAGTTTTATACCATTTTTTGTGAAAAAATAAACTATTTCTAAAGTACCTTTTGTTTCATACCTTATAACTAGTGGATCAAGTTCATGTCTAAGAATCAAATGCCTAGTGTTTGTTAGAAGTGTTTCAAATCCATTAGATTAAAACTTTCATCTATTTCAAAGTCTATCTTGTGATGCCATTTGGCCAAGATTCCTATCACATGCCTTGTTTGAGCTTAGCTTTTGATGCTACATTTGGCCAAAAGACCTAGCAACTTTTAAATTCCTAGATTAGACTAATTTGAAACACTTTGACCTTAGAGTTTGGCATTTTGATTTTTGGTCCATTTACTTGCTTACCTTTGTGTGAATGTTGAAACATTAGATAATTCACCCTAGCTTATTTCCTCACAAATATTTACATAAACCTTTTGATCCTTTTGAAAAATCTAGACTAAGTTGGTACATCATCTATTATAGACATTGTCTATTTTAGAGTTTGTATAACTCTTTGACCTTTTTATCATAAAACATTGACTATGGATTCAAAAAAGTATTCCTACATTCTTAGTGGACTCATGTACAATCCAGGGATCAGTAAGTATTTGCATAAGAAGAAATGGTGCAAGACCCCTATGCTGATAATATTGTTTATGAGATGGAGTCTTATCCCTCTTATAATAATCAATCAAGGGCACAAAGCCAAGATCCATTTGCTAACTATCTAGTTAACACACCACCTTATTCAGAATAAGACCAAGAGCAAACCGCATAATACCTAGCTACAATACCTATAGTGGATGAACTAGTTCTTCAATAGTCATATTCTATTAATACGGCTTCCACATATGATCCATTTTTGTTTGAGTGACATTTGTTAGAGAACAAAGATGATATTTTGGTTAGAACCGTATAGGTAGGGGCCAAGTTTCTAGTAGATTTCCCCCATGAAAATTTACCAAGTGTAGTAAGACTACCCCACAATATCATTTATGATCAATAGGCTTCTTCTAGCATTCCTTTGGCTCTAGTCCAAACAACATACCAAGATCCTAATATATCTAATTGAGGCAAAAACATCATGGAAGATCACTTTAACCAAATGCAAATAGTATATCAAACCTACCTGAATCGAGCACATAATTTCAATCAAATGAACATGGTAAGTAAGCCTCTTATTAACCTAGTTCCTTCAACAAGAGTGTTGATAGAGTTAACTAGACAAGAGAAACTAAGTTTTGATTCATTCATATAACTTATTTGAATAGATAACTTGATGTATATACCCATTATTGAAGAAGTGTCTTCGGATTATATGCAGAATAGTAGGCTAAACATAGTGGACAATGTGAAAAAAATGTCCAATCTTGCTCAAAGTGGTACTAATACACAAACAACTAGCCAACATGTGCCTATAGTTAATCCCATGAGTGGATCATCATACCAAGAAATAGGTGTTTCTACACCCCAACCTTAATCAGCTACTTCCTCAAGTATATAACCTACAAGATTAGGTAATCAAACAATGACTAATGTCATGCCTCAATGACAAAATTTGATGAACCTTACTCCTCCTCAACAAGTACAAGTAGTATTCCACAACAATAGGCATAATCTAGTGTATCAACATAATAGAGGACAAATACATTATCCCCTCAATCAGGGGAAATAAATGTGCTACCTCACCAATTAACAATGAACATACCTCTTCAGTCATAGACTAATATGCCAATCCAAAACCAACCAATGACTAGTCAACAACATGCAAATATTGGTCAATGACATATCCCAAATCTACAACCTACTTTCACTTCTTCACAAGGATTCATGCAATAAAGAGGTCCCCATGTTTTTCAAGTACCTACTAGACAACCATTGGTTCAAAATATGCCACAAATCTAGAGACAGGGTCTTGGTCTATAAGTTCCCACTCAACAACAAGATTTGATTAGTCAGCAACATGTCCATTTTCAACCATAGCAGGCATAGTATAGTTATATCCCTCCATTATAACCACATAATCCTCTAAGTCAAACCTTTATTTCCAACCCAAACTAAAATATCATGCAACCAACTATACAATTCCAAGTACATCCTAATCTACATATGCATATTCTTGGTCCATTCCCCAACCAAACTAATGTGCCCCAATAGGTATCTCCATCATACCTTAGTCAAAGTGTTCCACTTGTGACCTCCTAAACCAATATTCTCCCTCAAACTAATGTTCCTTCTAGTTTCCTATCCCAAGAATTACAATAGATGAAGGATGCAATTGTTGCCATTCAAGTTGGGAAACAAACTAAAAAGTTCAAATTAGATGACATGTGTTTTTACCAATTCAACATGGATTATTTGTAGATACCATTTCCTCTAAGATACAAACCACCAAAATTTGACAAATACAAAGGGAAAGGTGACCCTAAAGCTTATTTGACCAAATTATTTATCACATATCAACCAGTAGCATACAGTGACATATACCTTTTATTGTTGTTTCCAAGAAGCTTGGCTAAACAAGGCTTGGAGTGGTTTTTAAAGTTACCCAAAAATTTAGTAATAGACTTTGATGATCTTTCTGATAAGTTTGTGTAGCACTTTTCTTATAATCTCGAGTATGAGATTTTATTAGTGGACTTAATGCAAGCAAAACAAAAATCTAGTGAGAGTTTTTCAAGTTATTTACAGTGATGGAGAGCCTTTGCAACCCATTTTACCCATAGTTTACTAGATAAATAATTAGCCATTGTGTTTACCAAAAATTTGCACAATGAGATAGCTTATCATTTGGAATTACAATGTGCACATACATTCAAAGAGATCATTGATAAATGTTTTTTGGTCGAGTAGGAACTCATCAATAAAGGATTCATCAAGTTGTTAAGGTGTGGAGCTAAAAGCTTCACCAAATGAGCGAGTACAAAAGTTAAAATAATTACACAGCGATTGGCGTCAGTCAGGAGCGACCGACGTCGGTCAGGAGTCGACTAAGAGATGTCGGCATCGGTCATGGATCGGTCGACGTTGGTCACAGATAGACAGGCAGGGACCGATGTCAGTCACATGTGCATCCAGAATGTTATTTTCGTGGACAGAACAGAATGTTTGCATGGTAGGATTAAGTGTTAGTCTTAAGTCCACATCTCTATCTTAAGTAAGACTATTTTGAGCCCTTGATTAGGAGGTGCATCTAATGGTTGTGATTGTATGCTCATGATCCCTAAAGTTATATAATAGGGATAGATCTTCATAGCTTATTGTAATAGTAGAACAATACAACAATTATATATGTGTATCAATCCAGGTTGTTGGAGTTGATTGTAATTGAGAGAGAGAGAGATCTTGAGGGAAAGAGATCTGGAAAGAGATTTGTACATCTGAGACAGGTGTGGAAGAAAAGAAGTTTCTTCAATTGTATTCCTTCTGTAAAGAGTTTAATACAAGTTTTTAGGGTGGTTTCTTGTATCTCTTATTCTTTGCTATTTTTTGATTCTAGTTACTTATCATTCTGGTTCAATTCCATGTTTTATTGCTTTCACTTAGTAATCAAGTTTGTTGGTTGATCCCCAACAAGTGGTATCAGAGCTTAGGTTGACTAACAGGTGTTTCAAATCTGGTTAGTGTGTATTGATTACAGGGTACTCACAGGGATTTCTATTTGAGTGGGAGAAGTAATGGCAAAAGAAAGTAAACTGAGAATGGAGAAGTTCAATGGCAAGAATTACCAATTATGGAGAATGCAGATAAAGGATTATCTGTATCAGAAAGATCTATACTTACCATTAGGTGGAGTTTCAAGGAAGCCCATAGACATGGAAGATGAAGAATGGGAAGTTCTTGATAGAAAGGCTCTTAGATCTATAAGATTGAGTCTGGCATCTACTATGATATATAATTTATCATAGGCAAAGTCAACAGTAGAGTTAATGACTACTTTAGCAAATTTATATGAAAACCCCTCAGCTTTAAATAAGGTATATCTTATGAAGCAGTTATTTAATTTACAAATGCAGTAAGGTGGATATGTATCTAATCATCTAAATGATTTCCATGGAATTGTAAATCAATTAAATTCAATCAAAATAGTGTTTGATGATGAAATTAAAGCTCTATTAATCTTATGCTCTTTACCTAAGAGCTGGCATAGCTTGGTAATGGCAGTTAGTAATACTGCATCGGCTTCAAATATTTTAAAAGTAGATGATGTTGTTAGTGTAATCTTGAATGAAGAATTTCACAGGAAAAGCACAGAGGAAACATCAGGGAATGCTTTAAGTTTTGAGAGTAGGGGAGGAAAAGAGAAGAGCAAGAAAGGGAGATCAAGGTCTAAGTCAAAGATGAGAGGTTGATCCAAATCCAAAAATGGCAAGAGGATAGCCTACTGGAATTGTGGAAAGATAGGGCACATAAGCAAAGATTGCTGGTCAAAACCTAAAGAGGACAATCAACATGAAGGTAAAGAAGAAGCAAAAGTTGCAGGTATTGCACAAGATGCTCTTATATTCTCTTTGCATAATAATATAGAATCTTGGGTTTTATATTCTGGTGCCTCTTTTCATGCTACCCCTAATAGAGAATATTTTAGTGACTATGTCCATGGAGATTTTGGAATAGTTTATTTAGGGGATGATGAGCCTTGTAAAATTGTTGGCAAAGGAAAAGTGCAGCTGAAAATGCAGAATGGCAACACATGGGTGTTGAAAGATGTCATGCATGTTCCCAGCTTGAAGAGGAATTTGATTTTTGCAAGAAAGTTAGGGGATGAGGGTTGTACAGTAACTCTCATAGCTGAATCTTGGAAGGTGACCAAAGGTGCACTTGTATTGGCTAGAGGTAAGAGAGTAGGTACTCTCTATTTATGTAATTATATTACTGATAATTCTCCTTCTGTATTATCTACTTCAGATGTGGATGTAAAGTTGTGGCACTCTAGGCTCAGCCACATGAGTGAGAAGGGAATGTCTATTCTTAAGTCAAAAGGTAAGCTTTCAGATTTGAAAAGCATAGATCTGGATTTTTGTGAGCACTGTATTTTTGGAAAATAGAAGAGGGTGAGTTTTCTCAAGAATGGGTCAACAAAGAAGAAGCACAAATTGGAGCTTGTTCACACAGACGTGTGGGGACCGGCTCAGGTTGCTCCTATTCGAGGATCACAGTACTATGTCTCTTTCATAAATGATGCTACAAGAAAGGTATGGGTCTATTGTATAAAGAAGAAATCTGATGTTTTTGACACTTTTAAGATTTGGAAAGCTATGGTTGAGAATGAAACAGGCAGGAGATTGAAGTGCCTGAGATCTAACAATGGTGGTGAGTTCTGCAGCCACAAGTTCAATTGGTATTGTTATATGCATGGAATACACAAGCAAAGGATGGTTCCAAGGACACCTCAGCAAAATGGAGTTGCTGAAAGGATGAACTGAACAGTAATGGAGCGTGCAAGGTGTATGAGATTGCATGCTGGTTTACCCATAGAGTTTTGGGCAAAAGTTGTGGATACTGCAGTTTACTTGATTTACAAAGGACCCTCTATAGCTCTGGATGGTGGAATTCCAGAAGAGGCATGGATAGATAAAAAGGTAGATCTCTCATTTCTCAAATTTTTTGGTTATGAAGCTTTTGTGCATGTTGATAAGGAAAATAGAAAGAAGCTGGATGCTAAGTCTATGAGGTGCACATTTATTGGTTATGGCTCTGATGATTTCGGATTCTGGTTTTGGAATCCAGGAACTAACAAAATAATTAGGAGCTGTGATGTTGTTTTCAATGAAAAAGTGATGTATAGTGATCAGCTCAAGAAGCTGAATCAATCTGGGCAGAGCAATGGAGAATTGGACGAGGTGACGGTCCAAAATGAGCTCACGAGAAAGAATTATTATAGACAGGAAAACACAGAGACTGACGTCGGTTAGGAAGGAACCGATGTTGGCAATACAAGAACCGATGTTGGTTAGACAGTGACTGACGTCGGCCAGGAAAGAACTAATGTCGGTCATGTGGAACCAACGTCGGCCAATAATAGGCCTAGAAGTGACCGAGGTCAGTCACTGTCAGAGAATTTGGGTGGACAGCGTGTTGTGAATTTGATACCAATTGATGGGACCTAAGTTCCCCAAAGCTCTGACACCACTTGTCAAAATTAAGAGCACACTTGATTACCTTTGTATTAGCAACTAAATGCAGAATTAACTAGAAGTAACAAGTAACTAGAAATAAGAAATAACACAAAATATGAGAGGTAACACACAATTGTATTCAACTCATTACAAAAAGAAATTACAATAAAGAGATCAAACTCTTCTTCCACTTTGTGGGCATACTAGTAATCTTCCCTCAAGAGTAATCTTCTCTCAATACAGGTCACAACAAACAACCCAAGCACATAGCTGTTGTTCACCTCAACTAGTCAGTACAATACTGCCAGTACAACTGAGAATGAACTGGTACTCCAAGTAGATCTCACCATGATCTTGCTCCTTGATGTGTTGCTATCACCTTAGATCTTTCTACCCCACAGATCTCCTTTTAACCCTCGCACACATACACACCCCTGCAGACCAACCTAATCTTATCACATGTAGATCTCCTCCATGATCTTGCAACACCCTACAGATCAAACCTGATCTTACATATCTAAAAGAACCCTTGTGATTCTACCAATGGAAGAACTCTTCTGGTTCTACACTTTAAAATATAGCCCATGAGTCTATTATATAGATCCCATGCATACAATAATTAGACAAGCGGCTCAAGACTCGAACTAGTCTTTAACATGCAAATAACCCATTCAACTAACTGACTGTTCGTCAACAACCAGTTCTGGAACTGTACAGGCAACCGATGTTGGTCCCTATCTAATTGGAGGTGACCGACATTAGCTAACTCTTACCGATGTCAGTTGCTTTCTGTCGACCCCTGCCCGATGTCAGTTTGGCCTGCTGACGTCAGCGACTGTGACACTCAACAACCCTCCATGTTTACATCCAGGTGAAGCTTTTAGCTCCACAACCTAACACAAGCTTAGTTCAACTAATAAAAATCAAGTTACCAATTAGGGAAATGACCAAAATCAACATCCCATTCAAGCACCAACATCGTTATCAGCACAAGCTAATAACTATGAAAGACTGAAGCAATTCAACTGCAATAAAAAAGTTGTGAGAAATGGAATAACTAAATCCCATCATGTGAAAATGGTAAAAAAATCATTTTCACCACCTTTTTATCTTACTCTTACCCATCAACCTCTCCAACCAATATTACAAGTGCAATAGCCAAGACCTACACAATAAATATAGTAACCATTACCATTACAAACCCCACCTCCTAGGAGAACCATGCCCACATGTCATGTCTTTAGTGACCTAGGAGAACCTATTGAGTCTATATTGTAAGCTTGATACCACTAATTTGATTAGTTTGCCTATACCAAATCATTATCTACAAGGCATTCCTTATCTTGATTGGTACTGTGAAAATGAATTATGTGACTATCATTGGGTCAACAGGCATAATCTATGAAGATGTGTCCAAATCAATCATTTCATTGAGAATATGTTGGATAATAGAGAGATAACATTGGATAATGGTATTTCCACTTCCAATCAAACTCTTGGGATTTATAGAAACCCTTTTCCTTGACATAGCAATTAGCAAAAGTAAAATAATCAGCAACATTAACAATAATAGCTAGTACAACAGTAAAATCAACATCAAAGGTCAAACCAGTAGAATCAACAAAATTATTAGCAAAACCAACAATGATAGAACAATGGAAAAAACCAAGGTTAGAATGTTAACAACCAACAAACCTACCATACAGTTGCACATGACTACAACAGGGTTGTAGGTCACATTGCAGGGGGTAACATTACTACCATCTCCATTAATCCTAGACCAAGCACTAAGTAGCCTAAACCATTGCTAAATAATAAAATTTAGATAAATTATATGGATAATCCTTCTTTGACTTGGGAATGCATATAGGTAAGCTAGCAAACTAGGATTCCCCTTTTAGATTTTATATCGACAACTTGTCCTTGCCACATGATCACATGTAAGTACACTGATAACCAAGACTTATCATGTCTGGTCCCACACCATTCCTAACATTGATTAGAAATAATGGTCCATTATTTAATCCTGATAATGCAATCATAACTCAAAGGTCAAATATTACTATCCTAGGCCCATAACCATTTGCCACATTGCCTATCATTCAACTAATCATTTAGCCTAAGAATAAACCATTCACTATTGACCAAGACAAGAAGTTTGATATTATAGAATAATTGTAGAAGACACTAGCACAAATTTTTATTTTAGATTTGTTGTGAATGTCAATAATCCATAAGAAATCTTGAATGATTTTTTGACCGAATCCAATATTGCTAGTGAGATATCCCCTGATAAATTCTTAGCTTTGGTTAGACACCTAGCTCCATCCCAACAAGTCACATTCAACCAAAGTGATATGTCTTCCCTTGGCCCACTCCATAATAATCCATTATACATAGAATTTTATATAAGATGGCATATAGTGAAATGTGTCCTTATAGATAATGGATCTAGCCTCAATATAGTGTCTTTAAATATCATCAAGCTTCTTGGGTACATAATGATAGATCTTCAACCATAAATAATAACCATCAAAGCCTATGATAATTAGGAAAGAGAATCATAAGGCACAATTAGTTTTCTAGTTATCATTGGGCCTTTGACCCATGATACACTTTGTCATGTTTTGGATCTTGAGTTATCATATAATATGCTTCTAGGTAGGCCTTGGTTACATGAGATTCATATAGTCCCATCAACGTTGCACCAATGTATCATGTTTTCCCACTCAAGGATGGAAGTGAATATTCCAAGAGATTTACACCCATATGAACACTGCAAACATCTTGAAGCCAAATTTCAAACCTATAATTATTAGTATGACATGAACCCAAGTTCCAAGTAGGATAAAGGAAAGGTTATACTTATTGATCCTTCACCAGATAATTGCATAGATCCTAATACCTTGGATTCTCTTTCCCACATGTTACCTCTTAAAGCTTCTAATCATTTTACCATTTTAGATAATGGACTAGGAGAGTATGTGACCCATGATACATTTCATATTTTCAATCTTCCTTAAAATCCAAAAACCTTTGGGAGACCTAAAGTAACCTCACATATGCATTAGCAACAGAAGAACAAAGATAAAGGACCTATCACATTTGTACCAGCATATGGCCTAGAACTCGAACCTCTTGAAGGAGATGAAACATGGTTATAAAATGAAAAACAAGTTGATTGTTATAAAAATTCAAAGTATCATATTACCAATAAGATCATGGAGCATCACAATTATGAAGGAAAAGGCCTCAGACTGAATCAACAAGGAACCATCGAGCCAATTTCCATGACTAAGTATGACAGACCTTATAGACTTGGATTTAAACTACTTGGGGGTGACCCCACATATCTTATTCAAACACTATCAATAGTGACTAGTGAAGATGATGTCAACAATAAAGTAGAGTTTGATCATAGCCTCACCTTTGATAACCTAGCTAAAAACCAACTTATTTAATAACAATGCTATTTTTACCCTTACCTTGGTTATTCATCGCAACCCTTTACCATTATATTATCCCCAATTGATAGATTGGGACCAACAAGAATCTAGTCTACCAATTGATGAGTTTTATAATGAGAGGCATTTTTTGACTTTTTAGGCCTTAAAGACAACATTTTGTTGGGAGATCACAAATCAATATTGTCAATCACATTAGATCCTATAGCCTATTTTGGAGAGTGAGTGAACACCCTTAGCAAAAAAAAAGTAAAACATTGATGTCCCAAAGTGAAAACCTCTTTGAGGCACTTTTTGACTAGGGAAAAAGTAAAGATAAAGGCCATTCTAGTGGTAAAAACTTGTTTCAGACACCATTAGATGGGGGTGTTTATTTTTCTTCAAATTTAGACCAGGAGACAACCAATGATGAACTCACTTGTGGATCTGAGTCTAGCTTTGAGAAATAACAAGTATTTGATCAAATTATTCAAGAATTTTTGACTATTTTTATTACATGGCCAGATCTCCCATTAGGAGACTTAGATTCATCATGCCTAGGAGAAGTTGAAGAGCAAGTCCTAACGGAGGACCCTGACATAATTCAACAGTTCAAGTCATTGCCTACTATCCTAAAAGATGGTTTGACCCTTATAGTTGAAGATACAATAGAGGTAAATATCATGACTCCATCAGACCTAAAATGGTTAAAATTAGGAACATCCCTCATTGAAGAGGAACGTGACATCTTTACAAGCCTGTCAAGAGAATTTGTAGATATCTTTACATGGGCTTATTCTAACATGCTAGGTTTAGACCCCACCTTGGTTCTACACCACCTGATGGTTAATCTTGACACCAAATCGGTAAAACACAAGTTACATAAGATGCATCCTGACATTATTGTATTAGTAATAAAGAGTTGGAAAAACTCTTAGAAGTAGGATGTATCCAATCCATTGACTACTCAAAATGGATCTCTAATATGGTACCTGTTAATAAAAAGCTTGAAGGAATTAGAATTTATACTAACTTTTGAGACATCAATAAAGCTTATCCTAAATATGATTTTCCCTTGCCTAATATTGACATCATTATCAACTCCATGATCAATTATAAAATTCTTTCACTCATGGATGGAATTTCAAGATACAACCAGATCAAAATAACACCAAAAGACTAACATAAAATAGTGTTCATCACTCTATGGGAAACATTTTGTTATCAGTTAATGCCATTTGGCCTTAAGAATGTTGGAGCTACATATTAAATGGCCATGAATATCATATTCCATAATATGATGCATAATATTGTTAAAGACTATGTCAATGACATATTAAGAAAATCCAAAACCAGGGCCAACCATCTAGTAGTGTTGCATAAGATATTTGAAAGATTATAGGAATACAAAGTCAGACTCAATCCAAAGAAATGTGTGTTTAGTGTAACTTCAGGTAAACTACTTGGCTTCATCATGTCTCATAGAGGTATTGAAGTTGATCTAACTAAAGTCCAT
The DNA here is from genome assembly GCA_037957365.1 of Torreya grandis. Taxonomy (NCBI): domain Eukaryota; kingdom Viridiplantae; phylum Streptophyta; class Pinopsida; order Cupressales; family Taxaceae; genus Torreya; species Torreya grandis. The sequence continues at coordinate 617,112 of JARHVA010007180.1, read as the reverse complement.
TCTATAACTAAGATGTCACTACCAACTAATTTAAAGCAACTTTGTAATTTACAAGGTAAGATCTAGTCCATCTAACACTTCATCTCTTAGTTAGTATACAAGTGCCATCTATTTACACACTTTTTGAATAAGGGAGTTGCATTTCACTGGGATGATCATTACCAAATAGCATTTCAACAACTCAAAGACTATCTTGTTAATCTACCTATTTTATTACCTCATATGCCAGGAAAACCATTTTTGTTATACCTATCAACTACTAACCATGCTCTAGGATCACTCTTGGATCAACATGATGGCAATGGAAAAGAGCATGTTGTATACTACCTAAGTCATGCCTTTGTTACATATGAACATAACTATGCACCTATTGAAAAAGCTTATCTAGCCATAGTCTTCACAGCTCAGAAACAATGCCATTACATGTTGAATAATAAGACCATGGTCATTTCAAAAGTAGATCCACTCAAGTATCTACTATCTAAAATAGCTTTACAAGGTAGAATGGCAAAATGGATAATGTTTCTCAGTGATTTTAACATAGAGTATGTGAATCAAAAGGTAATTAAGCAACAAATTCTTATAGATCAACTTGTTGAAGCACCTCTCATAGACACATGGCCACTCACATTTCAATTTTTTTGATGAATCCATAATGACTACCATTGACACACCCCTTGAGGAGCAGCCTTAGAAGAAGTATTTTGATGGTTCATTTACTACACATGGATCAGGGGCAAGCCTATTATTTATTACACCACAGGGGGATCTAATCCCTAAATCATTCAAAATAAGATTTCTTATTAGTAACAACATGGTCGAGTATGAAACACTTGTTTTAGGACTTTGACAAGTAGTGTATTGGAACATCTCTCATCTCTAAGTTTATGGTGATTCTCAATTAATCATCAATCATGTTATAGATGATTTTTAGACTAAAGACAACAAGTTGGTTCCATATAAAGCCATGATCAACACTCTTAAGCAAAAAATTACCAATATTCAATTTGAGCACATACTAAGGGCTAGTAATAGAACTACAAATTCCATGGCTACTATTGGCTCATTGATTCAACAAATAGATAAAGCTAGAGAGTATCAGTTCCTCATTGAGAATTTATCAACACCAAATTATGAACCTTCAATCATTTCCATGATTTGTGATATTTTTGCTCCTAATTCTATCTGGTACTCGGACCTTTACAACTACCTTCATGACCAAGTTCTACCACCTAACCTATTTCAAACACAAACCAAAGCCTTCATTCATCATTCCACTCATTATATTCTACTGGGATCACCCTTTACCATCATAGTTTTGATGGAACTCTATTTTATTGTTTAAATTTGGTAGAGTCTACACTAGCATTAAGAGAAGATAATGAAGGAGTATGTGGCTTTCATTATAATGGGGCATTCATGTCTAAAAATATCTTGCATACTAGTTATTATTGGCCCATAATAGATGCAGATGCCACTACATGTGTAAAGATGTATGACAAATGTCAATGGCATGTTAATCTGATTCATGCCCCAACAAAAACCTTGAAATTAATGTTGACACCATGGCCATTTTCTATATGGGGACTTGACCTCATTGGTAAGATTAACCCTACTTCATCTAATGGCCATAAACATATCCTTATCACCACTGAGTATTTCACTAAGTGGTTTGAAACTATACCCCTCACTTACATGACTGGAAAGCAAATTTATAAATTCATTTTCAACCATCTCATTTGCTACTATGGTATCCCCTCTGACATTATATCTGATAATGGAGGATCATTAAATAATAAGGATGTATACCAGCTATGTACTAAATATAACATTACACAACATATTTCTACAGCATATTACCCTCAAGGTAATGGCCAAGTTGAGGTATCCAATAAAATAATTGTTAACATTATTAAAAATATTATCAATGATATTGGTCATGACTAGCACCTACAAATATTCCCTGCTCTTTGGACATATTGTACTAATCATCATACTCTCATAAGATCCACTCCATACTCACTTGTTTATGGTATTGAAGTTATCCTTCCCATTGAGGTCAAATTGCCTTCACTATGCATCTCTTTCAAGCATGTCCTAGATGATCATGACTATCAAGTAGCTCACCTATAAGAGCTAGACCTACTTGATGAGAAATGCACAACTGTACTCAATAATCTTCAAACATATTAGAACTGACTCAAAGGCCACTACAATCAGCATGTTAAGTATAGAACATTTGAACTTGGTGATCTTATTCTTAAAAAAACCAAAAGAATACCATGGCTGAGAAGAAACATAAAGGGAAATTCAAACCAAACTAGATAGGGCCTTTCATCATTACTGTAGATTATGGATTAGGAGCATACAGGCTACTACATGAGATGGAGATGAACTTCCTGAGTTAATGAATATTATTCATCTCAAGTGGTATTATGCCTGAGCATTAAGTTGTATTTTTTGTAAGGACCATTTTAGTTATGCCATTTTATCACTATTCTTCTTTGTATATATACCATCCTTATCCATCCTCTTAGTAGCATCCATTTTACCATTATGTTTTATCAACTCAGTGTGTTTTAAAGCCTAACTCATTTGACTTTGGTTTTTGCCATTCATTATGTAGTTTTAGCATCAAGGTATCTAATTAGTTTCATCAATTAGTTCAAGTAATTCAAATAGAGATAATATTTTGGGATAGTGTGATAGAAATTTTTATAACTGCATCCTTTATTTGTTATTCCTTTCTTACCAATAGTCTTGTTATTAACTATAACCACCTTTGGGAAAATTAGTCCCATTGATCCATGTTGTTGTATCCTGGTTATAACCACCTATGGGCAAACTAGGGATAACATTAAGCCTTGATGAACCAACTCACCACTTCCTATGTCATACTATGCCTTTTTACCAACTGTGTCTATTTTATTTGAATTAACTGTTACACTGGTCAAATTCTTTCATTGTATAGGTGGAACTATAGTGACTTGAGGTCCTACTCTGAGACTATGTAGGAAGCACTTGACACTTATTAAGGTTAACTCAGTCACATTAAGCCATGATCTTACCATTTTTTGAGCAACCTAATCCATGCTCTCACTATTTTATGAGCAATTGAAGCCATGCTCTCATCATTTTGTGATCAACCTAAGCCATACCCTCACCATTTTATGAGCAACCTAAGCCACGCTCTCACCATTTTTTGAGAAACCTTAGTTTAAACACTCTCATTATTTTATGATCTTAAACCATTTAGTGTCTCATCATTCTTGATTGAGTTGAGATACTCCAAAATAATTCCAAAAACATTTGAAAAATCGTTAGAAAAGAACAAAAAAATTGACCACTTCTTTGCCTTGAGGACTTTGGAAACCTTTACTAAGTTACAAGTAAATCACTTGTGACTTAGTTTCCCCATCCTTTTTGGCCTTTTTCTCTCACGCACTTGCCATTTTTCAAGACCATTCCTATTTCTTCTCTCACATCCATTCTATTTGTTTTCATTAGTTATCACATTCTTCCCATTCCTTAAGAGAACTACATTTGGCTTGATGTTTTTATTGGATATTACATCCATGGAACTATGTAGGTAGTGTCCACTTACCTAGTGCATATGGAGATAGCTCAGCCACCCCCTTCCTTTTCTTTCATTCCCCTATTTTGTTCATTTGTAAAGTTGTTACCTATTTTCTAGGGGCAATGTTCGTAGGGTTTCTATTGTTTGTTTGTTTATTTCTACTTTTTTTGTTTTATCATCTGTCTATTTGTTTACTTTCAGCACTGTTGCCTCGATTCAATTTATGTGTGTTCATTAGGTGATTACTTGCTGAAATTTATACTTGAATCCATCCATATTCATATGTTTACATTATCATCATGATTTTTATCATTGGTGCATTATTTTCTATTGAGTATTGGATTTTGGGAGTCAGTCTTTATGCATATTTTGGCCAGGTCCTCATGATGTTATACCATGATGCCTATCGACACATGCTACAACAAACCTTAGCTTCAAGAAGTCAATTCATTAATGGTGGCATCTCTTTGGCATCGACATCCTGATCCCATCCCAATCATATCCCAAATAGACTAATTAACCTTGAAAGAATTTTAACCTTTATTAGTTCAGATGAGCATCTCTCTACTAGTAGGTTATTCCAATTCATCATTACCCTTTGTATTAATTTATCATCATCCTCATCCAAGTTTATCATTTTTGCCATAATCAGGGTCTAATGATTATAACCACCTATGGGCAAATCATTATACACCATCCCACCTATATTTCTCAATGATTATAACCCCCTTTGGGAAAATCTTTGTGTTGTCACCACTTTACTTTTTCTGCCCAAATAGGGGCATGTTGTTATGTTGTTTGTCTATCTTAACTAGGGCAGCTACATCTTCTCAATGATTATAACTACCGTTGGGTAAATCATTGTGTTATCATACCATATTACCACTATTGGGGTACAATGCTTATAACTACCTTTGGGCAAACCATTGTACACCATCCCACTTGCGTTCTCAATGATTTTGACTACTTTTTTAGTATCATTGTGTTTTCACCCCATCATCTTTCCTTTCTTTGGTCTCCTCATTTCACTTCTTTCTTTTTGAGGGACTGTTTGCTGACCTGCTTGAGCCAACCATCCCTTAATGGGGCATCATACATTTAGTTTATCATCATTATAGTTATAGGCATACATGACCTTTTCATTCTTTGAGAATAATTTACTATGCTTATATCTTTAATGCCTTCTCAAATAGGGGAAAACTGTAGACACCTAAATCTAGCCACCAATAACCTCTAATTAGGATTTTAACCAATTTCCACCCAAAATGCACAATTTGGCCTAAAAAAACTAAAACATGATAAATGGTGTAAAACTAACATATTCAAGTGCCAATTTTGTCCAGGGTATCCCTAAATGGGGTAATGCAATTTATGGGCCAGCTAACTTTGATCAGATCATTTCGATTCAAAATGCCAATTTTGTACTTGGGTGCTCTAGATTGATCTTTTCTATCAAATATTATGCACAAGTCACATGCATTTATTATTTTTTATTGGTAACATCCTAAATGAGATAATGGTTCCAACACATCTAACATGGACTTCCAATTCCAATCTAGTCAAATTTTGGACCAATAACAAGGTATTTTGATCAATTTGAGTAATTTGTGCACAAAGTGATTAATCATGCTTAGGAGCTAATTAACTCAAATCAATGCCTAATTAATAATTCCATACAAACTTGTTGAAAAATTATTTTTTTAAATGAATATTGAATATCTACATCATCAGGTGACCTCATTTCTTGGGAAGACATCTCTAGGCCATAAATGCCACAAATATCAAGATTCATGCCCTCCATGCCTCATCAATGTCTTCCATGATACCCTCCATACCTCTTAATTTCCCCTTCCAATGTCATGATGAGGATAATTACAAACTTAATTCAAAAAATTAAATTAATCCTCAACCACACATCTCAACCTTAGGATGGATGATTCACGTTGATTCTAGACATTCTAGAGAGGCCATGAACATCATTTCTAAGCTATTATGGTGCAAAGTTATAATGCAAAAATGATTCCAAAATCCATTTTAAATATTGTTGCTATGCCAAATTGATTCTAAGCTAAGCCAAGCCATAAGCTAAAGGTGCCAAGGAGAGATAGAGGAGGCCAAGCTTTTATTGCCAAGGACTTCATGAGCACAAAACTAAGCAAGCCAATACTACAAAGGCATTTGGAGCATCCAAGGAAGGTGAAGGAATTCTTGTGTTTTATTCCTTACTTTTTAGTTGTGTTTGTAATTTTTTTTATTAACTAAGCTCTCCCTAGTGTCTAGGCCTAGAGATTTTATGTTAATAGTGTGTTTCTTTCATTTTGTTTTCATTTTGGAACTAACACCATACTAATCATCCTCTCTTGAGTCAAATTCATAGATATACAAAGGTTTTAAAAGGTGTGAAGGCTTAATTTTTGGTCCAAAATTGAGTGATCATTGTGTCCAGGAGTGTAAGGAGTTTTAGAGGTGGGTGTTGACCAGATGGAGGTTTGTTAACCTTGTTTATTTTAAGATTCTAGAGTTTTGGGCTATGTTAGAAAAGTGTTTTACCTTATGATTTGAGGTCTAAGGCTTATTAAAAAATTTAATGTTCCAAATGGGTTGTCAAATAATGCTTCATAGAGATTTGAAGGTTTTTTTTTCAAATTATTCAAGTTTTTCTCAAAATGGAGGCCTAATTGGCTAAGAGATTTGTGAAAGAAGTATGCTATAGAGGAGGAGCTAGGTTATAATAATTGGTGTGCTTTAGGGGGAATATTATAATTCTATATATATGAATTTTTAGGTCTTAAAAATATGTATACTAAAATTTATGGGATCTGCAAGTACTAAGTAGGGCTATAAGGAGACTAGATAGGCCTAGTGTAAAGAAGAGTGCCTATTGTTCAATTTATCCAAAAGATCAAGGCATGAATTTTTCAAGGTGATTTATTAGGTTTTTTTAAAGCATTTTTTATATTTGGTGAGTGGCATAAACTTCTGATTAGTGGTCCTTAAGGTGGCTTGAGAGAGAAGGTTTGTAAGCCTATATGGTGGTTCTTCATGATGTGTAAAGATCTAAAGATGATCAAGATGTGAAATGGCTCAAAGATATTATAGGTAGTCCCTCTTAGATGTTTCTTGGTGAGTTATATTATATTTTATTGCTTTTATTTATTCTTTCTTTATTGGTTGTAGTGCTTGGTTAAAGAGAGTGTTAGCATGTAGCAAGAGGAAGTTGTCAAGGAAAGAAGAGGTAAGATCAAGGTAAGGGTGAGTTTGTGTCATATTTATAAGGTGTTATTCTCATATTTATGGTCTTATTAGGTCTTCAAGATCATTTTTTCCCAGTTTATCATTATGTCAAAGGGGGAGAAGGTTCTTATTATGTAAGTGCTTGAAGAGAGAGAAGGAAGGTGAGTTGTATGATGGGTGTTGACATCAATGATAAAGGGGGAGATTATTTTATAGTCTTTAGTGATGTCATGGAGGTGTATAGGTGAGTAGATGAGTTTTATTTATATTTTTAGTGTCAATGACAAAGTGTGCAATGTGCTTGTCTTAGTATGCTTAAAGTAGGCTTGGTTGATCTTTAGTTTTGTCATGATTAGGGATAGGTCTAAAGTATTGAGAATGTGTGATGGGTCATATCATAGGTCAAGGATTATTTGAGAGCTTGTGTAAGTGCATGGTATTCATCTAATTCTTCATTATGTTCATCTAGGCATAGTTGGTTCTATAGCAAAAAAATCTGAGTAGGTAGTTTGCTGACATCACCATTACCACGTATGGATGATTTAGGGAGAGTTGATCATATGGGTGTGATCGCTTTAGTCCCAAGTTACTATGGTTTAAATTTTATTGTATGAGTTTCAATGTAGCTAAATATATGCAAGTACAAATTTGGCCTCTCAGACAAAAGTTCACTAAGTTTCTATTCTTAACCAGACTATCACTGCACATCATGTAGATATGAATGAACCAGCAAGTTTGTGTATTTAATATAGTTACTCAAAAATATAACTGAGGTCAAATGGTTTCATGGAGATTTTTAATATAGTACCAAGAATCAACCCTAAAAATTTGGAGTCTTGAAGTATGTTTTAGCTCAGTTATAAAGCTTCAAAGTTGCTCTAGAAAACTATGATGGACCAGAGACCATCAAGTTTAATCACGTTAAAGTCTGAGGTCATTGGCCTAGAAGATCCAATAGTGACTTATTAATCATACATATTGATATTAATGGTTCATATTAATTCAACCTGTCAAAGGTTACAAGTGCAAGTGACAAGTGTCACAAACTCACTAGTTTGATAGAAGATCAATGGTGAGCGGTGGTTCATACTCATGAAGATCAATAGTGTGGGATAAGTCAAAGAGTCAATAATACATGTGAACTGACAAGTGGCACAAGCACAAGGGACAATTAGTAAAGTCCTCCACAGGGATGTAAGGGTGACAAGTGTCATAATTATAGGATTTCTTATCAATATCTAATAATGAGAACTGCAAGATAATTACCTAGTTAATCTATAGAGATCTACAGTGCATATTTGGTCAATATTGCAATGGTGCATGAGATGAGGTCAACATGTTCGAGGTTTAACATTTGAATAGTGGATAAATAAGAGTTAAAGTTTGAAATACCTTTGAATAATATCAATAGTATGAGTTGAGTGAGCTAAGCAAAGAGCATGAGATGTGTTCTAAGTAACCGAGTTTTAACTTGACCTTTTGGATTTAAATATCTGAATTTAATGAAGGAAAGACCAGTGCTTAGTTTATGATCCATAACTTTTGATCTATGTATAATTTGATGTTGTATTGAAAATAAAATTTGTATAGGACCTCAAGGTACATCTAAAAATATTCATTTAAAGGTCTAAATGTTTTTACAATCAAATCTATTGAGCTCTAAATTTGAGTATGTGTTTGTTAATGCTCTGCAAGTAACTCGAAAAGGGTAATAGAGTTGTTCTTGATGGTATTTTGATGTTTTGAGATGAGATAACTATCAAAGAGTGTTTTAGACTCCATGAGGACCATTTTTATGGATTATTATGGTTTGATCAATCATATTTAGTATGATCAAAGGCTTAAAAGTTGATTGTGCTTTCGTTCATGGTGGTTGTGTGCATAGAATGTTCTTTGAGCATATTAAACTTTAGCAGAAGGGTGTTGTGATGGTTTTTATCACTTAATTTGGACCTATATATTGTGTGACATGGGTCCATGTATTTGAGAGTTTTCTTGTATTCTTAGTTTACTTGAAGAAGTGTCAAAGAGGTGAATGGGTCTTCATAGGACCTAAAAGGTGACTTAGGCCTATTTGAAATAGGGTTGTGCTTAAAGGTGACCCATGTTAGATGCATTAAGGGTAGAGTCATGTGTTATGGATGACAAGTAAGGTTATGATCATAATAATCATTAAGACTTTATAAAAGGTGAAACCAAACGTGATGGTTTCAAGGCTTGTTGAATAGATGTATGACACCTAAGAGAAGAGGTGTGTGTGAGAGTTATGGAGCAAAGGAAAGGGTGTGTTCCTAATGGATGGGTTGTAGAGGAGATCAATTTGATGACTATTTTTATGACCTATAGATTATATTTCTAATGTCAAAGATAATGCTCTTGCAGGTTTGAAGATTGAGGATGAGCAAAAGATAGATGATGTCTATGTGAGCTTGGTAGTTGATATAAGAGGCAAATCAGAGTGTGGATTATGTAGTGTGTAGAGTTGAAGAGAGATTATATGCATTATATCTCCATCAAATTGGTAAGTAATTAGTGATCAGGAGATTTTTATTTCATAGGTGTTGGGAGGGTGCTCAACATCTAGGTCAAAAAGACGACCAATAGGTGGTCAAAAGGACTTGATCATCTTAGGGGAAAGTGTTCCTAGTGAAATAGGTGTTTCACTAAAACTAGTCAGAAGGACATGACCAATAGGTGATCAGAAGGACTTGATTATCCTAGGGGTAGGTGCTCCTTATGAAATATATGTTTCACTAAATTTTGGTCAAAAGGACATGACTAGTCTTATGTTTATGATCATCTTATAGGATAAGTAGTCCATGTGTTTAGAGGCTTGAGAGTGGGTTTAATTCTCCAAGAGGGTTTCCCACATATATCATGTGTTGTATGTGTGATCTTGCACTATCTTCATTTTTCATTACTATAAACATTTTGTATGCTTCATGAATGGTTGTATTGAATGCTTAAGTGTTTGAAGGGTTTAGAAATTGAATTGGATTATTTTTCACCACTGATTCACCCCCTCCTCTTAATGATTTGACCTCTAAAAAACTCACCACAACATATTGGTGACTTCACCTCAAAATAATTACTTCACCCCTGATAATCAATGACTTTGCCCTATGGCCATACCTTTTTGAAAAATGTGACTTTGTTCAAAGAAAATGACTTCATTCCCCAAGAATGGCAACTTTGTCAAGTAACCATCATTTATGTTTGCATAAATTTTCAAGGAAAAAAATGACTTTATTGGTCATAATCAATGACTTCACCTCTAATAATCGATTACTTTGCCAAAGTGTTGTTTGTATGGGTTATTTTCAAGAAATTGGTGACTTTGCCCTATGTCAAAGCCCTGAGACTTCAAACGTTTATTTTTTTTAATTTCTTCTTAAAAAATAAATAAATAAAATAAATCTAATAACATTTGTTATAGGGAATTAATCAAGTTAGAATCAATATTCACATCTTTGCAAGGCCATTTTCACATTTTATTTTGGTATTTAAAAATTAAACAAATAACTTTCATTTTTTTCATCATGTTCAAGTTTTCACAAAGGCCCAAACTTTATTCACACTTCAAAATAGTGCTTAAAAAGAACAAGCACTCTAGATTTGTCAATCTTAAGATCACTTTAATTTCTTATTCTTAATTTTTAAAAGCACTTAACTAGTTTCATTTCTAAAATAGTTTATTTTTTATCAGAACTTTCTATGTGTATATTCTCCCCTTGTCCCTATTCGGGAAGTTGGGTGATAAAAAAGCATAATTATTTTACTTGTTTGATATAGTCACCTAAAGAAATGTTTTGTATGCTATACTCTCATTCCTAGGGACTTGAGTGACTCAAAAATGATTGAGTTCTTCATTTTTTATTTCTTACATTAGATTGTGAGAGAGAGTTCATCACCTCCTCAAAAGTTATTTAGGAGTACTTTGACTTGCATTTTCATCTCCTAGCACTATTCCAACCTCACTCTTTGATGAGGTATATAAATTGGGAAAACCATTCGATTAAATAGTGGTTGAGTTGTTAACCTAATAATCCTAATGGGTTCCCAAGTCATGCAACATCCAGACATCAAAATTCACTAAACAATACATGGATGAATTTGTATACAAAAGACAAAACCTTTGCATAACAAGCTAAAAATTTTAGATCCAACTAATGTGAGTATGCACCCAAGTTTTTATAGGAACTTGTAGACCATTTAGAAATTCAAATCAAAATTTAGTATAATTAACCCTAGCTACCGTAGAACATCCTACCAAATACCAAGTTGCTTTGGCACTCTAAGTTCCTTGCCATGTATCAATTCTTGAGAGATAGAGGGGGGATTGAAAACTCTACCTGCATGTGATCTTTATTTATTGGATTAAAAATTAATTTCTTTTAAGACTAGTATATCAGTGGAAAAATTGGTAGATATGATGCATACCTTGTGTCATTTTTAGAATAGGAGTGCACACTTAGGTGTAACCTTTTCTTTTAATTGTGTGTTATTTGAGTCTAAAAGTTACTTTTACAAAATAAAAATAAAAAAATAGACACATATCACTCACACCACTTTAACCAAGAAGTGTTATACTATAGAAATCATTCAATCCATTTACCTTAGATAAAACCAAGACCAAGACCAATTATGCCTTTGCTTTTAGACAAGACATTATTACACTACTATTTTTAGTCTAGACCTTTATTCATCCAAGTCTTTCAATCTTCATCTTTCAAATTTTGGATCTAAAATTGATTGGTGTACACTTGATTCTTGCTTACAACTTGGGCTTGAGTCATTCACCTTTTTGTGTTTAGATTATGCAACTTGGATCAATTTTTAGTCTGATTTTTAATCACCCCTTGCCTTATTTCAAAAATTTTAATTTAGAACAAGTGTGTTATTTGTTTAAAATCAAGATCTTTAGAATTATAAGTTTCTTAAATACATATTCTTAGACCAATTTTGTTTTTCAAGACTGATTTCACATCCCTAGATCAAGTTTGTTCAAGACCTAATTTCCAAGATTGATTTAATGTGCCTAGTTCTAGACCTTAGTTTGTTTGCTTAGTTTAAATCTCACGTGCCACATTCCAAGATTGGAGTTTGTTTAGAACATTTTCCAATACTAAAATCTAAGTTTACCTTTCATTGACAATTTGTCCAAAACACCTTGTGTTAGTGATAATTTAGACAAAGTTTCGATTGCAAGTTTTCAAGAAGAGATATTTTTTTAGACCAAGCTTTGACCACTTACAAAAATAGATCGAGTTTCCATTTTAGGATAAGTTTAAAGACATTTGTAACATTATACCAACCTTTTGTGAGACTCTTGAGTCAAGCATGCCTCATTATACATGTGGCAGGACCATGTGTAATCCATATTATGAAAATGTTGACACAAGTGATCCATTTGTTCATGAGACTTATGAAGAGGAAGTAGCTTATGTGATGTATCAATATCTATCATATGATACAAACTATTTTGAACAAATTCAAGATCCTGTGGCACACTATCTTGCTAATGCACCTTCATATCCATGGCAAGAACAAGACCAGATGACCCAATACCTAGTAAATGTGCCAAGTTTTATAGAACAAGTTGAACAACAACAAATGCCTTATTATGTAATTCTACCAACTAGCATGACTTATGATCCATTCTTTTTCAATTGCCACATCTTAGAGAATACAGGTGAGATCCTTATTATAGTGGTGGAGGTAGGTGCTAAGTTTCCTTTAGAATTTCTTCATGATAATTTACTTAGCTTAGTGTGCACCTAGTAATAGGCCTTAAGTTAGAACATTTGAATAAGCCTTGTATAGCCAAAGTCAGGCTCTATTACTAATACTAGAGCCTAACTTTGGCTATACAAGGCTTATTCAAATGTTCTAAATATAGTAGGCATACCAAGTGTAAAGGGTCAAATTATTGACCAAATAGCATAAATATAGTAGGCATACCAAATGTACCTCAACTTGGATAGAAATATAAATGCTATGATGAATTATAATACACTACTTATAGAGTTAGCTCCTTACACAAAGATACAAACAAATTCATTAGGTTATGCCAACCTAATAATAGATCTATTTGTTCAAAAAACATATTTTCAAACATGGTTCATGTTCATTTAAATCAAAAACAAACCATAGAACAAACTGAATACCTTTATCAAAACACGGATGTTGACATACAAGTATGCCCCAACTCAAACTAGGCTTAGTCAAATATTCAAAGGACCAATCCACAATAGGTTCTAACAAACACTGTGAGTATTTCACAATAGCAGCAAGAATGTCAAGTTAGCAAGTGTAAAACATAAATACTCCTCCTCAACAAGTTACCTTCTCAAACACGTAGCATGGGGAAAAAATTTAAGCTTAGACCAATCTTACACCTCAACATGTGGTGAATATTACTCCACCCCAATAGGTAGAAAACAACTTTCTACAATAACCAATATAAACTAATGTGCCACCATAGTAAGTGATAAATGTTCCATCTCAAACAAGGCCTGACCAATAATGTAATATTATTGGTCAATAAAATCTCCTCCTTGGGAAATAATAGATACTTGGTAAGTAGTAAATTTTTAACCAATGCCAAGTGCCAAATATACAATAGGTACTTATTATATATTTAGTGTCTTACAACCACCAAATATTGTACTCCCAACAAGTGCCAACCATGAAACAATTTCAACAATAAGCATTTTACTAATAGTAAATACCCTTTTTAATACAGGGTTTGACCAGTCAGTAGTAAGTTTGATTTATGACCCAATAACTATAATTCATCCCTCAATACCAAATACTACCATATAGGCCATAGTTCCTTTTGAATCAAAGCCATGTTTCTAACCCCAATACTTACCAATAAAGATTACCACTCCAATAATACTTTCCAAACTAAAGGCTACATCTTCCCAGCATGGCAACCAACTAGGTGAATATACAATAGTCTACCATACCTTTAATATATCCTAGCTAAAATGATCTGCTTTGAACCACCCAAGCCCAACAATAGCTATATTTACCTTCCACTTTTCTATCCAAATAAATACAATAGGTAAAGGATATAATTGTAACTATTCAAATGGTAAAGCAGGGAAATAAATTTAAACTTGATAAAATATGTTTATATCTATTTAACATAGTTTACTTATAGATACCATTTCTTCCATGATTTATACCACCCAATTTTAACAAGTATAAGGACAAATGAGACCTAAGGGAACATTCAAAAGAGTTTTATATTTCTTTCTAGTCAGTGGTTTTTAGTGATGCTTACCTACTTCTCATTTTCCTATGAATTTTAGTTAGACATGACTTAGAGTGGTTTCTTAAATTATCCAAGAACTTAGTACCTATGTGCAACATATTTCATATAATCTAGAGCATGATATTTCTATGGTGGATTTAAAACAAGCACAACAAAAGCCTAAGGAGATTTTTTCAAGTTATCTACAATGATGGAGGGCACTTACTAGTTGATTCATGTATAACTTACCATATACATATTTGGTCATAGTATACATGTGTAACTTATAGATTGATATATCTTATCACTTAGAGTTGCAATGTGCCCATACATTTGAAGAGATAATTGATAAATGAATAAAAATTTAAAAATACCTTATCAAAAAAGGGGTGATCAATTTGTATACCCTAAAATAAAACTAGAGCCAAAAACAAAATCTAGGCCTAAGTCAGAACCCAAACCCAATCCAAATGCAGGCTTCTACACTAGCACATGTTTATAACTTTGAGAAACCTAAAGTGTATAACCATAACAAGATTTTTTTTTTTAATGGAGTCATTGATTCGCATCATTTCCAAATGGTGTAAACACTACCTCCTTAGCATATTTTACAAATGCAACTTATTCCACAAATGTAGCTTGTTCCATAAATATAGCCTATTCTACAACCATGTATGTAGGCACCTCAACCTCCACCTTTGAAAATACTTCCTCCAATAAGAAGACCCAATGTTAGAGTCTTCAATGACCTTGGTGAGCTCTTTGAAGTGGTGTTTCTTAAATTATCCATAACCAATTTGATTAGTTGGTTGATTCTAAAACACTTTCTTGAAGGTGTACCTTACCCTGATTAGTATAAATATCATGAGTTATGAAAATACCATCATGTTCATGGTCATTCAATATTCTAGTGTGTGTAGTTAAATCACCTCATTGAGAACATGTTATAAAATGGGGAGATCCAATTGGATAAAGGGGATTCTACTTCTAATTAGAACCTAGGTATTTACTGAGACCCTTTTCCACAACATAACAATACCAATAAAAAACAACAAAAAGGGCCACCACTACAATAAAAACATCAAAAATAATAGTAGTATCCATAACACCGACCACAAATAAATGGAACCAAGGCTAGAATGACCCTAATAACCAATAGACCTATCATAAATTTACACATGACTACAATAAGTTGTATGTCACATTATGGGTTGTCATGTATCCATAATTATTATCAACCCTATGCTAGCATCTAATTGTTAATAATGAGTCTTTAACAATGCCTATTAGCCTCCTGATATTAGTAATCCTTATTTGGCCTATGATTGCAACCAAGCATAATGGTAATCAAGAATTAACACAGGCCCTTCTCCTTATTCTAACTACAATGTTCTTTTACCTAGTCTAGATTATGCAATCATAACTTGGTAGACTAAATTTACCATTCTAGAACCATAACCACCTTTTACTAATAAACCCATTCAATCCCCCATACTAGTTAGGATTAATCCAATAACCAATGCAAAATATAAAATGAATGATATCATGGAACAACTACAAAATATCCCTGCATAAATTGTTATTCTAGATTTGTTTCACACATCTACCATCCAAGAAAATATCCTTACCAAAATCATGAGCAAGCCCAAAGTATCCAATGACATTATACCAAATAAATTTCAATCTTTAGTTGGACACCTATCCCTAGGCTAGTAATTAATTTTTGACCAAATTGATATGGCATCCCTAGGCCCTCTCCATAATAACCCATTATATATTGAATTTGTCATAACATGGCATAAAATTAAATGCATCCTCATAGATTATGGATCAATCCTTAATATTGTGTCTCTAAATTTAATCAAGCATCTACGATATATAATAACAGACCTTCAGTTAGAGACCATTACCATCAAAGCCTATCATAATGAGGAGAGAGAGTCATAAAGAATAATCTATTTGCTAATTATCATTGGGAATTTAACCCACAACACACTTTGACACGTCTTATATCTATATTTATTGTATAGATTTTTTCTAGGTAGGCCATGGATCCAAAAAAATTGTGCAATACCTTTAACCTTGCACCAGTGTATCAAGTTTCCTCATTTTTGGATGGAGATAACTATTCATGCAGACTTACAACCATATCGGTACTTCAAGAATTTAGATGCTAAGTATGAGATCTATAATTACCATTATGTTTTAGACCCCACACCAAACAAGGATAAGGATATACTTGTTGAATCATAGGAATCTAATTGTATAAAACTTGATAGCCTTGCCTCAAATTCATATACACCTATTGAAATTGCCAATCATTTTATTATTTTAGATAATGGTCTAGCAGAATGCCTTACACATAATACCTTCCATATAGTTAAACTTACATAAAACCCCAAGTCCTATAGAACACTCAAAGCTAATCCAATTTTCATGGAATGGAGATAAAAAGGAAAACTTCATTGCCCAATACCTATTATTTTCACACTGGCCACTATCCAAGAATAAGACCCATTGGCTAAAGATGATTCTTGGTTGTATAATGATGATTGGGTTTATTACTACCAAAGTAAGAAGTATCTCATTCCTAAAAAGATTATGAACAACTATGTTTATGAAGATAGAGGCCTAGGGGCAAATCAACAAGGTACTATTGAACCTATTTCCATAACAAAGTACCAAAAAACTCATGTTATTGGATTTAAACCACCTATGGGTGACCCAACCTATCTTATTCATGTTCCTACACCAAAAACTAGTGATGATGATATTAGTAGTGAAGTAGATTCCAATCATAGTATATATGAATACCTATCCAATACCAACCTATTCGACCCTTACACCATTTGTACCATCATGCTAGTAATCTACCATTCCCCACTCATCCTTTATCATCCTCAACTCATAGACTGGGACTAATAATAATCCATAGTACCTCTTGATGAGTTTGAGAATGATGATTTTTTTATGATTTCATGGGCCTAAGAGATAATGTTCTTTTGGGAGATCATAAGCAAGAATTCTCTATCAAATTGGATCCCATTTCCAATTTTAGAGAGTGGGTGAACATAGTTATCCAAAAGAAAAAATAAAACATTGAGGTCTCAAATTGAAAACCTCTTTGAGGAACTTTTGCAATACGAAAAAATTAAAGAAAAATCCCACTCTCTTGGTGAAAACTTGTTTCATGCACCACTAGATAAGGATGTTCACCCTTCCTCAAATTAATCTTAGGAGGCCACTAATAGTTAACTTGCATTTGGGTCCAAACTTAGTATAGAGGATTAACATGCTTTTGAGCAAATTAGCTATGAGGGTCTTGAAATGTTTGTTACCTGGCCCTATATGCCATTAAGAGATTCTAATTCATCCTATTTGGGGAAACTTAAATAACTAGTTTTACCAAAGGACTTTGCTATTTCCTACTAATTTACATTTTTACCAACTATCTTGGAACACAAATCTACTCTCCTTGTAGAGGATACTTCAGAAGTCAACATTGGAACTCCAGATGATCCCAAGTGGATAAAACTAGGCACATCCCTCATTAAGGAGGAACATGATGTTATTACATCTCTTATTAGAGAGTTCATAGACATTTTTTCATAGGCTTACTCTAATATTCTAGGTTTGGATCCATCTTTGATTCTACACCATCTTATAGTTCATCTAGATGCTAAGTTGGTTAAGCAAAAATTGAGGAAAATACATCCCCGCATTTCCATCTTGGTCAAGAAAGAAATGGAGAAAATCTTAGATGTAGGATGTATTAAATCTATGGATTATTGTGTTTCTCAACAAAAATCCAAAAGGTATTAGATTATATATTGATTTTTGAGACATTAACAAAGCCTGCCCAAAGGATGACTTTCCTCTACCAAACATCAACATGAGTGTTCACTCTATATCTAGGTATGAAATGCTTTCCCTCATGGAAAAATTTTCATGATATAACTAGATCAATATTTCACCTAGAGACTAACAAAAGACAACATTCACCACTTCTTGGGAAATGTTTTACTATCAAGTCATGCCTTTTAGCCTCAAAAATTCAAGGGCAATATACCAAAGGACCATGACTATTATATTCCCTAATATGATGCATGATAATTTTGAAGACTATATTGATGACATACTAGGTAAATATATGACCTATGTAGACCATCTAGTCATATTATGGATAATATTTGAAATGTTTCATGAGTAAAAGGTTTGGTTTAATCCTAAAAAGTGTGTTTTCAATGTTACTTTAGGTAAACTATTAGGCTTTATTATCCTTCACTAAGGCAATAAAGTTGATCTTGCCAAGGTTAAGTCTATTATAAAGGTTCTACCACATTTTAATTTGATGTAACTCTATATTCTATAGGTAAAAATATAGTCTATTAGACACTTCATTTAATAGTTGGTCGATAAATCACCCATTCACTCATTTATTGAAGAAAGGCACTACCTTTTCATGGAATAAAGACTTATAGAAGGCCTTTGAGAACCTTAAATAATACTTGGCCAATATTCTTGTTCTATTACCACCTATGCTAAGAAATCCATTCTTACTTTACCTATCTTCCACTGAAAATGCTCTGGGAGAACTTTTGGTCCAACATAATGAACATGGGAAATAATATGTAGTGTATTAGCTAAGTCATACACTAGTAGTGTATGAATATAATTATATGTTGATTAAGAAATATTGCTTATATATGGTCTTTACATCCTAGAATATACATCATTACATGCTCAATAATAAGACTATAATCATTACCAAAGTAGATTCATTCAAGTATCTACTATCAAAAATATCTTTACAAGGCCACATGGCTAAATGGATCATGCTACTAAGTGACTTTGAGATTGAATATGTCAACCAAAAGTCTATCAAGGTATAATTACTTGCATACCATCTTGTTGAAGCTCTTATATTAGATACTCAACCACTTGTGCATTTGTATATGAGTCTATTATGACCATAGAAGAAACACCTCCTTAAGAGCATAAATGGAAACTTTATTTTGATAGTTATTTCATGTCACATGGGTCGGGGGTAGGATTATTGTTCATAACATCATAAGGGGATATCATTCCCAAATCATTCTATATCAATTTTCCTTGTACCAATAACATGGATGAGTATGAAGCATTCATTGTAAGGCTTCATCTAGCAGTACAATGGAACATTCAACATCTACTAGTTAATGGTGATTCACAATTTATTATTAATTAGGTTATAGACCAATTCCATACCAAGGATGACAAGTTTGTAACTTATGAAGCCATGGTGGACATTTTTAAGCAACATATTGTTCACATTCATTTTGAACACATACCTTAAGCTAATAATCAGATAATAGATGACATGGCTATAATTGGTTCTCTGATCCACATTATAGACAAGGCATGAGACTATCAGTTCCTCATTGAAAATATTATAGTGCCTTCTCAGAATCCCTCAATCATTGAAATGATTTTTTATATTATTGGTCCTAGTTCTACCTAGTATTCTAAACTATATAATTACCTCCACAACCATGTCCTTCCAATAGACTATTCCTATAAGTAATAGAAGGCCTTCACACACCAAGCCTCTCACTATACCTTACTTGAACCTACACTTTATCGTAAAAGATTTGATGGAACTCTACTTCATTATTTAACTTTATGAGGAAATTACATGAAGGGGTTTGTGGGGCCCACACTAGTGGGACCATCTTTGCCCAAAATCTCCTACTTATGGGTTATTATTGACTGACCATGGAATCAAATGCAACTACTTATGTTAAAAGGTGTAAACAATGTTAGAGGCATGCTAATTTGTTCCATGCTCCAACATGAACACTCAATCCAATCACCATGCCATGGCCATTTTTAATGTGGGGACTTGATCTCATAGGGAATATTAAACCTACTTACTCAGATGGCCATAAGCATATCCTTACTACCATTGAGTACTTCACTAATTGGGTTGAATCCATTCCCCTCACTTACTTGATAGGCAAACAAATTTCCAAATTCATCTTCAACCATCTCATTTGTCATTATTGTATCACATCTGACATTATATTTGATAATGATGGTTCATTTAAAAACAAGGATGTCAAATCCATCTATGTTGAGTTTAACATTACCCAACATTTTTACACAACATATTATCTACAAGGTAATGGCCAAGTAGAGGCATCTAACAAGACCATTTCCAATGATTTTGTTTGTGATTGGCACTTATAAATCTTCTACATCATCAAGCCTATTGTACCAATTTATGCACTCCAATAGGAGACACATTGTATTCCCTTGTTTATATAATTGAGACCATTCTTCCCATCGAGATTGAAATGTCTTATCTATGCATTCCATTGGAACACATCCTTGAAGATGAAGATTACATAATAGCTCATTTTCACGAGTTGGAACCACTAGACAAAAAATGCATGGCCACTATGAATAGCCTTTAAGCATATAAGAACTAATTACATGGTTAATATAGAAAGCATGTGAAGCACAAAGAGTTAGAGCTTGGAGATATTTTACTTAAAGAAAACCAAAAGAAGACCACTACCAATAAAAATAAAAAAAACCAAGTTCAAGCTTGATTAAATAGGACCCTATGTGATTGTTACTAACTATGGCTCTAGAACATACATGTTGGCTATGCTAAAAGGAGATGAAATTGATGAAACAATTAACATAATACATCTCAAGTGTTATTTCCTTGAGAGACCTATGGTATTGTCTATTAGGATCATTTAAAGTATACCATAACATTGCATTCCTTATATTGTACCATATATTGTTCCTCCCATACCTTCCCTATTGGTTGAAGTTTGTTTACCTTCCCCTATCACCTTTTTGAACTTGATTATGATCCATTGGTACTTCATGTACCTTAAGAGGTTGTATTATAATACAAATACAATAGAATATTCAAGTTTGAAAATTTCAAAAGGCCTTTTATTCAATGGTATTATCTTGGGGTAGTATGATAGTGGTCCTAGAAATTGCATCCTTTATTATTGTTAAAATTATTGATCATTATAACTATGTTATTGTTTCCTATATTCTAGGGGAAAATTTTATACCATGCCTTGTCATACCAATTTTCTATTGTTTTAGACATTGCCATTTTCCTATTTTATGAATTTATTGTCACCTCATTGCATGGTAAATTTTAACGGTGAATATTCATTGATTATTGAATATTCCAATTTTTGAATTTTATTTTTGGTGATTTTTAAGGTTCAGCAGATGGGTCTAGATTTATAAAAAATTTAGGAATATAAATTACTTTTTGGGTTAGTTCGCCAACCATTTACAATAATATCTTAGATTACACTTCAATTTTCCACAAATATATGGTACAACCACCCCTAATATCAAACAAGGCAACAAGCAAAACTAAAACTGATAAGGTTGTGCAATCAAAGGATTTAGCACTAAATGACAACACCTCAATCAAGGAATTGGGTGGTGATACTAAATAAAAATAATGTTGATCATAGGAACTAAATGATAGTACCAAATAATAATACCTTATGATAGTGTTGAATAAAAGTGTCAAATAGCAATACCAAATGGCAATGCTAAATGGAAGTGCCAAATGATGTCTTTCACTCTGTGATCATACGTTAAAACTAAAAATCAAAATAGTGCTACCATAAAATGGCATAACCAAATTGTAGCATATGCTCTATGATCAAACAACATAACTAGACAATATAACCAAAGTGTTGCATCCTTGATATTCATGGCATCTGGTGGGAATGGTAAAAGGATAAGCTAATTATCAAGAAAATAAAGTATATTATCTTATTTTAAAGAGTCGATCAAAAATCCCACACAATCATAATGCACTCAAAATATAATTATTTATCATTATTTTAGTTTTTCATAAATTTGACTTAATTGTTCAATAATATTAAAATAATTTTACATACCTAAATCCCCACTGATATCTCACCAAAAAAACTAAATAGAATAACATGTCACCTCCTAAAGATTATTTTGATGATGGCATGCCATCACTCAAAGATGCTCCTCTAGTTTTTGATGATAATGATCATGATACTCAAGTTGTAGAAGATATTGTTGGTTCTCTCCAAACACAAAGTTCAGTTGAAAACTCCACTCAAAAATCATTGTGAAGGAAGACAAGTAGATGGACAATTAGAAGGTCCTTTAAGGTGGATCAGGC
Organism: Torreya grandis; assembly: GCA_037957365.1. Lineage (NCBI taxonomy): Eukaryota > Viridiplantae > Streptophyta > Pinopsida > Cupressales > Taxaceae > Torreya > Torreya grandis. The sequence continues at coordinate 594,849 of JARHVA010007180.1, read as the reverse complement.
AATAAAATTTCCCTTCATATAACTTGTAGATCCTAAAAATGTTGATGATACTCCAATAGAATGTAGATATACAATATGTAGTTAGAAACTAAGAAAGGAACACATAATACAACTAAAATTGGACACAATTAAGAAACATTTTGGAAAAGTACATGTGATAGTGAAGCACCTAGATGGATTGATAACAAGAACACACAGGTGGAAAAATGTAAAAGAATGCATGCATATAAGATATGTATGTGAGTATGAAAATTATAGGAAACATCAAAAATATCTTGTTGAAAAAGGGGAACAATAAAAGTAAATTTTAGAAAACTTATGCAGTCCCATCTAAAGGCCAAATATATGCAATTCTCTATTATATACCACATTCCAAGAAAATATAGACCTATTTAAGATTTTTTAGATTATAATATTTTATTTCAACATAATGGATTTATGGATATTCCATAATCACATTGGTTAGATAGTAGTGCTTGGGAAATGGAAAAATGTCTAGCAATGGTTGAGAAGGAAGATTTGAAACAAAAAGTTCTAAATTCACTATTCATCTCACCATCTATTAATGAGGTCACAACAATTGACAACACATCTTAGGTTTACATGTATGTTTATACTTTTGATAACTATTCAAGAAAACCTCATCTACTAGAAATTCATAAAATGGTATAAAATTGTAATGCATAAAATCTTCAAAAATTGGTTGTATTTAATTTGAAAGATAAGGCTAGGATGGATGATTATGCAATATTTACAAATTTGGTGTGTGTTGGGGTTGATGGTTCATTAGTTATGTAGGGGCATAGAAATGATTTGTGTGTTCAGCTACAAACAATAGTTACCCCATATATGATTCTAATTCATTGCATGGATCATAGGATGAATCTTGCATACAAAATAGTTAGAAAATTTGCTAATGTGGAAAAAGTGGAGGAGCTTGTTCATGACCTACATGCTTATATGTCAAGTAGTCCAAAAAGATTTTTAGAGTTCCAAAAAGTTATAATAAGAGTGACTGATGGTAATAAAATATTGAAATATGTTCATATAAGATGGATTTCTATGTATGAATTTGCATGCCTAATTTTTAAAGAATATCCATCATTAATAGGTTTTATGTATAAATATTGTAGAGAAATTGACAAGGCAAAAGATTTGTTATACCATTTAACAGATTTAGAAACACTACTGACATTATGTGGAATTCTCCTAATGCTGAAAGAAATGAGTTGTTTAAATAAATATGCATAGGAGAGATTTATTTATATTGTGGACTTCTTAGGATGAGAAAATGAGTATGTCAATCTCTAGATATACTATACACTTCAAATGAAAAGTTTCAAGGCCCTATTTCTAGTAGTTGGAAATGTTTAATAGATTTAAGGAACCCTAAGAGCATTTTTAAATTAAATATCAATGATCATCTTTATGTTGTCATTAATGACAAAGAGATACCAATGCACACTTTCTATAGAAGACTTGATCTTGTGGGAACTGAATTTGAAGAACTACTTGTAACACTATTCTATATGATATTGTTCTATCTAAAACCTAGATGAAACTAAGTATAATTTCAAAAAAATTATCTACGAATATTAGAGAATTTTCAAAGGGATGATTTATTAGAGGCCATGGTAGCTATGAATCCCCTTTTCTAGAATAGTAATAACAGTCTAAAGCTTATTAGCAATTTATTTCACAAATATATGGGTTATATTGTAAAGCATTTTGATAAATTTGTAGAGGTCAATGGAGTTAAAATAAAAGGTATTTTAGAAAAGGATTTACTAACATCTCAGTTAAATCATTTTGGAATTAAAATGTTTGAATAATATCACCTTCTAAGTGAGCCAAAAAAAAATGGAGAAATTACATGGTTATGGAAAAAACTTTATCCTAGTAGTATACTGTAGGAAAGTCTAAGCGAATATTTTTTATTAAATGAGCCTTATCAAAAAATGATCCTAGTCTTAGTGGATAATGAAAGATTATTTAGTACATTAGCATTCATTAAGTCAAAACTTCAAAATAGATTGGATAAAAATTTAGAAACTTGTTTGAAATTTTATGTTTCATGTTATGCTATGGACATGTTTCTTTATGAAAGAGCTCTGGCAACATGGAGTTTTCTAACTAAAGAAAGAGGCGTTAAAGATACAAAAAAAAAAAAAGAGGATGTAAATAATGACACTAAATATGTCACTAACACAATAGATGCAAATGTTATTAGCGATGATCAAGTTAGTGTAGGATTGTTTTAACTATCAAAGTATTAGTTGTATATTTATTGTAATTATCATATTCTGAATTCCAATTTCATATAATTTTTTATATTATAAAATGTTCCAAATTCTAAATTCATTACAATTATGGATAGTATTTTCATTTAAAATATTTGATCCATTCATCATGCAACTTTCCCTTTTAATTAATTTTTTTTAATTGTATTGTCATTTGAAATAACAATAATTTGATATTGTAGAACCATATTAAGATTTTTAACTTTTAACTTAAAAATTTGAATTTCAAGTCAAATATGATGGTGATAGAACATGAAAAGCCTATTGAAAAATATGACTAAATTCAAAATAAAAAACTTAATCTAAAATAAAGATAATAATTGAAAAAGATGAAAGCTTATCAAATTCATGCTCAGTCCAAATGCAAAGGAAAAAATAATTGCAGTCCATAACTAATTTCAATATTGTTTTTGAACTACATTAACGAAATAAACTCATATTTAATAATAATGACTTTACAACACCATAAAATTAAAAATCAAAATCGTACTCAATCATACCTCTAAATCCATCTCAGAAAATAAATACAGTCCATGTCACTATTTTGTTTGAATTAAATCAACTAAATAAACTTATATTCATACTCAATTCTAGCTCTAAATCCATCACAATAAACAAATGCAGTGCACATCCTTATTTTGTTTGAACTACACCAACTGAATAAACTCAAATTTAATAATAGTGAATTTACAACATCATAAAATTCAAATTGAAATTCATGTTCAAGCCTAACACCAAATCCATCAAAAAAAATAATTACAATCCACATGGCTCATACACTAATTAAACTTAATAAATTGATCATTACAAATCCAAACTTTAAGTTATCATTTAAAATATATATTTTTTAAACAAAACATTGTTTTCAAATATTATCGAGTTTAAAACATCAAAAATTAACAATTTTTTGGGGTTTTACTTCTCATCTACTTTCTCAACCACAACATCCACATTCCTATCACAATCCTTACTAATCCCTGCCTCCAATTCCTTTGTGTCATCCTTCAATAACCTTTCCCTTATAATATCCTTAGCCATAGAATTAATATGAGTAAGATTTTCCTTTTCTTCTTTTGTAACATCTCTTATAGAAAGTAGACTTGAATCAGCATATGTCTTCTACTTAAATAAAGCATCAAGATCCCATCCTTGCTCCTTAATGATTTTTCACAGTGTGTTATTCTATTTATTCAATAGAATAATATTTTCCTTGAATTAAATGGCAAATTATAAACTTTTCCATTCATTTTTTATATGCACATTAAGGACCTCGACTTCTTTTTTCAAATTCTCATATTTTCCTATAGTTTAAAATGAAATCTAATTATATTTGAACAAAAATAAGTATGACATGAAATTTTATTAAAATGAAGATACATTACCAAATATTTTTCCTTCTCAGCATTTGTAATCACAACAAGTTTGATGTCTTTTGCCCATCTATTAAAATATCCCTAGGCTTCTGCATTAAAATTATCTAAACTATTAACCATAATACTCAACAAATTATCATTGTAACTATTAGAAATAATAACTGACCTAGATTTAGCTTGGCCAAACAAAGCATCAATCTTTGTGAGTTCTTGTTTCACTAATGAAAACAAATTTTCTCGCTAAGAGTGTTTGTGATAATGGGTGTTTCTTTCTTTAATCAATGCCTTCACTTGAAACTCCCAAATGAATACATTTTTTAATTCATCTGTAACTCCCTCCTTTAGATTTCAAGTAATACTTTTTGATAACAAATTGTTTAATGGAAAAGATATAATAACATCATCAGATAAGAAAACATTCATTGGTGGGGTGGGGGTGAAGAGGTACAAGGTTTCTCTTGAGCAGTCACATGAACATCTACTCCCTGGGTAAAATCATGTGGATTGAAAGCAACTCCACCAATTTCACCACTTTCAATCCATAAATATTCCTCATCAAGATCAATTTCTTACAAACAAGTCAATCCATGTGCACTCGATATACCTCTAACAAAGAAATTAGGGAATTGAGATCATGATAATAATAAGGTTCATCTGCTAGTTGTTGGCACTTGTGGTAATGGAAGAGTCTTTCCCCTTGAGTGAACTATGTTTGGGGAAAGAGGTGGTGGTATATTATTCCTCAGAGATAGAGGATGCCCTGTAAAATGTGAATTATTTTAACAAAATGGTAAATTTTAAAAACACAACTATATGTTGATTTGAAATTGAAGGTTTAGTACTTATATTTGGAGATACTATCTCCTTAAATCTATGTGCCATATTATGAGTGATGGGGGTGGTTTTAGCTTGTACATTATGCAAACTTTTAGTCATAAAAACTATAATCAAAAACCAAAAACCAAAATATGTAATGTAAAATACCTTGCACAGAGGGTCTAAAAAGCACATTAAATGTTAGGGTTTATTGTGATGGTGGTTGTTCCATGACAACCTCAATTGATACCAAGTCAACTACAATAAATAAATAAATAAATAAATAAAATAATACACTTAAAATTTAAAATATCATTTGAAACTTTTAAATATTAAACTTGCATGCAGAGATGATGATGATGATGAAACTCTTGGATGTTTCAAAATCTGAAATGATTTCAGTTATGATTCTATAGACTCAAAATCTATAGATCCTTCAACTCCACATTGTCCTTTTAAGGTAGATTGTTTTTGCAAGGCACAAAATCTTACCTATAAAAATAAATGTCAAACATATATTAATCCTTAATTTGGTAATATCTTAACAAATACACAAATATTAAACCTTAGTTCAACAAATAAACTAACCTCTTGTTCATCCACAGACAAAGCATTTTTCTCATCTTTGGATGCATTAATTTAGAATAAGTGTTTTTTGGATGTCATATAAGGCTTCATAGTACAATGCCATAATAAATCTTGAATAAGAAACTATGGAACTGGGATTAGTACAAGCATAATTTAATTCAACCCTTATTCTAGAGGAAATAAAAGTGCACCAGTCATATCTCAAATTAGGAGTATGAATAATGTAAACTAGTTCCCAATAGGGAATAGTAGATGGTCTTCCCTATAATACTATTGTCATGAGGAAAAATTGAACCATTTTTAAAAAAAAAGGTTCACGAACATCTTCCACATGGAGGCCCCTCTTCTGACTACCTAAAATGAAAGATAAAATGAGGCATTTACATATCACTAGTTAAATTTTGAATATATATAGAAAAATCTAATTACATATTGGTTTGACCAATCTGCAAGCCAAAATCTGACTCTAAATACTTCTTTTTATCATCTATCAACATTGATTTTCAAGTCATAGTGTTTGCATTATGAAAAGAAGACCTATCAAATTATGAATCTCTTCTGGTAAGGTACCAAAGAAAATTGTTTTAGAGTCCAGGTTCATGGTGAATATCTTCTCACTAGTGTCATAGAAAGACATTAGCGATTTGAGTAACTTAATGTCTATTTCATACTAGGGTATGTACATTAGGATGCCAAAGCTGAATTTAGAAATCCAATCATTGTATGCATCTAGTTATTGTATGATCTTCAAAATGTTTAGGCATAACAGGTTCTTCAAAACATATTTTATTTCCATGGCTGGGGAATTGTTGTGGGTGGGGGCAAAGGGGGATGATAAATATATTCTTAAAAAAATTTAAATGAGGGTAGATGGTGAGTACTTATAAGACAATAGAGGTGACTGGGTAACTAGATAGTAAACCAGCTACACTGATTACCTAATAGCATGGCTCGATATCATCATTCAACACTATTTCAATTCAGTGTATATTAGATGATACCTAACATCTAGCATAGTCAGTTGACATAACTGTTGGGATATAAATAATGAAAGCACACAATTGATTACCAAGCAACTTAATATGCGGAATTAACCAGAATCAACAAGTAACTAGAATCTAGAAATAACACATGATATGAGAGACAATACACAACTTGTATTAAAACTCTTTCAAAAGGAAATACAACAAATAAGGCTGCCACAGTTCTTCTTCCTTACACACCTCTAGGGCTCCCACACCTCTAGGGCATAAACAGTAAATCTTCCCTCAAAGCTCTCTCCCTTAGGTCCCAACACCCAACTCAAACATAGAGTTGGTATTCACCTTACACCTGTGCTCCACGCACTCCACAAGTGCTCCACGCACTCCACAAGTACTCAACATACTTCCAAGTAGATCCCACCTGATTTTGCTCCCTGTTGTGTTACTGTCCTATCTAATCTTGCACACCTACAAATCAATCTGGTTCTGCACACCTGTGAACCTTGACCTTGCACACACATACACCTACAAATCAATGATCTTACTTACCCATGCAGATCTCCTATTGTAGCCATGCTCACCTGATGACTAAGATCATACATACATGAAGAACCCTGTTGATTCTCCAATCCAGCACCCACACTTGGTACTGTGGCACTAGGAGGAACACACCATTGCTCACTTCACACACAGAAGGAGCTTATAATATTGCTCTCTTACTCTCTAGCACTAGTTTACAATCCAACCAATGAGTATCTTAAATAGATCTCATGCAAACAATAATTAGACACCTAATTACAATAATTAGATTCACAGCTCTAAGTCTAAAATTGGCTCTTGACATGCAAACACTTGGTTCATTAGCTAATTACTCATAAAACACTCACAGTCGAACCACACAGGTGACCAATGTCGGTCCCTATCTGTCTAGGGGTGTCGACGTCGGCCGACTTCTGACCGACGTCAGTTGCATTCTGTCTCCTTCCTGCCGATGTCGGTTGGCCTGACCGATGCCAGTGACAGTAACACTCTGCAATCCTTTTGCAACCTCCTCCATGTCTACATCAGTGAATATTTTAGCTCCACAACCTAACAATAACCATATAACTTAACCATCTAATGCATTAACTAGACATAGCCATTAGGCATAACTATCTCACACATCCATCTAGCATAATCATTTGATAGTCGTTCAGCATAGCCATTTGACGTAGACATTCAGTGCAACCATTTGGTGTATTTATCTTGGTGCATCCATTCAAAGCAATCATTTATCTCATCCATTTGGTGAGATTGTTTAGTGTGGCCTTTCAGTGGTTTTGTTTGATATCTATCTTTTGGTATAACCAAATATTTGTATAGAAAAAATAATAAACTACTTGTTTTCTCTCCTTTAGAATCATCATAGATTCTCCATCACCCATAAAGGATTCACCATAGCTATGAATCAAATATTCATATATTTTCCAAATATTTCAAATAGGTTTTCTAGTAGGGCCTCTTAAAATTAACCCTACCTAGTTAGATCCTTTGTTGTAGGGAGAACTACAGTGGCTTGACATCTATTTGGATTTATGTAGGAAACATTTAGTGTTTTTTGAGATCAACTTAGCCACTCTTATTCCAATGCTCTCACCATTTTATAAGAAACCTAAGCCAACACTCTCACCATTTTATGAATAAATTTTATGTGTATTTTATATTTAATATGAATGTACTAATGAACCTTTATTCCCATGCTCTCACCATTTTATGAGCTACCCAAGCCAACACTCTCACCATTTTGTGATTCATTTTTACGTGCATTGTGCTTTTGAAATGGATGCACTAATGAAACCTAATTCTAATGCTCTCACCATTTTATTAGTAATTTTAGTAAACTCTCTTGTTGTTTTATGAGCAACTTAAGCCATGCTCTCATCATTTTATGAGTTAGTCTATTTTGTGTCTCATAAATCTATATTGAATTAAGATACCGATAAAAACAAAAAACATGGATATATGCTATAAAAATCCTAAATAATCCTTCAACATTAGTCCATTCATAGTGTATCCCTATCACTCAATATGTGCATCTCCTAGTCATCAGTATAACTAAAGCATTTATATAGATCCCATCATGACCACCTCCATTTACTTATTCCATTTTAAGATAGTCTATCATCCCATTTTTAGGGTATCTACATTTAGCCTAAAGTTCATATTGGACCTTATGTCCATGAGACTATGTAATTAGTGTCCAATTATCTAGTACATTTGGAGTCATCTCGGCTAGTCCGATAGTTGATTTCATTCACCATTTTTTTTTATCATTCCTTCCTCTAGGTTTATCTCCAAATGCTCTCATTATTTTATAAATCATAAACCTTTTACACTCTCATCATTTTGTAAGTTATTTGTGCTCTCATACTAATCCGTAGATGTAGTGAACATTATGAACCAAGTTTATATATGAGTGCTCATATCTTATCTTTCAGTGTGGTTTTAACCTAAATCATGCTCTTCTAGTTTTATGGATTCATATGCCTAACATTGTCATAATTATGAGTATCAACCACTCTTGTTTTATGCTCTCACAATTTTGTGAACCCATTTCTACTTTCTTCTATGATCAATTTCTTTTGATTATCATCAATTTTATTCTATCACAAATCCTAGGATAACTACATTTGGCCTAAAGTCCATGTTGGACCTTGTGTCTGTAGACATTCCTTTTTAGCCACATTCTATGTCTAGCCAAATTTTAGATTGATTTCTACCAAACAATGCAAATTAAGCCTAGTAGTCACTATATGTCATAATTTTGTATGCACATGGGATATAACTACCTATAATTATGTCAAGGCATCCTTATTTTGGTATTATCCTATACATAATGATAACCTTCCACAGATTCATCCCCAATCAAATTAAAACCTAACAAATTGACAAACTAGCATATTGACCCATTAAGCGAGGCACTTAACCAATTCCTTAAGTGCCAAAACCCTAAGTAGAATTAATTAACTAAGCAAATCCAATTAACTACTTAAGTGAAAATTCCATGTTCAATTAGTGAATATCAATTTTATAAAAAGGAAATTTCAATAAAAATGAGATCATGATGATGTCATCATACTCAAAGTCAAGGAATTAGAAATATCTTCATAAATGCCTTAAATTTTTAAATGGTGAGCCATGCTTAATAAGTGGGATCTCTATTCCAAATATTAATTTCTTCTTCCCTCCCTAACCTAACCATAATTAAATCTAACCTAATTACACTTGAGTTATAACTAGTTTGAAAACCTATAAATACAAGTGTTATTGCCATTGTTCAAAAAATACTCTCAACCCAAACTTATATGGTTAAATTATTGAGATATAATAAGATTTTTTTTCAAAGATGTAATGCCAAATTATCTCTATAAAAAGATTCATTTTTTTATCACATGCCAAGACAATCCAAACCAAGCCATAAGTGGACAAGGAGAGGTGTTGATTGAAAGGCAAACACATTGACAAAGGACTCCATTAGACACAAAGCCAAGCATGAACACTCTTATATGACAAAGAAAAAGAATAAATTGACAAGGAAGGTAATGGTAGTCTTTGCTTTATCTTCTAGTTTTATTTGAGCTTAGTTACATTATTGCTCACCTAAGTACTTAGGCAATGTAGTTATTATTTTAATTGAGTTGTTTGATTTAGGGTTTTGTATTCTACTAACAAGAGAAGATTAATGATCTTATTCATAATCTTATGCTACATAATGGCATGCTTTATGGGACCATGCACACCACATGAATTAAGGGAGTGATATTAGACCTTTAAAACCCAATAAAAGCTCACTTACAACCTTAGTTTCTAGATTTTTGGCCTTGAAAATCCATGTTTTTGTTTGATTGCATTTTGGTGACTTCACCACTACTAATCGACAACTCTAGTTTTCTTATGTTTTATTTTAAACTATGTTTTTAGGAACACCAAATTTATTTCTACATTTTTACAATTTTAACAACCTCAATGACTTCACACCTATGTTTTAGTGTCTTCAACCTATGGCATACCTTTTTAGAAACAACTTCATCCAAAAAAATAGTGACTTTGTCCCTGAGAATGATGAATTTTTAAGGTAACCATACTCTGTGTTTACATGATTTTTAAAGGAAAATAGTGAATTTAACTAATATAATCAATGAATTTACACCTCCTAAATGGTGACTTCACCAAAATTGTGTTCTGTTTATGTTAGTTTTGTAGGAAAATGATGACTTTGTCCTATTCTATAAATAACAACTTCTCCCTATGTCAAAAACCTGGGATCTTCAAAAATGAGATTTATTTTTGAACTAACCATTTTAAATAAACATAATTGAATCCCATAACATTTATTGCATGAACCTAGGTCAAAAAGAGAAGGTTTTAATCACTTCTCATTCAAACTTGTCTTTTTTATACTTAAAATCACTTACAAAATAACTTTACTTTATATTTTTCAAAGTTATAAGTTCAAAAACAAAGGGCCAAACTTGACTTCACATTTTGTGAAGTTCTTCAAAATAATAAAAACATTAGATTAGTTCTTCCAAGAGCTTTTTATTTTTCCTTTCCTTTTTTATAAAAGTACTTAGTTTCTTTTCTTAAATTAGTTTCTTATTTAGCAAAACTTTGCATGTATGCTCTACCCCCATCCCCTTAAGGGAACTCAAGTGATAAAAATCACATCATTTTTGCATATTTGGTTGAGTCTTATAAGTGAATAAAATTTAGTATTCTCTCCCAAGATTTGAGTGACTTGGGTGACTCAGAAATGACCCTAAAGTTCTTCCATTTTTATTTATTTATTTTTCTGTATTGGCTTGTGAGCGAGAGTTTATAGCCTCCTCACAAGTTCTTTAAGAGGAATTTGACCTAATTTTTTATCTCCCAGCATTATTCCAACCCCACTCTCTAGTGGGGTATACAAATTTGGCATACTATTAGATGGGATAGTGGTTAGCAATTAGCATGACCATTTCAATGGGTACTCGAGCCATGCGATAGCTAGACATCAAAATTCACTAAGAAGTACATGTATGAATTTTTTATGAAAAATACTAGACTATTTAATAATAATCTATGTGGTTTAGACTCATTTAATTTAATTATTCCCTTATGTTAGCCACACGTGTAGACCATCTAGAACATAATGAAAATTATAGATTTAGATCAACCCCACTTACTGCATAATATCTTGCCAAATATTGAGTTGCTTTGGAACTCTAATTTATTGCCATGTATCAATGCTTGAGAGACATAAGGGGTTTAAAAAACTCTACCTACATGTGTTCTTACTTTTATGCACTAACAATTAATTCCTTTTGAGCATTGGTATATTGGTGGAAACTTTGGTAGAGACTATGCAACCTTGTCAGTTTTTAGCATAGGACATAAACTTAGGTGCTTTTATTATTATTTTAATTCCATTTTTTTTAGGCATAAATTTATTTTTATGTCAAAACACATCCCAAACAAATCAAAAAATTCAAAAACAAAACACATATTGCGTAAACCACTATGAGCAAAAAAGTGTTATGCTATCGAAATCACTCAAAACGTTTACCTTAGATTGAGATTTTCCAAAACCACTTTTGTACACTTCTTCAAAGAGATGTTTTTACATAACCCAATATCCCAAATCATTTACCCTTGTTCAAAAACAAGTCCAAAACTATTTGTGTACCTTTATCCCAAAAGGTGTTGTTATGCTTCCAATTTTAGTCTAGACCTTTTTTCATCCAAGTCTTTTAAAATCTCATTCGAAATCCATATTTCAAAGTTCAAATCTGAAGAAATTGATTTATGCTTGAGTCTTGTTTGCAACTTGGGATTTAGTGGTTCACCTTTCTATCTTTATATTGTGTAACTTGGATTGATTTTTATTTTTATTTTTAAAGACATTTGCCTAGAGATTGAGTTTCCTTTGGTCTAAGACCATGCCTTGCATTGATGACACATTTCTATTTTATATCAAGTGTGTCATTTATTTTAAATCAAGATCTTTAGACTTAAGAGTGTTTCAAAGTTCACATGCCTAGCCTAAGTTTGTTTTCGTATACCTAGGCCAAGTTCTTTTTTGAGACCAATCTCATGTTCCTAAACATAGACATAGATCAAGTCCATTTCACTTTAAACTATTTTCTTAAACTAAGCCAAAATCACACATGGTAAGTTCTATGTCCAAATTAATCATGTTCAAAGTTAGACCTTTTCCAAACAGCAAGTATTTAAACCAACTTACACAATCATGCCAAATCAAGGTTTGTTTTTAAACCCACATTCTAATTAAATTAGAATCATTTTTTTATCCCACTTAGATCATGCCAATCAAATCATTTCCATTACTTATACTTAGACCACACCAATCAAACCCATGCCAATTATTGAGACCAAATTCACCCCTTTTGGGGTCATGCTAATTATTAAGTATTAAGACCACCCTCTTTGGGCTAATTTCTAATTACCAAGTGAAGCCTTGCTGATTTTCATGTGCAAAAATTTCCCTTCTTTGTCCCAATTACCAACACCAAGTTTTCCCTCTTTGGAACCATGTCAAATACCAAGATCAAGACCATCCTTTTTGGGCTAATTCAAACTTCGTGGACCAAAACTTTCAAACTAACCATGGCTCTAAGTGTAAAAATTACCCAACAAAGCCTTAAGAGACATTTTTATCAATTGGTCACAATAAACATAATTGTGTGTCCACACAATCAATCTTTTGGTGAAAATAATCTCAAACCTTCTTAGTATCGAATGGACAAATATTTTTGAGTATCATGTAATTCAAGGACATTCAATTAATCAATGTGTGATGTTCACAAAACATTTTCAAATGTTTATTGACATTGGGGATATCACAATTGAGCCAAAACCACACCAATCATTTCCTTATAACACCTACCCATCTAAACTAGTTAGTGCATCACCAACTTATTTTAAAATCTAATTTCACAAATGAATTGTTGAGAATAGAGATGTATCCATTATAAAATATTTGAGTGCTAGAGCTATATTCCCATCTAAGTTTTCTAAAGAACTATTGAATAATATTCTTTAGAAATAAGAAATACATCTGACAACTGAGTGAGTTTATGAGCTACAATAAAGTCCATTATGTATCCATACACTGTCATTAGAATATATCATGATAAATTATCCAAGTGTGTCTAAATATCATATTTTCCAACCAATAGTAGTCCAAGGTCAATACAACCAATCAATCCTCAATGTTTTTGTTAGAACATCTATTCATGATAAGTTAACCTATGATAAATCAACCTGTGACCCTTTCCCTTTCTTTGAGGAGCCTCACTTTGACAAGATATTATTTTTGTAGTTACATATTGACCATTTCCATATCTTTGAGGAGCCTCACTTTGATAATCCAATCTCTGAGGAGTTTCCTATTGACCATTTCCCTTTTTTTTAGAAGCCTCACTTTGACTAGTCAATCTTTGTGGAGTCCTCTTTTGACCATTACCCTATCTTTGAGGAATCTCACTTTGACAAGCCAATATTTTTTGAATCCTTCTTAAATGAGATTATTTTTTAATATCCCATTATTCAAACATAGGCCATTTCTCATATAATACTAAACATTCAACATAACATCTTTGCCTCCACACCAAAAGAAGAATCAACATTAAAGTTAGGCTTTATTTTTGAACCAATATCAAATTTAGTATCAAAATTAGAATCAATGTTAGTCTCAACATCAGATTGAAATTCCTTTGAGTCATAATTATCTTCATAATTAGAATACATTAGTGGACATTTCAATATTGGTTACACATTCCTTGTAAATCATTTTGAATATATTTATGATCCTTCCATAGTTTTTGAGGATATTTACTTCAACATCAACACAAGTTATCCTAATATATTCTACAAGGATTTTCCCACCCCTTATCATTATATTAACATTTCACTTTCCATTAACACCAAATAACCTATCCATTATATTGACATTCCACCTCCCATAACTATCGATTAAGATCGATAAAACCACACATTATTGAAATGCATCCATGGTGACATATCAGTTGCATAATATCATAGGGACCAATACCACATTCATGTAGAAAAATAATAATATCCTAATGAAACCTTTTCATAGGTGCTAGGGGAAAATCAAATTCCAAACCCAGCATCTACTAGTGAAACCTCATTTGAGGTGCTATAAGATAATCAAAGTCAAAAGTCAACATTCCTTAGTGAAACCTTATTGGAGACATTATAGGACAATCAAGACAAATCTATTGGTGAAAACCTCTTTGATACATCAATAGTTGAGTATAATAGTTATTCATTACTTGATGAGTACATTATTGAAGATAACATTAGTAAAACTTCTAATATATAGCATAATCAGATGCTAGTATCTCTTAGACACAAATAATAGAAAATTTTGGTGGTCCTATCGAGAGCATATTTAAAAGTCTTTGGCCAAATCAAAACCAAAATTATTTTGAATCTAAAATCAACAACATTGTGTGTGACTAAAAATCCCAATCTTTATTTGTTACCCAATTATTATACATTCCATTATGATCCATTTCTCATTTTAGACCTATATTACATTTTTAGATTAGACCTTTTATCTAATGCTTATCCTTATTTATCATTCATGGTCACACTTTCTTGTACAAATGCTATGAATACATCATATATAGAATTTTGGTGGAAACAAAATTAATGACCAATGAAGATCATAACAACATTATTGAGTCCAAATCAGTAAAATGTTTTTGATAGAATAGATACTTAGAAGGGGTGTGGGCAAGCACTTTAAATAATTGATCATTCTAGTTGTACTCTATGTTAATTAGGACATGCATCTCCACATTAACAAGATTAATAGAGTCATATCATACCATTGACCATTTACCTTGCCTTATCATCCCTTCATACCTTTATGTTGTTCCTTGCCCTTTTTCTTGCCTTGCTATTATTTCATGCCCTATTCTCATGCTCTCATCATTTTATGATTAACCTAATCCCATGATCTTGTTATTGTGTGAGTAAATTAAAACATGCTCTCATCATTTTTTGAGAGGTATCTTGTCAATATATAATGATTTAAGACACCCCTAAAATTCTAAAAACATTCAACACATTTAAAAAACCTAAACATTTGAAAATGGCTTACAAAATCCTAGAGAGATATGAAGCCCTAAATTTTTAAAAAAATGTCTTGTCCTATATCTATACCCACTGATGTTGTTGCTCTATGATAAAATAATTAATATAGGTTTCCAAAAATTTATTGATAATTTTGATCTAGCCATCAATCTATGGATGATATCCTGACTCATTTTCAAATTTGTACCAAGTCACTTGAAGAGTTCTTGCCAAAAATGGCTTGTGAAGGTAGAATCTTGATTTGAGACAATAGAGGTAGGAACACCATGGATTCAGAATATTTGATCAAGAACTATCTAGGTAATGGTGAAAGCATTGTAAGAATGGGCTAGAGCATAGAAATGAGAATATTTGGAAAGGCAATACACTACAACAAGAATAATTGATTTTCTTATATATTTGGGGAGACCTTAAATAAAATATATGTATATGTATATCCAAATATGTGTTGGAATTGGAATTGGCTAGAGTAGAATAGGTGGGGTGATTGTTTCACCTTTCTTGCATTGGTAAGTATCATATTCAGCAATAAATGTTTTGATATCCTTCTTGATTGCTAGCCAAAAGAAATAGTGGTGAACCCACTCATATGTTTGTAGAAACCCTGAATGACTGGCTAAAGGGAAAGCATTCATCTCTTGTAAAATGGTGGGTTTGAACTTAGAACCTATAGTCAATAAAAGGTGAGTTTTATATCATAATGCATGGCCATCCTTAGTATGAGGTTTAGTAGATGAATCAATAGATAGTTGAAGAATGAGTTATTAGGTTGGGTTGTCATTATGTCATTCTTTTTATATCATGGAGCCATGTGGAAATGGGAATAGAGACTACATAGAGGCACATTAGATCTTTGAACTAGTGAGAGAGAGCATCAACCACCATATTTTCCTTACATTTTTTGTAAGTGATCTCATAGTCATATCCCATGAGTTTAGAAACCCATTTTTGCTGATTTGGGGAAGATACCCATTGCTTGAAAAAATATTTGAGGCTTGGTGGTTAGTTTTGATGAAAAAATGTAGACCAACTAAGTATGGATGCCATTTGTGGACTGCATGGAGAATATCCATCATTTCCTTATCAGAGGTGGAGTGTGCCAAATTTTTCCCAACAAGTGACTTACTAGTGAAGGGAATGGGATTACCTTTCTACATGAGTACCATACCAAGACCCATGCCACATGCATCACACTCAATAATAAATGGTTGGGGGAAATAAAGCATGGAAAATATGGGGGTGGTGTACATTACTTTTTTGAGGCTATAAAATGCTTTAACAGATGTTAACGACCATACAAAGGATTCTTTCTTGAGAATACTTGTTAATGGTACTATAAATTTTACA
This sequence comes from Torreya grandis, assembly GCA_037957365.1. Lineage (NCBI taxonomy): Eukaryota > Viridiplantae > Streptophyta > Pinopsida > Cupressales > Taxaceae > Torreya > Torreya grandis. The sequence goes on along the minus strand of JARHVA010007180.1, from coordinate 578,277 downwards.
TAATCCTTGATAAATTTATTTTAATACCCTATCAGGCTAAGGCATCCCCATAGACTTTTGAGTGTTGAAGGTGTCAACCAAGCTATCATATCTTCAATTTTGGTTGGGTCAACATGAACACCATTAGATAAAAAAATATGTCCTAGATACTCAACTTCTGATTTCCTAAAAGAACATTTGGAATGTTTGACAAATAAGTGGTTTGTATAGAGAATGATCAATTTTATATTTAGGTGGTTGATTTGATCCTCCCATGGGTGGTTGTATATGAGAATGTCATAAAATAAGACAAAGATAAAATTATACAAAAATGGCTGAAATATTTGGTTCATTAAGCTATGGAAGGTATGGAGCATTGGTAAGCCCAAATGGCATGACCAAGAACTCATATTGACTATCATGTGTGAAAAATGCCATTTTGGAAATGTTAACCTAATAAACATAGATTTGATGATAACTAAAATGTAGATCCAATTTGGATAAAAACTTTGCATCATGTAGTTTATCGAGGATCTCATTGATGATTGAAATGGGGAACTTGTCTTTGATTGTGATCTTGTTCAAATCCCAATAGTAAATGTAGAGTCATTATGAACCATATTTCTTATGAATGAGAAAATAAGTGAAGAATAAAGACTAGTGCTAGGTTGAATGATAATTATTTATAGAAGGTCATGAACCATCTTTTCAATCTCAACATTTTGATGAAATGGGTAGTGGTATGGTCAAATGTTTGGGGGTCTAATTTTGGGAAGAAGTTGGATACGATGGTATTCTAGGCATGAGGTGTTAATCCTATTGGTTCTACAAAGATAATTGCATGCTTGACCAAAACATCTTGAAATTTTGAAGGTTGGATGGAATCTAGTGGAGTAGTGTGCAAGGATAATAATTAGGCAATGATGTCATGAGACCTACATTTAATAAATTTATCCATGTAGTGGGAGTTGATAACACCCATAGATATAGGGATGAGGCCTTATAGAGTGTATTGATGACCATTCTCAATAAACTGCATCTATAGTGCATAAAAATCCAAAAGAATGGGTCTAAGAGTGTGTATTAATTGGGTACCTAATACAACATCACATCCACTAAGGATAGAGAAAACATATCAGTCCTAAGGTTATAGTCACCCATATAAATATGAATATTATGACACTTTCCTTTGCATGGTAAGGTTCCCCCATTGATAATCATTACTTTAAAGATGGAACAAGGGTGTATAACATAATCTACTTTCTTAGCCATCCAAGGTTCAATGATGTTGTGAGTGTTTCTAGAATCAATGAGAATAGTGAGGAGTTGTTTCTTAAAAAACCCTTTGACACACATTTTTTGGATAGTGGTGACTCTAGCCAAAACATGCATGGATATTTTATGAGGGGAATCTGAGTGCCTAGAATCATCAGCTTCCTATGCTAGCTCCTTGATGGTATCCCCATAATTTTTAGTATTTCATGGATAATCAAGATATATCATGTATAATTTTTGTTCTATGCATTTGTGTCTTAGAGCCCATTTGTCATCATAATTGTAACAAATCCCTTTTTCATGTCATGCACACATTTTAACTTCTTTAAGATGTTTGATGGGTGTTGTCATGGTGTTGGGCTATTGAAAAGAGGGATTAGATGGTGCCTAATTGGAAGTGAAATGATGGGAGGTGATTTTGTCTTTGGTGAGCATGGTGATACCTAAGGCTTATATCATGGTTTGAGGTTGGAACATTTTAACCTCAAATTGAAGCCCATCCTTGAGGCCACTGATGAAGCAGCTTCAAAAAAATCATCAGAGAGACCCTTTGTGTGATTGGTGAATTTCTCAAACTTTTTTTGATACTCTTGCATGGTACCAGTTTGATACAGTTTAGTCAATGCTCATGTGAAGTCATCATAGGCACTAGGCCTAGAATGGGTATGCAAGAGTTTGGTGAATTCAATCCACATAGGTTCAATATGTGTCTTATATTACCATTGGTACCATTAAATAACATATTTTTCTAGGTAAAATGAAGTAATATGGACTCTTTCCTTAGTGGGATGCAATCCAGAATATTATTTAGCACATTAAATCCATCTAGTGGGATCAGTGCCATCAAATTTTGGAAAATTTAATTTAGGACCATAGAATGGTGCCCGAAAAGAACTATCATTAGAGTGATGATCCCCATGAGTTTTGATTACATGATTTTTAGAATGGACATTGGAAAGTTGATCGCAAATATCTTGATTAAGAGCATCAAATTCATATCAAAGTTTAACTATATTATTGGTCATGGCACCATCATGGGTAACAATCATTTACTAGGGGGTTGGTGTTCGGGAAATAAATGTGTTGGTATTGGTATATATTAAAAATATATAATTTTCAAGACAGTTACAATGGAGTAATTTTCACATAAGTGAAAAAATATGTTTGGGGGGGAGGGGTAGGCAACACTATTTAAGTATGGGAATTTGGGATTTTTTAATGAAATTTTGGAGTTGCCCATTAAAATGATCAGAGTGATGAGAAAATGGCAATGGTGAAGTTGGCCTATGGAGGTCAATTTTTTTTAATACTCTTTATTTTACTATTTAGCTTCATTTACAATTAAATCTGTTGTTCATGTAGCCAAACTAGATCTAGATTTTTTTAAGCAATTACAATGGGATCGATTGGTAGAAAGGCACAAACCAAATTCAAATTTTTAACTATAAGCTATTACAAATAGATTGGGTAAACCCAAATCATAAATTATAGAAAATGATTACTGCTTATCATTTTCTATACTAGACATTAAAGGGTAATTGATCAATGTCCTTAATACACTCATGTGAAAGGTCAAAAATTCACACACAATCATCCAAATCATTTTTGATGCCAAACATATCCTCCACTCAAATGTAGCCAAACTAGATCTAGATTTTTTTAAGCAATTACAATGGGATCGATTGGTAGAAAGGCACAAACCAAATTCAAATTTTTAACTATAAGCTGTTACAAATAGATTGGGTAAACCCAAATCATAAATTATAAAAAATGATTACTGCTTATCATTTTCTATACTAGACATTAAAGGGTAATTGATCAATGTCCTTAATACACTCATGTGAAAGGTCAAAAATTCACACACAATCATCCAAATCATTTTTGATGCCAAACATATCCTCCACTCAAATGTAGCCAAACTAGATCTAGATTTTTTTAAGCAATTACAATGGGATCGATTGGTAGAAAGGCACAAACCAAATTCAAAATTTTAACTATAAGCTATTACAAATAGATTGGGTAAACCCAAATCATAAATTATAGAAAATGATTACTGCTTATCATTTTCTATACTAGACATTAAAGGGTAATTGATCAATTTCCTTAATACACTCATGTGAAAGGTCAAAAATTCACACACAATCATCCAAATCATTTTTTATGCTACATACTAGATCTAGATTTTTTTAAGCAATTACAATAGGATCGATTGGTAGAAAGGCACAAACCAAATTCAAATTTTTAACTATAAGCTATTACAAATAGATTGGGTAAACCCAAATCATAAATTATAGAAAATTATTACTGCTTATCATTTTCTTATACTAGACATTAAAGGGTAATTGATCAATGTCCTTAATACACTCATGTGAAAGGTCAAAAATTCACACATATCATCTACAAATTGCCTCACATGACTTTATTTTGCTACATATGAGATTTGGCATATATATATATGAATATATTTTGGTGTATATAGACCTAGGTTTTATATGCAAGTTTTTATGTTTTATATACAACACATTATGGGTATATAACTCTCTATTAGATATACAGACCAATCCCTTATAAAATAGTAATCATTTTCTAAAATTTATGATTTGGGTTTACCCAATCTATTTGTAATAGCTTATAGTTAAAAATATGTCAAAGGCTAATGATAAAATCTATTGTTCATGTAGCCAAACTATAAGGTATTACAAATAGATTGGGTAAACCCAAATCATAAATTATGTTTTATATACAACACATTATGGGTATATAACTCTCTATTAGATATACAGACCAATCCTTTTTAAAATAGTAATCATTTTCTAAAATTTATTATTTTGGTTTACCCAATCTATTTGTAATAGCTTATAGTTAAAAATATGTCAAAGGCTAATGAGAAAATATGTTGTTCATGTAGCCAAACTATAAGCTATTAAAAATAGATTGGGTAAACCCAAATCATACATTATAGAAAATAAGGATAGGGAGTGGTAAATTTTTTGGCTCTAATGCCAAAATCAGATCGAAATAGAAGAAAAATATAGTGCAATCAATCATAGTTTTTGCCAAACCTAATTGAATTAGCCAAACCCAATTAAAATAAAGTAAAATAAAACTTAGATTAATTAGATTATGAATGAAGTTCCCCACTGAAGATTGACATTGATGATGCAGTAAACCATTGTTAACATAGAGTCTTGTTCTAGATGTTACAGTAGGAATAGATGATGCATACATGATCAGTTGGGGATCTCGAGTAGAAAAATCATCAATGCAGATAGATAGAGTGTAAAATGAGACTTGAATTGATTATTTCATTTATCCAAAAGGAAATTATAGATTTGGATGTATGTACAGCTTGTAAAACATAGATTTTGGCATGGATGGGTTGTAAAATACACCTCATAGCCATGATTTGTTACCACCTTTTGATCACTAGGGTCCTATTAAGGCAAGGTGATAGCATATGGTGTGTATAAAAAACCAAATTGGCCCTAAAAATCACTTGGCTACTAGTTGATAGGATCCTTCCTACAATATATTAGACTAGACAACAAATATGTGAAATTGAAATTGAAATTAAAATAATAGTATTATATTAATTCAAAGGAACTTAATTACATTATAATAATAGAATTAAAAAATTACTAGCCTCTTTGAGGGGGAAACCTCATTTGAGAAGTCTCAATTCAATACAATCTATGGATGCCTTCATACTAGACTAAGCTCCTATTTTGATCCGGGCAACAATTCAGGTGATGGGTCTACCCCAATTGATGACACAACTTCCAGGAGCCATAACTTTTGCACCGTATCTCCAATTGACTCGCCATTTGAACCGTTGGAAAGATAATAGTGAGAATAACATGGTAAGATGGAATAGGTATTTTATAAATTAAGTTTTACCCCCAAAAACCCAATGGAAGTGTCCCAAATTTCAATTTTAGTAGTGCAGTCTAAAAATAGTAAGTTTCTAAAAATAGTAATTCCTCGAATTATGTATTATTGTAAATCATGGAAGTCAAACCAATTCATCTCCCTAGATATTTTTGACCTTCCACATCCTCCCCCCACCTTCAAAACATTTATAAATGAATATATAATTTGAAATAGAAATCAGACATCTCTTCTCAAAGATAAGCATATGTTTGGGTCTGGATATTTGTTCAATAAAACATCTCTTCTCAAAGATAGCATTATTTGAATTGTCTTATTCTTGTTTCTTGAATTATATTTCAACCAAATATTTTGAGTTTTGGATCATGTATATAGTAATATATCACTAAGTAACTACTACTCATGAATTTTGGATTATTCTACTATTACACTATTACATTTTATTATTCTATCTATTACAATGACCTTGAGGGATGTCTTAAAAATAATATGCATCCATATCCTTTTATTAAATAAAAAAACTAAAAAAAATATGGTTAAGATGAAGGGTCCTAACACATATCATTGTCTAATTTTTTTAGGATGTTACACATTATTCCAAAACTTTGTTCTAGTAGCATCAATCACTATAAGAAATCAGATTAGTCATATTTAGGTACACATTTCTCTATCTTTCAATTTTTCCTTCCAACTATAAATTTCTCAAGATAATTTTTATTTAACCCTTTTTATTTGTTTGGATAGATAACTTGATAGGGAGGTTATAATAGCCTAATAAAATAGATTAATAAAACTATTCTAAAGTAAGACAATTAAATAATTTTAGATAACACAAACTGAATCTATAAAATTACCAAATATATAAAATATAATGTTGATTAATATTATGATCATTAAAACTAAAAGAAGAGTATCTTTTTTATGGATGCATACGTGGATCTAATATGTACAAGTGTAAGAATAGGTAGATTGATGCTTAGTGTCATATCATTAGTTTTTATAAATATTGTTTCTAGATGCTTGGACACTAGCATCAATCTATGGACACTACTATTAATGCTTATTTTTTTAGCTTGAAGTTTATGTCATGCATAAAATATTTTTTATATTTAAAAGTAACTACATCAACATGTTAGGGTTTTTTCACATTTATTTTGATATATCTGGATTGCACGCATATGTTATATATGACTATATATATCTCAAACCTTATTTATTTATCTTAAGTCATGTCACCTTACCAAAAATGGGTTAGTGGGATCACAAACTTGAGCTAACCTCAAGACCCCTTTGTCAATGAGTGTTTTTTACATATCCAATACTCCAAGCAGAGGATCAAACGTATGTATTTCCCCCCTAAGTGTGGGATTCTGTATGCACAATGGGGCAATATGTTATATACAAGGGTATGCAATGATCTAGTTTATAACTTGAAAATTATAACTCGTGGGTTATTCTTTGAATGATTCAGACCTATAATATGACTTATTATAAGACTAATATATAAATAGGTAATAATAAGTTAGTATAACTCAATTTTGTAATTGATTGGATTAGCTTGAATAAGTTATTGCATGGTATTTGCGAGATACAGAATGAGTAGGTTTTTATTTATATTTCTACCATACATTTTGAAAATGTGTCATGGAAGGGTTAAATAAAACAAATAGGCCAACACATTGTGATAATATAATTGAAAACAAGTTTATTTCTTGTTATAAATCAAATAAATATAAAACAATTTGAAACTAGCATTCTAAGTATATATCCTCAAATTGGGAAATATCTAGAAATAATAAACAAAATATAAGACACATCAAAGTTATTACCTTCTTCAATGTATATTTTCTTATAGCTAGTATACATACATATATGATCCCAAATTTTAGTATATGAGATCTTTGTCAATGTTATAACATCATATATATGACATCTTCCCTTGACTACTTGTGGTTTGGATGCAATTAGAAGAAGAAATGGTGAAGTTAATTAGAATAAATGGTGAAGTTTTTCTTAGATTTGAGAAGAGTAAAGTTGAACAAAAAATCTTTATAAGAGTAGAAGATGATCCCCCTATTTACAGCTTTCTCATATTAATTCCAACTATTAGATGTTAATATAGATGTGTGGTTAAGGTTTAGTAGAACTTGGATGGAAAATTTAATTAATATTTTGAATATAGTTTGCATTAATCAACCATGGGTTGTATTTATGTTGATATTTTATCAAGATTGAATTTTTGGGTCCATTTTAATCCACTTTCAATATGCTATCATGATGATGTCATGATGAAGATATTTGTTGATGATGTCATGATAAATATATTTGTTGATGATGTCATGATGAAGATTTTTGATCAACCACTTTCCCACTTACCATGTGAGGAATAAATCTAATTTAATGAATTTAGAAACTAGAAAATTCTAAAAGCTATATAGTTTCCCATTATAGGAAGATTAGGTTAATTAATTTAATGTAAAGTGATGGGAAATTTTAAGTTTGAATAATTATTCAATCTAATTGACCCAAAACATCACTTTTAAAGTATAAATTTGACTCAATATGAATTTGATAAAGATGATTATTATATATGGTGCATTGCCCCAATCAAGGATGCACCAATGTATTTTAGAATGTGCACATAAGATGTGTAAAAAATCTATATGTTTTAGTGTTTTTAATTTTAATTCATGTCTTGTTGCAATAAATAATTATAATTTCAATTTTGACCTAGAAGTGATGAAAATGAAGTGTTTACATTTTACCCCTGTTTGAAAGGGCGTTGCAAGAAACTAGAAGAATTAACAAATTTTCAAAGAATGAAAAAGTCATTGAAATGATTTAATATTAATTTAATAATGATGTGTTCATTTTTTGTTGATTATTGTTTAATTTAATAAAAATAAGTTCACAAGGATGCCCTAAACAACATTTGAGATGCCTATGATGCCCCCTCGAGGGAGTGGCCAAAAAATATTTTTGATGGATAAAGCCTCAAAAAGATTAAAATGGACAAGAAGAATGAAATTAACTAATGGATGAGATTAATTCATTTGAGATAATACTTTCACACTTTGATTTCCAAGAATGATAAAATGATTTTCCCTAATAGGGTGAGCCTAGGAAGGATGCATGCCAAGATAATGAGATGCACACTTTGTCTTGACCCAAGGAGGAGGAAGTTGCAAAGCATTCATCCCAAAAAATTATAAGATAAGATTAAATAATTTGTTCCAAATAAGGTGGATAAGAAAATTTTCCCAAAGCAGGTGGATTGGATTGACTAAGAAATTGATTTTCCCCATTAGGGTGAATTGATAAAAGTTCCCTAAATAAGGTAGATTTTATCATTGATAAATTGATTGTTTAAGTAAATGACTGAAAATCATAGCTCAAGGATTTAACCTATATCATATATTAATGTTGAGATGAAAGATGCAAACATATATGTGATGGTATAATGACTTTTAAAATAATCAAAAAGATTAGAAAATGAAATTTATGGAATCATCATATGTAAATATTTTGAAACCGCACGTGATGATTCCAAAATTTTCATTTTCTAAACTACAGCATCATGGAAATTTAAATAATTTTAATATGAATAAATTGTAAAAAAAATAGGTACACAAGGATGAAAAAATGATTGAATAAATCAAGAAAATATTGACTAACATGATTTCATCGGTCCCAATAGATAGGTGCTAGAGATTTATGAAAAGTGTAAGAAAAATAATAATGATAATAATAGTGGTTGAGCTGACCTCAGAAACATCATGTGACTAAACACTATCTACACAATCCAAATAAACTTCAGACCATTGTAGTTCCCCATTTTATAAAATTCCTTCACCCCAAATCCTTCATTTCCAAGTGAAAATTTGAAAATGGTACTTGTGGGAAATGCAATAAAACATACCATATTTATGGTCACTTCTATATCAGAAACAAGTTATACTTTGGAACCAACATCAAAAAGAAGCAACAGTCTTCTTAGAAGTCAAATCAGAATCAAATTATTTTTTAGAACCAATATCAGAATCAAGATACACTTTAGAACAAACATCAAATTTAACATCAAAATCATGATCAATGTTAGTCTCAGCATCAAATTTAGATCCACTTGAGTTAGAATCAGCTTTAGAATAAGAATAAATTAGTGGATATTATGACATTGAGTACACACTTTTGGTAGATCCATTGCAAGACATTGGTGATTCTTTCATGGTTTTGATGAAGCTTACATTGACATCATCTCAAGTTATCCTAGTAGTTTATATGAGGTTTATGGTGCCTTTTACCCTTTAAATACCATTACATGACATATTCACATTAATTATCCTATCCATTCATTTGATAATAAATTTATGATAACCATTGATTGGGACCAAAAAAATAACACATTATTAGCCTTTTTCCATGGTGACATATCAGTTTTAGAATTTTTAGGGATCCAAAGCAACAATCAATCAAAATACAAGTCTCTTATTGAAACCTTATTTGAGGTGCTAGGGGATAATCAAATTCTAAAATCACCATCTCTTAGTAAAACCTTCTTTGAGGTGTTAGGGGTTAATCGAAGTCAAAATTAAATGTCCTTTAGTGAAACTTTGTTTGAGGTGATTTAGGACAATAAAAATAAATAAAAAATTTGTTATTGAAAACATATTTGAGGTACCAATATCTAAACAAACTAGTTATTCATTCTTTTATGAGGATATTATTGAAGTTAATATCAACAAAACTAATAATCCAAAAAATATTCAGATTGTAGTAACTCTCAGGACTAAGGAAAAAAAAAATTGTGGCCTTATTGAGATAATATTCATGTCTTTGGCATCACCACAACCAAAATTATTTAATAATTGAAACATTAAAAACTAAAAATAATGTGTGTGACTATTAGTCTTAATGTCCTTTTGCCTCCTAACATTTATACCCTCTATTATGAGCCCAACATTTATCCAAATCTTATATTACCCCTAAAAATTGGATCATTTATCCAATACTTTTCCTTATTTGCCTTCTTAGGTTAGACTATCTTTTATAGAGGTTATAAAGACACCTTGGTTAGAGGTTTGGATGAAGCATAACCAATAACTAATGAAGATCACAACAACATTAGTGTAGTCCACACCAATAGTTGCATCATGATAGATTAGCTATTCATAGTGGGTATTGGATGGACATCAAAGGGTCCATATTATGCATCTCATAATCCTCCATTGAGTTGAGCTACTATTTTTTTTTTAAAATCAAATCAAAAGAGATAGAGAAATAATTCGTCCAATGGTGAAAAACATGTTTATGGTACCTTGGCCAAGTACCATGATAAAAACTAGGTTTCTAGAGTCATGCATAAATAATTTGTTGTCTTCAACTACCTTGACACTTGGGGTCATCCCCATTCACATTGAAATTCATTCCATTCATGTTATTTTGGTGATTCAAATTCTGTCTATATCCTATTCTTCCAAAACCATCCTATCATACCCATCATTCTTCTCATTTTAACCTTGTTTAGGAAGTGGAAGAAATATTGAGACCCATTTTAGGAAAATATTATCATATCCTCCACATACTCATTTGATGACAGGACACTTGGTTCCCACATGACATGGTCCTTGGCTATTTCTAGTCCCTTCCACCATCATCCATTTTCATCTAACATTATTAGTTCATCCATTATAATTTCCACATTTTTTGTGCTAAAATAGGTTTTCTATTTTTTAGTAACCCCTTATGCATTTTTTACATACTTCTTCATAGAAATAAAAACTTTCAAATATTAAAAACCAATAAAAAACATTCAGATAACCAAAAAATACCTAAAATTTAAAAATGGCTTACAATCTCTATGAGAAATTGATTTAAATTTTAAGGGATTTATGGAATTTAAACCCTGGGTTGTTAAAGGGTTAGAATATTAAATTAGGGTATAAAATATACAATAAATATAGATAGTGATTTATCTAATAATTGACCTAATCTGATTATTCTAAAAATAGAAATGAATCACACAAGTATGTACTTAGCTAAAAACTGATTGAGATGAATTAATTAGAGGTTTGAAACTAGCACATAGACTTATCAATGTTGTAAACTAGAAATAGGTCTCAAAACTCCTCTTAGATAGTAGTGTGGTCCTTTTTATGATAACACATTATGGTAGTGTCCTCCCTACCATGATAGTGTCCTCTTACTAAAAATCATGTGATCTTCTGAAGATAGCCTTGTCAGAGTCTAAGATACCTATGTCTGTGTGAACTAACCATGATTCTCTACCTGTGATCTATTTTTAACTTATTTGGGAGTAAACCCTAGACCTCAATATTGTTAAGGTATTTGAGGATCACAAATAGCAAAAGTGTAATGTTAATTGGATATGTTGGACATGACCTCAACACCCTATTGTGTTGAGATTTACCTATACACTAATACCTTGAGAGGAGATCAAGCCCAATGTAGTTCTCCCACCCAAGCACTTGATGCAAGTGTAAGTGTAAGTGAATCCTAGTATGAGTGTTGAATTGAGTGTTTTGAGTGTGCTTGAGACTATATATTTGAGTAATCTAAGCTTAGGAGTGTTATAAATGGCTATGTTTAGAATAATAATATAATAGGGATTAATGACCTTGATTTTCACAACTATTTCTGAGTTTATTCATGAGTACATACATTTGATTTCCATCTAGTGGGTAAAAAGATAAACATGGTGTATATATATTGATTTGGTGTCTTTCAAGATGTGATTTGAGTCTAGGTTGACCCTAAGGTAATTTGAGAACTAGATATATGTCCGTTAGGGTTTTAAAAAGTTAAGGGACACTAGCATCATCCCTTGGTTACTAACACAGTGCACTAGTTTCCAAATGGGTGCACTAGTGTCTAGGTGGCATAACCTAGGGAACTATGGTCTTAGATGCCTAGGGGAAGGTCTATGATAGCTTTTAAAATTTCTAAGGATGGGTTAGACTCACATAAAATTAAAATAAGGATCAAAAGAGGCCTTAAGATAGGTCTAGGGTTAAGCTAGGGGTAGGGTGGTCTCAAGTAACACTCATTGCACTCAAGTGACTTTTCATGTGACTACATTTGCCTCCCCCTTTATTCTATAAATGCAATAAATTGAAATGACTAGGATAAAATTAAAAGAAAAGCATACCTAGAATTACCTAAGAGGTGAATCCCTTAATTCTAGATCTGAGTATGTGAAATGTGATCCATTACATGTCCTAAAAATGACACATGAATGAGTCAGTCCTTACTTAAGAGATATCAAAATAAAAAATAGAACTAAGTAATGAGACAAGAGAGAGAGGAAAGGAATGAATACAGCTCATTGGGTATACAAACTAATGTAATAACCTAGTGACATCCTATGTGTGTGTAGCTGGTTATCAAATGGTGAATAACTTGGATTAAGCTAATGGCATGCTCAATCCTCATGTATGTGTGGCTCAAAAACTCAATATAGTTTTGAATCCATCATTCACCACCCTTGCTTAGAGGATTGTGAAATATCAATAACTTGGATTGGACTGATGACTTATCCAACCCTCCTATGTAGGTGACTCAAGAACTCAAGTAGGCTATGACTTTATCATTTCCCACCCATGTGTAGTAGATGCATCTATAATTGAAAGTACATAATGCACTTGAATATATCTAATGTAACTAAAAATGTAATGGATGGCTCTAGGACCACTCAAAAAAACTAAAACGAAAATCAACTCAAAGGCCTCTCAGATACTTAGGTATGTAGCTCAAGGACTACTTGGTAATAGCAACCACTACATATATGGAGTAAGGAAAAAATTTGGTGAAAAAAAAGTGCATATGGTATATAAAATATACAACATGGAGAATGACATTGAGTTTCCATTCCATCTAAGAGTATTGGTGTCAAAACTGATCATGTGGAAACAATCTGCCTCACACATGCCCCCAAATTCTAACATATGTGCATATAGATTCTAGACTAAGTTATAGTGATTTGTATTTAAGCATATCTAAACCTGAAATGGAAGTGATCATGCCATGAATGATGCCTCCAAGCTGAGCAAACTATTATGATTATGTGAAAGAATTGAGAATAAACTTATCATAACTGATAATCTATTACTTTAATTGTGCAAACCTAAGTTGTAACTATTCTAAATTTTTGACCATTCTAGCCTATTTTTGGGGATACTAGATAATATCATAGTCCCTTGGACAATAACACACCATGTTAGTGTCCAATAGGCTATTCTAGTGTCTTTTTGTATTATTTTTGTGCTAAACATGTTAATATGTGTTTGACTATTTTCCATTGTGTTTTCCTAATTTTGAGCTCTATATTATATGTTTGCATGTTAAAAATTGTACTATGAGTGCACCCAAGTGACTTTATTTATATGAAAAACCTCTATGAATTCCCCTCTTTTGAGGGGGTTTATTGAACCTATGCAATAACCATCCTCAAAATAAAATCTATGCAACCTGTATGTTATCCTGAACATATATGATATCTATGTGATAAACCAATATAATGTGTATACATGCCATCAAAATTGAAGATAATCCAAGCATAAGCTAGTAATGTATGATGTATGTTAGATCTATCATTCATAAGGTTGTCAAAATAAATAAATAAATGTAAACATGTATATGAACAACAAATCTATATATAATCTAAGTAACTACCTAGGGGGTTGGGGCATGATGCCCATCAAGGCACCCAAGGAGGAAGGGAGATACTTGAGGTCCCCCATGGCATCTATAATTGAGTGTAAGTGTAACAAGAAAGAGACAAATGTCATGAACATGAAACATACATGAAATCATGCATACAAGACACATAGGGCATGTAAAGTAGACCAAGAGACCAAAATATAAGGGACATGGGTACATGTCACTAAGTCTAAGAAAGAAAACATACAAGGACATGTTCAAATGTCCACATACACATAGAGCAAGCAAGGTTGGCCTAGAGCCACATAGAATGACATGTTTAAATATGTGCATACACAATCAATAAGGCACACACAAAGATGTGGGCACATGGCCAAAGCATACAAATAATTAAGGGAAGTGGCATAGAGTCATAGAATAATGGCATATTCAAATTCCCTCAAATAAATTTAGAAGAAAAGAGACACAATAAAATCTAAACTAGGAAAGCTATAAATGAAAGTATGGATGAACCTGTGATATAAATCCGTATAAGAGCAAAGATGTACATAAGTGAGTCTATAGTAGTATTAGTTAGTAAAAAATCTAAGTATAATAGGATGATCAATATCAAGATATAAACAATGCTAAATCTGTGATATGGAGTATAGAAATATGTAACCTAGAAAACTATAATATGAGTAGTATGATGCCCCCAATGGGTGAATATATTGATGTGAAAGCTATGTATATACCCCCAATGGGTAGATAGTAGCAAATATAGATATGTGTAGAGGAATTGAGTCCTATAATAATTTTTTAATACATAAAGAGAATAATTGAAGCATATGTGTATGATAAAATTGACTAGAGTAGCATAAATAGCATATGTAATACCTAGCAAATATAAGGAATGTAAACATGAAAATGCATACAATCTAAATTTTTGTATTTTCTAAGCATTATTTGAATGTCTTTGTATTTTTGAATAGATTATATTATTTTTTTATTTTATAAGTATAAGGTATGTAAAAATAATCATGAAAATGAAACTACATACAAGGATCAAGGTAAGAGAAACTATGTACAATAGGAGAGATAGTACTAACTGATGAGTCTGATAAGAGACTCGCAATCAATATGACATGTATCAAAGAGAGGAAAAGTGATCATGTGTGTTATGTGATGAGGTATCTAAGATCAGGGAATTAAATATACTAAGTGATCTATATTTGAAACTAAATATGTAGTGGGTTTATAAATCTATGAATCTAACCAAACTAGCTTATAAGTTGTGGGACTCTTGGGAACCCATCTGGTTATAGAAGTTATAATTAGAGTGGATGTTTTATGTTGTAACATTAATATGTGTGGTAAAGTGGTAGAGATATTCTCTCTAGAATCCACAACATGTATCTAATTTAGGGATCTCTCTAATATATGTCTCCATGGGAGAGTATGTGTATGTGATAATGTCATAGGAGTAGACCTCACCTACACTGGTGGCTCAACCAATATTGAACTTGTGATAATATTACACCCTTAACCTTTAATCTGTCTAGGGATATGCATGGCTAATTTTTGGCTTACATACTATTATCACTTATATTACACCTTTTGAGGAGATTCCTAATCTCTCCTCATCTAAGTCGCACAATATAAACACCTCTAGGCTTGTGGGTAGCCTAAGGATGAAGTGAATCTCTAGATAGGGCTAGCTCCGTTGATGTACCACTTTGGATCATAAATACACCTAAACTTTGAGGGGTGGGGGAAGGGATATATTAAACTAAAAGAAAACTATCTTAAGGGAGGTGATACACAAAACAATTTGATGACTTCTAACCAGCTGCATGTTACACTTGAAACCAAGAGACTAACCAAACATACACTTCTTCAATCTAAATCTTCTCACATCAATGTTACATTATGAAGTTATGGATGAATTTTTAAGATATGAGGAATAGAAAAGAGACCTTGAATTACTCTAGTGAAAATAATATCTCACTTAACCTTAACACTTCCTACAACACTTCACATGCCCTACAAGAAGAAGCTTTCCAATTGCAAATAGGATGAAAGAATGAGATAACATGTTAAGGAATCCATAGTATTCACTAAGCAAGATCCAAAATTCAAGT
Organism: Torreya grandis; assembly: GCA_037957365.1. Taxonomy (NCBI): domain Eukaryota; kingdom Viridiplantae; phylum Streptophyta; class Pinopsida; order Cupressales; family Taxaceae; genus Torreya; species Torreya grandis. The sequence goes on along the minus strand of JARHVA010007180.1, from coordinate 562,339 downwards.
AGAAAAAACTATGAATAGTCATGAAGAGGTAAAAATAAGTAGCCTTATTGATCATAAGGTATACAAATGAGTAGGTATTCACCACACTCAGGTGGAGCATCAGTTATAATGGCCAAAATGGCTAGTTCTTATAGAAATTGAGAGAGAGAGGAGAAGAGAGAAGTACAAGGGTCACAAGGACACTTATAAATCTAATAGAATAAGTTAATTATACATAAAAATATAATATGGGATTAACCATGAAATTTTAGGAAGCACAAGTGTCTACCAAGTCATAAAACTCATGAAAAGTGGCATGAAACTCCTCATTCTAGCTCAAAAAATTGTCTTCATGATTTGGACATATTTGAATGTCCCAAAACTGAATAGGGATAGGTCTAATGATTGGAATTAATGGTAAGGTTTTTATTCATTACTTTTTATGTATTTTTTATAGGCTTGGTCATCTAGAATCATCTAAGAATGAGCCATCATCATCTGCAGTCCAAAAAACTCCTCCTTCATGCACCCTGCAGACTTGGCCTCCAAAAATGGATTAGTTTTCCATTAAAATACATAGGATGTAGTTTATGACACTTTTCAAGACCCTTCATTGTCTTATAAACATCATGGACATCTTAAAAAGGTTCACACATGAAGTTTTCACCCTTCTTACCATTGTGTTCACTATGCTAGTTTTGACTGGCTGAGATGATATCTATTTTTAACACACTTAGAGGTTTCTCCAAGGCATGAAATTTCCAAAGTGATTTATTAAAAGTCCTATTATTTCCCCAAAACTTGATTTCATCTTTAGACTCATTTTATAACCTACAAAACACACAAAATAGGTAAAATTACCTTATTTTGTACCCTATTTGTACAAATGTGTATAGCTCAAAAGTGTGGGGAGGATCCTAATAGAGTCATCTACAATTTCTAATCACTATCCTATAAAAACTATTCCATTTTATCAGGTATTCAACTCTATTTCCTCCATCGAGTCTTGATTGAGGATTTGCAAGGGTTTTAGGCCTATTTTCACTCTTAAGCATTATTCATAAAAAAATGACATTGGAATCTCAAAATAATTATAAAAAATAAAAATTTAAGACTTTCATCAATATCCTTGAAATACTTTGGCTTCCATGCAAATCCTCTTGAAAGATATGAGCATCTAAACTTGACCTATTGAGCTCTTTTCTTCAACTTGCATAGGCCTAATGTTGATTTTGGGCTAAAAATAGATTCCTTGTGGCTTACTTGACTTAAAAAAACTTTATTACCTATATTAATACCCTAATAACATTCCCAAATTTATTTTAAGGCTCTGCCAAGGTTGGAAATGAAGTTGACTCCTCATTTGAACTTTAGGCCTAGTCATGCTTAGTAGGTCTGAGTTGTCCTTAAATCCCAAAATGGATCCTCATGGCTTCCCATAAAAAATATATTATTTAAAACCTTTTATATTGTCTCGAAAACATGTTCCAATATATTTGGAATAAGATTTAAGGCTAGAAATGAATTTGGACCCTCAATTGAACACTAGGCTTAACCATCCCTCATAGACCTGGCTGCAACCTTTGTGGTTCAAAGAATTATATTGGGTTCCCTCCTTATGTGATTTATTATTAATTTTTTTTTTTATATTTCCATTATATTTAAACATCTTCTATAAATTTACATCAGCTCCTAAAGAGTCCCTTTGTCACCTTTTCCCAAAACTACCAAGGTTTATACATGAGGGGAGTGCCCTCTGTTTGAGACAAAACAAAGGGCACTCCCCTATTTCCTCAAAAAATATTGATAATTTTAGGAGATTATATAGGTTTTAAGGAAATCCCACATAAAATTTCAGATTTATATCAGGCCATTATACCTTCAAACTTCTCTAAAACCTAAAACAAACCCTTATAAAGAAGATGACTATATGCAGGCTTCATCATGAGGACTGTGTAATGCATGGTTCGAGACTTGTATCTCTAATTTTATTTCATTTCAAGAGTTAATAAATACAACCATGATAAATATTAATGTTTTATATTAATATTTCATCATCTCAACCTTCCATATATTCCTCATACTGATCAACCCTCCATCTCACTATTTTAGACTACATACTATACTTTTTATTTTGCAGGGTGCCTATAGGTACTATTAGCTTAAATTTGGTTTTGTATATATATATCAAACCTATTAAAACCTTATTATATCATTTTTTATTCGTATATATTCATTTTCCTTGTGCTTAAGCTAATTTCACACCAAAACATGCCTTGTCAAAACTTGAGTACTACCTTGACTATGTTCTTGTTTTTGAAGTGTACCTATAGGTGATAGTGTGTGTTTAGGTCTTGAGTATATTTATTATGTTATATTTTTAATCCATTAATACCATTTTATATTTATTTTAACCTTTCAATCACCCTACCTAGCCTACACAATCCCTTGAATCACCTTTTGTCAGCTTATTGTCTTTCACAGTCATCCATAGTGGTTGTAGGTGCATATTTTCACTTGAGGGGACACCTGTAGGTGTTTTTATGATCATAAATCCATATAATAACCCTTATTTTTTTTCTTCATGTTCAAAAATCTCACATAATTATTTAGGTCTGCTATGTTCCAAGTTCTCATGAAAGAAACATTTTATAACATTTTCAACTGTGGTTGGCTATAAGTGAGTATTTTGGGATTAGACACACTTGTAGGTGTATCTACGGTCTAAAATGTTTTATAAAATCCCCTAAAATTTATCCTTATATCATAATTATTTTATTATACCATATATAAGCTTTCTAATCATTGAGGCAAGGTTCCAAACTACCACATTGAGTGAAGAGTCCTTTTTGAGTTTCAAACCCTATAGATTTCACTATCAAAATTTAGTGGTCAGATGTGTATGTTTAAGCTTATTAATTAAGAGAACCAAATGAATAATCCACCCTCTCATTTTTTAAATTTGAACCCCTATATTATATCTACAAGGTATTCTTACTTGGGTGCATCAAAAGTATTTATAATCCTGTTGTAAGATCTCAATAAAAAGCTCAGGTGCTCTATTTTGCACTTTTAGGGATTTGATCTCTAAAATAGTCATTTAGCCTTTGAAGGTAACCTTAAACATTTTTTATAAATCCATCCCTTCAAAAGAGTCTACCATGATCTTTTCACCATGTTAAGACCTTAATAAGGGTTCCATCACTTGCTTCAACTTCTCTGTACTAGCATCTCCATATTTTTATACTATGACTTGTATGTAAGCATTTTCACATACAGGCAGTAGGCTGAGTATGGATAATGTGTATGTTTTGATCTCATAGGGTAGACTTAAAATCTTTAACAATCCTCCAAATAGGTTTTTTTCATCATGGAGATATTGAAACTAGTTTTCAAAACCCCTATTCAATGTGATATTCCCCTATAAGAATGCCTACAACGTACCTTCATGGCTGCCTAACTATGTTTTATTGTATATGACTATAATTCCATGAATATTTTCCTTGGTAAAGGATATTAAGATGTTAATGTGAACAATATAACATTTTAAATGTATAAAACAACTTATCTTTATCCTCTAAAACCACTATTAAAGCAAGAAAACATGCAAATGGTGAAAATGTACATGTTGCATAAAAAAGAGCTTCCTCTTACAACCTAAATTATTTTACTCATCAAAAAACCTTTAAAAATGAAACTAATCATGGGAATAATTTTATTATGAGTTCAACATCATCTGGAATCAACTTTAGCCACTAGTTTATACAAAATTACCCAAAATGGAACAAAACCTATATGGTGCATGAAACAGTGAGTAGAAAAAATAGTCAACTTAATAAGGATGGTTCATGAAGCACAAGAGACCATTATTAAAAATATTATTATGTAAATTAATCTATTTGAGTGTACTTTCATTTCCCCAAGTCATTTGATCTAGAAACTCCCTTATTGTCCTTACTAAGTACAAACCTGAAGACTGGTTTTGTGTGCCTATAAGGATGAAAAGGAGTAGAATGGTTTTGGACCAAAAAAGACACTTTAAAATAATTTAAAATGTGTAACTAGGCTTAAGTAATATTAAGGTACATTATATGATCTTCTCCCATGAGTCACACTTCCCCATAGGTTGTACAAGTGCCAAACTCTCCTTTTTCCTCAAGAAAACTACCCTTTCTTCAGAAGAACCTACCAAATTTTAGTTATGATAGTTGATTAATACCTCTTAGGACACATTTAATGTGACATCATCTTTTTGAACCTTCACACTTCCCAATAAATCTATACAAGTCATTAAATTCCCCTTTTTGACCTCAAAATGACTCTAAGGAGTAAAAGGATTTAAAAAACTAAGGACCAAGGCCACTATAACATTGAATGACACTAATTAACCTATAATACACCTTTATACATAATATATTAGGACCCCAAATACCTAAAAAATATTTTTTAACCTATAGGGGTCCCAATTTGAACTATAGGTCAAATTTGATCAACAAATTGGTGACTCATAGGGGTAGTATGCATGCTATACTAACTAGACTAGTAGCCTTATCAATCCATTAAGCTTAGGAAGTCATCTAAAATCTAAAACAAAATAAGGAGACCTTTTACCACAAGTTTTGATCAAGAAAATACCACTAATTACCTCAACCACACAAAATAAAGGACACACAAAAATCAAAAGCAAACACACATTTTCTTCATGAGCACTTATGGAACACACACACCAAACAAAACAAAATAAATCAAACACTAGCTAACCTAAGATGAAAACTCCCTCCTAGATCAAAAGGGAAGTTTGAAACCCTTTTTTTTTCATGACATGAAGGATTTAGTGAGACATGTAGCCTTTTGCACTTTAGCATTCATGCTTCCATCTTCTTCATGGTATTTACCAACTTCACTGGCATGGTGTTCAATGAGAAATAAGTAGATCCAAATATATTAGATATGGAATTAAATTATTCTTGCATCCAAATAAATTAAACCTTCTCATATGGATCCTCAATTACAACTTCCAATGGTGGTCCATATGAGCATACCTTCTTGCTTTCCATGGTGCTCTCAATAGGAATGGGTTTCCTCAAAGCTGTAAATTCCTCTAGCTCATCAAGGAGATTTGCATATTCTACAAAATATTTTTAATTTTCCTCCATGGAAGACTCTTTCTTCACCTTGTCATGTACTTGATTTTTAACTTGGCAAAACTTTTCAAGCCCTTGAAAGAACTCTATTTGTAGCTACTAATCATCTTTATCCTCTTCATCATCTAAAACCACTACCTCTTCAATATTCTCTTCTTAATGTATGAGTTCATCAATATGGTGTTATTCAATCTCCAATGCCTCTACCGATGACTCAAGATTAGGATGAGGTATTAGGTCATCTTCAAGAACATCTTGCACATTGGTCTCAAGATAGTTTTCTAGGGTTGCAACCTCTTTGGGAAAGACTTGAAATTATTATCCATCCTTAATAGCACATTCATCTTCATGATTAAACTAATAATATAGAACCGTTTGATCAGATTTAGATTCTTATTCAAGGGATACAAGATCTTCCATCTCTTTCTCCTTCATGGTGATGCCAAGACTAGGCATCTTAAAATCATGTGACCTAGCCCAATGAGGCTGCCAAGGAGGTAGCCTTTCTTCAAGTAAGAGTTATAAGTTTTTTTAAACCAAATACTCTTATTTATGTTCTCATACCATAGTTACATCAAGGCAAAGGGTGATGGATTGAGGACAAGGTGAACTAGTTAGTGGAGGTGACACATAGAACTCAAAAATAGAATGAGAGTGAAGTGTAGGGGATTCTTTTGGAAGCTCTTGAGGAAGGGGAGGTAGACCTTGGGCTAAAATGGCTTGGTTTTCTTCCCTTCATTTTAAAATCAGTTCATTTCAATCTTATTATGCTAGATAATTCTCTTAAGGAAGGTTAGATAGGGTGGATTTAGGCATAGGATCTTCTTTTAGGTCTAAACCTTTCATCACACCTTGACTTAACAATTTCATCCTTGACACTAACTCTTCAATTTTCTTGGATAGGTTCTTTTGGAAAATCCTTTCTTGAATTTCATATGCATATTCATGAATATGATGAGTACAATAGGATTGACATGGAAAATAAGAAGCTTCTTGAGGAAGGGTGGGAGGGACTTGCATAGAATCAAGCTCTATCTCAACTTCACACTCCTTATCAAGACTTTTCTCCTCTTTCTCTCCCCATGACTCCAAAATCTTATTATATATTAGGATGTTAGGATTAGGATTATTTTCTTTAGGTTTTGATTCAAATTGAGGAATGGATGAAGTATTCAAGAAACCTGAAATCTCCTAAGGCTTAGATTTTCCACCTTGTCTCCAACTTGGGATTTCATATCTAGAGGTCATCTCTTGAGTTGAGGCTATAATTAGAGAGGTAAATGAGGGATTAGATTCCACTTATTTTTTTTATGACATGGATTGATACATATGTATATTATCCAACTTAATCTTCTTATCAAGATTAGCTTAAAAAATAAGATTTACCTTTTCAACTCTCTTCCCCAACTAATTGGGAAAAGGATGACTTTGATAAGCTTGATTGGGCTCATGAGTAGGAATCATGTAGGACTAATAACAATGTTGGGGAAGTGGATATGAAGGCTGATAGTTTTGGTGAGACTACCTTTCATGAACTCTTAGCCTATCCTTCAAAGATGAAACTAGGCCACTCACAACTAGCATCTCACTTGTGAGCCTTGGCCAAATAGCTCTCTCAATAGGTGTCCACTCTCTTTTGACCAGCTCTAATGCATCTCTCACCTAATGAATTAAATAATTAGTAAGATCTTAACCATGTCCCCTTAGTGTATCAATCTATAACATATACTTTTCATACCCTAAAATATTTTGCTTGAAGGTGGAAATGGATTGAGTTGAGAAGTGGCTATGTTGACTAGAAGAAGCAAGATATTGAGGAGGCTAGCTATAGGACTGATACAACTCATGAAAATTCTAGTTATAGTGCTGATAAGGATCATGATGGGGTTTGAAATGGTCATTACAAGACTGGTAATAATCACACCAAGGTTGATAGGAATCATACAAAGGCTGATTAAGAATGTTATGAGCTGGAAATACCTCACCAACTTATATAAGATAAAACTCAACACCAAAATTATACAAGAAACCTCATTAAAAGAAAGAATACAAGGAAAATATTACCAAAAGTACTCAAAGGATAACCTACGTTGTCTTACCAGCTAATATAACTTTGGAGACACCATTGATGCTTGAATAGATGCCTATAAAGGCTTATTAATGAAAGACAACACCAAAAATCTTTCAACCTCTTGGACTAAGAGTCCCATTGAGCATGCCAAAAACTGTTATCACTTGTATTTTCACCCTTTGAAGAGATGCCTAAGCTCTCCTTATCCAAGTGCCACAATCGAAACACCTCTAAGCTTGTGGGTAGCCTAAAGATGAGGTGAATCTCTAGATAGGGCTAGCTCCCTTGATGTACCACTTTGGATCACAACTCCATCTAAAATCTGAGGGGGAAAGGGAGAGATTAAAATAAAAGAAAAATTTCCTAAGGGAGGTGATACACCAAATAAGTTGATGACTTCCAAGTAGATGCATGTTACACATGAAACCAAGAGACTAACCAAACATCAATGTTACATTATGATGTTATGGGTGAATGTTTAAGGTAAGAGGACTATACAAGAGGTATTGAATGGCACTAATGAATAGACTAACTCACTCAACTTTAACACTTCATATAACACTTCACATGCCCTATAAAAATAATCTTTCCAACTGCAAATAGGATGAAAGAATTAGACAAGATGCTAACGAATCCATAGTCTTCACTAAGCAAGATCCAACATTCAAGTAGAACACATTATGAACAGTCATGAAGAGGTAAAAATTAGTAGTCTTATTGATCAAATGGATACTCCACCTAACTATGGTGAAGCCCTACTCATTTTCATACCATTTGATCAATAAGACTACTAATTTTTACCTCTTCATGACTATGCATAGTGTGTTCTAATTGAATGTTAGATCTTGCTTAGTGAAGACTATGGATTCTTTAGCATGTTGTCTCATTATTTCATCCTATTCATATTTAGAAAGCTTCTTCTTGCAAGGCATTTGAAGTTTTATAGGAAGTGTTAAGGTTGAGTGAGTTAGTCTATTCACTAGTGCCATTCAAGGCCTCTTGTCAAATCCTCCAAACTTAAAACATTCATCCATAACCTCATAATGTAACATTGATGTGAGAAGATGTAGATTGAAGAAGTGTATATTTGGTTAGTCTCTTGGTTTCATGTGTAACATGCAACTGGTTGAAAGTCATCAACTTATTTAGTGTATCACCTCCCTCATGATAGTTTGCTTTCAGTTTACTCTCTCCCTTTTCCCCCTCAATGTTTAGGTGTAGTTGTGATCCAAAGTGGTACATCAAGGGAGCTATCCCTATCTAGATATTCACCTCATCCTTAGGCTACCCATAATCCTATAGGTGTTTCTATTGTGCCACTTGGATGAGGAGAGCTTAGGCATCTCCTCAAAGGGTGGAAATCAAAGTGACAACACATATCTCTTTTATATTCTCATTACATTTCTATATGTTCTTAGTTAGGTTAGCCTATGGAATAACCATGGCTAATTAGACTATATATAAGAGGTAGTGATTATTTTTTTATCATCATATTAATTATTTTTCTCTTATTACATTATTGTGGAGGTTTCCCCTTTGAAGTGACTTTACTATATTATCAAGTATTTTGCTCTGCTATCAATTATTATTGTGTGATCTCTTATCTTTGCTTATTTTTTTGGATATATAATTATTTTGTGTGAAAATCTAAGTAATTTCATTAAAAATTTTATCATATTTTTTTTATTTGGGAAAGTTTCCTACGACATTTTTTTTAGATCTGGCAAGGCATGACTTTTACAAGTGGAAGGAGTGAAAAAATATAACTTACAATCTGAGAAGGATTAATTTTTTCTATTAGCCCAGTATTGTTTGAAATGATTTTCTAAAATAATATTAAAAATAAAAAGAAAAAAATTGGAAAAAAATTTCCTTTGCACATTTGCAGTCATTGGATTCATCTTGGCAAGATGATCACAATGGTATATTCTACCAATAAACTTTTTTGGTGCTAAAAATTTTCACCCTAATGCATAAAAATAGTCAGTGAATTCATCTTAACAAGGTGATCACAATGATACCATCTCTTGGTACACTTTTTTGGGGGTGAATATCCTCCTATGGTTTTTGCATGGTGGGTCCTACTGCTCTAGGAAAAAAAGGGGGAAAATAAACTCTTAATACTCCTAGGGATGACATGGAATCTAAAAATTTATATCTAATGATTTCTCAACTTCAAGTTGACATAAAGGGCTTGGTGTGTTAGGATGAATTTATTTCAATTCAAACTAATGTTTTAGGGATGCATAAAGAGATTAATGGGGTGCACACTCAATTGCATCAGATCACTATGCAATTACTTTCCATTTCATCTCAGTTATACACAAACAACACTCTACCATATCATTTGGGTCCTCCTCATCTCAACACTAACAACTCCAATCTTCGTGTGAAATCAATGTTACCCAAAGTGGATATGTGTAAGTTTAATGGTAAGGGTCCTCTCACTTAGATTACCCAATTAGCCAAACTACATTTTATTTGACATGCTTAAGTTTGATGGTAAGTGTCTTCTCACTTGGAAGTGAAATTTATTTGATCTACACCAAATTCTTAGTTCTAAGAAGGTGATAGTGGCATCTCTATAATTGGAACCTGAGTAGTTCATTTGGTATCCTAGTTATGTGCTCAAAATAAAAATAATGGTGTTCTTGTTACATGGTATATTTTCACTGATGAGTTTGTGGCTTATTTTTAGAATAATGTCTTCGAGAACTACTTCAACTAATTATCCAAACTGCATCAAGCAAAAACTATGAAGGATTATATTTATCAATTTTAGAATCTATCCTTATGGGTGGAATACATCACTAAGACAAATTTGACTGCTCTTCTTTTGGGTGGACTCAAAGATAACATCCAATTGGAGGTTTGGATGTTTAATCCATCGTATTTATTAGAAGTTATCCCAAGTGCATGCATGGAAGAAGAAAAAGAGATGTTTAAATGAAAAACTTTCACTATTAGTCATGATTTCACCTTTCTAGCACCATCATTTCCTCAACCCGCCATATTGACACCTCGATAAATTAAGGAGAAGTGAGCCAAAGGGTTGTGTTATGGTTGCAATATAAAATAGAGTAAAGGACATTATTATGCTGAAATGAAGTTGTTTTACATCAAAGGTTTCAATGAGGATGTAGATGATGAGGAGACAATTGGTGAGGATGAAAAAGGACCTAAGGAGGAATCTAAATACTCTCAGCCTTCTATTTCCTATCATGATCTTTTAGGTATTATTACTCCCCAAACTCTTAAGGTGGTGGGTTTCCTTAAGAAATAGAAGGTCATGATATTAATTGATTCTAGGAGCACACACAACTTTATCAATAATAATTTGGTTGCTCATTTGAACTATTTCATTTATCCCACTCTAGAATTTTAGGTCATGATTGTAGATGGTGATACTATTAGCTATTCAAGAAAATTTCATAGTATTAAACTGGCCATGGGAGACTACCTATTAGATTCTCCTATGTTTTCTATTCCCATGGGTGGAGTTGACATTATTTTGAGAGTACAATGGCTCACCACTTTGGGCATTATTGAGATGAATTTTTAGGAATTATTCATGTGCTTTCATTCTAAGGGAAGGACATTTGAGCTAAAGGGATTAAGGGTTAAATTTCCACAACTTGTTATCTCTCATCAAATGACCAAGATTTTTTGAAAGGGTGTTGAAGGATTTGTGGCTCACTTGTTTTCCATTGAATTCCAACCAACTCATCCATCTATACCTCCTGATCTACAAGTGATTGATGCCTATTATGTTATTTTTGGTGACATGTTGAGAGGACTTACACCCAGCCGCATGCATGATCATGCCATCAAACATATTCTTAGTAGTATACCACCCAACATTAGGCCATATAGGTATCCTTATGCCCATAAAAGTGAAATTTAAAATATGGTATAGGAGATGTTAGATGTAGGAATCATTCACCATAGCCAAAGTGAATATTCTTTTCCAGTTGTGATGGTGAGAAAGAAATATGACACTTAGAGGATGTGCTCTGACTATAGAGAGATTAATAAGTACACTGTCAAAGATAAGTTTCCTATTCCTTTCATTGATTTTATAGATAAATTAAATGATGCCCTTTATTTTACCAAGTTAGATATGTGTTATGGGTATCATCAAATCTGGATCTTTGATGAAGACATATCCAAAATAGTTTTTAGAACTCATGAGGGCCATTATGAGTTTATGGTTATGCCTTTTGGTATAACAAATGCATCATACACCTTTTAGAGTTTAATTAATACTATTTTTAGGCCATTTTTGAGGAAATTTATTGTAGTGTTTTTTGATGATATCCTCATTTATAGTAAAAATTGGGAAGACCATTTATAGTGTGTGAAACAAGTACTCTCAATTGTAGAACAACATAAATTATATGTCAAACCTTTTAAATGTAATTTTGGAGCTCATGAGTTTGAGTATTAGGGTCATATAGTTCACATGAGGGAGTGAAACTGGATCCTATAAAACTCTAAGCAATGGTGGACTACCCAGTTCTTAAGACACTCAAGCACTAAGGGGATTTCTAGGGCTAACTAGTTACTATCAAAGGTTTGTCAAAAATTATGGTAGAATTATATCCCCACTCACCTCTTTGTTGAATAAATACTCCTTTTAATGGACTGATACAACTACTATGGCATTTAAACAACTAAAATTGGCTATGTACACCACTTCACTATTGGCCACTCCTAATTTTTCTAAGACTTTTATGGTTGAATGTGTTGCATCTGAATATGGTATGAGTGTTGTACTCATGCAATAAGGTATACCACTTGCATTTGAAAATTTACAACTAAAGGGGAAAAATAGGCTCAAGCCCATCTATGAGAAGGAAATGATGGCCATTCTACATGTAGTCAAATAATGGAGACCTTATTTGATGGGTCATCACTTTCAAGTAAAGACTAATCATGATAGTTTCAAATATTTTTTGTAACAATGATTATCATCAAAAGGACAACATAAATGGGTAACTAAAATGTTAGGCTATGATTTTGAAATAGTCTGTAAGAAAGGCAAGGAAAATGTGGTGGTAGATGCACTATCCAAGAGTGATGAATCAGTTGAGTCATTGTTATGTGCCATGACCATTTGGTAGGTAGATTGGCTAGAGGAAGTAAGATTAGAATGAGAAAATGATAGTCCTACCCATGATTTAATTTAGAATCTTCATCTAGGTTTGGGTGGATTTGAAAAATTCACATGGAAAGGTAATGCATTATGGTATAAAGACAAATTATACCTATGTAAGAATTCTCTTCTCAAACAAAAAATCTTTCGAGAACTTCATTAAACTCCACTTGGGGGTCAATCAGGATTATTGAAAACCTATCATATAATCAAGAAATATTTTTTTGGGAAAGGACTCAAAGGGGATGTCTAGAAATATGTGGCTAAATGTATGATCTATCAACAAAATAAAGGTGAAACCATCAAAACCCCAGGTCTTTTGTAGCATTTATCCATCCCTAGCCAGCATTGGGAAGAGGTGTTTATGGATTTCATTATAGGGTTACCAAGATATAATGGTCAAAATGTTATCATGGTTGTTGTGGATCATCTCAATAAGTATGCTCATTTTTGTTCTTTATCACATCTATTTGTTGTTAGTAAAATAACTTCTACTTTTCTCAATACAATTCAAAAACTGCATGGTACTCCTAAGATCATTGTTACTGATAGAGATCCCATATTCACTAGTAATTTTTAGACTGAATTATTTGCATGTTTGGGCACCAAGTTGGCTCATAGCTCATCCTATCATCCTCAATCATATGGACAAACTAAGGTAGTCAAAAAATGTCTGAAAGGATATCTCCATTATTTTGTTTGTGATAAATAGAATAAATGGGTTCATTGGTTGACACTTTTTGAATGGTGGTATAATACTTTTGTTTATATTTATTCCAAAATGTCTCCCTCTATAGCCTTGTATGGATACCACCCTCCATACATCACTTCAACCTTGAAAGTCCATCCTAAGGTTTGTGTAGTTGAGGAACATATTCACCATCAATAGGAGGTCCTTGCAAGTTTTCATGAAAATTTAGGCATGACCCAAAATCACATGAAGTAGTAGGTAGATCAACACAGGAGTGAGTGGAATTTTGACATTGGTGATTGGGTTTTTGTTCTCTTACAACCATATAATCAGATGTTCATGAAGCAATATAAAAAGGATAACAAGTTATCCCCTAAGTATTAAGGGCCTTATCAGATCTTGCAAAAAATTGGTAGTGTGGCCTACAAGTTAGATTTTCCTTCATCCACTCGCATACACCTCATATTTCATGTATCATGCCTGAATAAAGTCATTAGACATAGAATTTCTACTCAAACTAAGTTATCAAAATTAGATGAGAAAGTGAGAGTTATTCTTGATCCTGAGGCAATCCTTAAAATATACACTAAGCATCTAGAGTCTAGAGTGATTAAGGAGTACCTAATCAAATGGAAGAATCTACCATGTGAAGATGTCACCTGGGAGGATGAATCCTTTATGTATTAATATCTAGAGTTGACTAAACATTGAGGACAACATTATTTTGAAGGGGATGGGCATGTAATGCCCTTAACCTTTGATGTGTCTAGGGATATGTGTGGCCAACTTATGGCTTACATACCTCTTGTATATTCTTGTTACATTTCTCTATGTTCTTATTTAGGTTGGCCTATAGAATAACCATGGCTATGTAGACTATATATAGGATGTATTGGTTAGTCTTTGATCATCATATTAACTATTCTAATATTATTTCATTATTGTTGAGGTTGCCCCCTCGAAGTGGCTCTACTATATTATCAAGTATTATGCTCTACTATCCATTATTGCTATGTGATCTCTTATATTTGTTTATTCCATGTGATATATAATTATTTTATGTGAATATCTAAGTAATTTCATTATAGCTAATAGAATCCATGTGATAAACTGTAGTTGGTGTTTGTTATATAACTGGCTATAGAATAGGTAAAGGATACTCATATAAAAGGCCTCCAATTATAACCACCTAATTAACATGTATATATTTGAGACGTCTATGTATGGTAGATGGGATAACCTGAAGTTGATATATTCAAGGCCTACCAAATAACATATCAAATATGTTGACATTAGATATGACTATGAATCTAGTGGTCAAATGTGTAGGCCCAAACTATAATATTAGTATTATCTCCCTGATAGAGGTCTAAGCATGGCCATTGAAGCCATGAATAACTGTAAATGTCTAAGAAATGTCTTTCTCTAAATAACCCAAGTGTTGTAGTATTGTAATAGTACACATGTTAATGTTTGACCCATTTTCAACCATGACACTTTAAATAGGATGATGATCAATGTAGGCTCATATAAAGAGTGCATAAAAAATTGAGTCATCATGAACTATCTCCTAATTTGAGAAAGTGATGAGAGGTTTAGTTGGAATTATAGTATGATACAACCCAATGATATTACTAAGAAGGTGTGTGTTTATTGTATGTGTATAATAGGATGTTGGTGGTGGATGTGACAGATAAGTATAGTGAACATCTTATTATCTCATTAGCTATGTATTTTGGAAATGGATTTGAAAATATTTACAGTTATTTTACTTTCTTTTTTTGTGGTCTAGGTGCCTATGTATGAGTGTTGACATCAATGAGATTAGCATCTATCAAATATTGTATCTTATGTCGTAAGCTAATGCATCTATTTATAATATGTCTTGATGCCCTATGATAAGTGCATAATGCATTAGAATCATAGTTATTTGGAAGAGGCCTAATCATATCAACCTCTTTGATGGGATGGAGAGATATGATGTTGCATTCCAAGAGTTGATGAAGGACATGTGTTGGTGATTCAGGAAGATTTATGAAAATTCTCCTTGGAAGAGCTAATAAAACCATGCAATGAGGTGTCTCTAAAGCTACATTAACTATTATCTTTTGATCATTCTTGTTTTCATTGGGATTCACCTTGTATGGGGATTTATTAGAACTCTTGTTAGTGAATCTGATCCATTTCTGTACTTTAATTTTCCCATAGAGAAAAGCCTGAGTTCCTTCTCTTTAATAGTATGGTATAGATCTATGAAGGAAAATTTTTGAATAGAATATCTTCATTTAATGTCAATAATAAACTCTATTTGAATATGTCTTAGAGTTATCTATCTGTCATGGGGCTAGTCATCTTTTCTAATATGGTTTTATATTGTAAGACATATTTAGCTATTGGCTCATTGTATTTTTTTTTGAGTTGAGAAACTTGAGCATAGGAAACTTTATCACTAGTGTTGATTAAAAAGTGTGCCAAAACTATAACTACCAATGAATTGAATGTTGTGATGGAATGATTAAGAACATCATAGAACCATTATAATGCATAGTCCTTTAAAATATGAGGGAACAACTTAGCGAGGATCCAATCATTAGACATGTAGTCCAAACATGTTATGTGGAAAACTCATTAAATAATGCTTTGGGTCACCTTTACCATCATACAAATTAAGCTTGGGTGCCACAAATCTAGATGGCAAATGAGTTGCCATTATATGTTGTGCTAAAGGTGTATGTAGAAGAATATGATAATCCAAGGCATGAGATGGTCTAGTGGTACCATGTTGAAGATGTAGAACATTGGCTTACAGATCATTGATATTATGCATAAGGGATTGTACATCTAGAGAGGATGAATGCATACTCTCCATAAGAGGTATTGTAGCTAGTGAAAGTTACCTAGTTATAGTAGGTGGTTGTAGAATATGAGTTTCCCCCATAGTAGTTGTAACAATATTATCATTTTTGGGGTTATAAGATTGACCAAGTGATGTGTTCTTAACTTCCAATATAGATTGTAAAATCTATGCATAATCATGAGGTTGTTCTCAAAGTCTTTCTCTAAGAATTTATAAGATATCATCCTTATTGAAACTAAGATTATCATTATCAAGTGGGGGGAGTTTATCTTGAGTCCCACCTTGTGCATCATTTTGATCTTGATTGCATTGCTCATGTTCATATGTATTATCATTAAAGTCCACATAATCAGGATGTGAAGGATCAATGAGGTGGGTTGTAAATGGTCCTCTGTCCATGGTATAAGATCAAATGAAATGAATTTGAGTATGCTCAATAGGGTTACCACTAATCCTATAACTTCTTCTTGAAGGAAGAGATATAACTTTTTTATATGGCATATAGAAAACAAAATGAAAGAGGGTTGCTATAACAAAATATATGAAATCTAAAAATCCTAGCACAATAAATGGAAATAGGAAAAAGAAGGATACAAACCCTAAGAGCATCTAGCTATATGGTTTTGAGTATTATTCAAAGTAAGTAGGGTTCTCCAAATGATTTAAATTTTAATGGTTTTATGGAATTTAAACCTTGGGTTGTTAAAGGTTTGGAATATTAAATCAAGGTATAAAATATGCAATAAATATAATGACTAATTTGTAAAATAATTAACCTAATATGATTATTCTAAAAATATAAATGAATCACACATGTACTTAGATACAAAATGATTGATACAAATGAATTAGAGGCTCAAAATTGATACAAAAGCTTATAAGTGTGTCATAAATGAGAAATAGGTCTCAGAACTCCTCATGGATATTAATGCAGTCCTTTAGATAGTAGTGCACTATTCTAGTGTCCTCCCTATTATATTAGTGTCCTCTTACTTAAAACTATGTGATATTTTGGGGATAACCTTTCCTTATTCTAAGATGCATGTGTCTATGTGAATGAACCCTAATTTATTACTTGTGGCCTATTTTTGAATGATCTAGGAGCAAACCCTAGACCTTCATGTTCTTAGGGTATTTGAGGAGCATAAATAATAAATGTGTAATGATAGATGGATAGGTTGGACATGACCTCAACACCCTACTATTTTGAGACTTTCCTACATACCAATAGCTCAAGATGGGATCAATCTTGATGTAATTCTCCCACCTAAGTGCTTGGTGCAAATGCAATCACAAGTGAATGTTAGTATGAGGGCCAGCTTGAGTGTTTTGAGTGTGATTAAGATTAGAAATCTAAGTAATCTAAGCTTAGGAGTGATATACATGTCTATATCTATAAGTAAGGTAGAATAGGGATTAATGACCTTGATTTGTACAATTATTTTTGAGTTTGTTTATGAGTGTTTACCTCTGATTTCTATTTAGTGGGTAAAGGGATAAAAGTGGTGTATATATACTACTTTGGTGCTTTTCGAGATGGTATTTGAGTCTAAACCAACCCTAAAGTGCCTTGATAACTAAAATTATGTTTATTGGGGTTAAAAATAGGTAAGGGACACTAGCATGGTCCCTTGGTCACTAGCATAGTGTGCTAATATCTAAAGGGGCATGCTAGTGTCCATGTGGTAGAATCAGGGGAATTAGGGGCCTAGATATTGAGGGGAAGGTCTGGGATAACTTTTGGAATGTTTATGGATGGGTTAGACCCACACAAAATTTTGATAAGGATCAAAAGGGTCCTTAATATATGTCTATGGATAAGCTAGGGGTAGGGTGGTCTCAAATAACAGTCATTGCACTCAAGTGACATTTTATGTGACTATATAGGTATAAAACCACAAAATCCTAAACATTTTAAAATGTTTAATATCTATAAGAAATATATAAAGCCAAAAAATTTAAAATCATTCATCTTGTCTTAAATCTAGTCAACAATTCTCAATTAATCATTGATCCAATCATTTTATCAACCATTGGGATGTGTCCTTTCTAAGTCCACCCTCTTTGGGGAAAATTCAATCCATTATAGCTCACAAATTTCTCCTTCTCTATGGAAAATGAAAGTATGCAACGTATTTGAAGATATCTTCTCCCCATTTCATCCCCTTGCATATATCTTTTCTTGGGAAAACCATTCCCTTATTATTATAATTGCACCATCAACATAGGTTTTGATTTGATTAATGACAAGATGCTTTTTTTTACTTTTATTTTCAAGTTTGTGTGTGTGTGTGTGTGTGCGTGTTTACTTGTTTATTTTATTTTATTTTTGTGGCTTGACTTAGTCCATATGTGTCAATAATTTGATTTCTTGTGCTTATACTTTAGTCCATCCATTGGCATATGATGATAATGTCACCTTGATTTTTATATATAATGGTACAGTTATGTCATTTGTCTCTTTGACTGGGGGTCGATCCTTATGCACATTGTATCCAAGTCATCATGGTGTTTTATATCACGATGCATATTATTATATGCTATATTAAAAATCAATTTATTGAAGCTTATATATAATATCACACTCTAGTGTCAGTTTATCTCCTTTTAAAATAATCTATCTCAAATCTAATTATTTTGGTCATCTACCACATCACATCATTTGATTCATCTTTGACCTTTGACAACATTCAACTTATCATTTTATTCTCATTCATTCCTTTTCCCATTTTCTCCCTTACAATGGGAACTATAATGACCTAAGGTACATTTGGACTATATAAGCAACACTCAATCACATGACATTTTTGATTTCAGCTTGACCCACCCACAAGTGTCAAAACTATAATTAGAATGATTTTTGAAACAATGCACGAATCAAGATTGAAATCACTAAAACATATAGATTCATCGACACATATTATGTGCATATTCTAAAGTGCATTAGTACATCCTTGATTGGGGCAATGCATTATATCTAATCATTAACTTCATATAATTCATCCTGAGTCAAATGGATACTTTGCAAGTGATGTTATAGGTTAATTAATTTGAACAATTATTCAGAATTCACATCACTTTACATTAATTTAATTAACCTTTTGAAATCATGAGTATCCCAAACATAATTTTGGGCATCCTTGTGAACTCATTTTTAATAAATTGAACAAGAATCAATAAAACATGAAAACATCATTCTTTAATCATTTTATTGATTTTTTCATAATTTGAAAAGTTTTTACTTCATATAGTGTCTCACAATTCATTTTCAAACAAGGGGAAAATGTAGGCACTTAATTTTCATAACTTCCATATCAAAATTACAATCAAAATGATTTATTATTATAATAATGCACAAAGTAGGATTGAAATCATTGCAACATTTGGATGCATCTGCTATGTTCCATATGTGATCATACAATTGTAAAGAAGGTTAATTTTTTTTAGAATACAAATAAACATAAAATAATTTGAAGCTAGCATTCTAAGTGTATATCCTTGGATTATATAGGATCTATAAATAATTAGAAAAGTAGAAGACATATCAAAGTGATTACCTTCCTCAATGGATATCTACTTCTAGCCAGTATACATACATGTTTAAGCCTAGATTGTAATGTATGAAATCTTTGTCAATGTCAAAACATCAAGTAGACTATATCTCCCCTTGACTACTTACAATTTGGAATGCAATTAGAAGAATAAATGGTGAAGGTAATTAGAAGAAATGATGAATATTCTCTTATATTTGGGTAGATTAAGTTTGCACATAAAAATAATGCTAAAATGATAAGGTGATCCTTATATTTATAGGTTTCTTAGAATGATTCCAACCATTAGATCTCAATCTATATGTGTGGTTGAATTTAAATCTAATTTAAATGGAAAATGTAATTAATATTTGGGATAGAGTTTGCATTAATCAAGCATGGGTTGAATTTATGTTGATATTTGTAGATATTTTGCAAAGCTTGATTTTTGGGTCCATTTGAATCCACTTGCCATATGATATATGTGTGGTTTAGGTTCAATCTAATTTGGATGGAAAATATAATTAATATTTGGGATAGATTTTTCATTAATTAAGCATGGGTTGTATTTTTCCTAGTATTTGTAGATATTTTGCAAAGCTTGACTTTTGGGTCCACTTACCACATGATGTCATGATGTAGATATTTGTTGATGATGTCATGATGAAGATATTTTTTGATGATTTCATGATGAAGATATGTATTGATGATGTTATGATGATGATATTTTATCAACCAATTAACCACTTGCAATTGAGGAATGAATTCAATTTAATGAATTTATAAAATAATAAATTGTAAAAGCTATAAAATTTATCATTAGAGGAAGATTAGGTTAATTAACCTAATGCAAAGTGATGTGAATTTTGAAAGTTAAATAATTGTTTGACCTGATTAACCAATAATATCACTTTCAAATTATTAATTTGACTCGAGATGAATTAGACAAATCTGATGATTGGATATAGTACATTGCTCCAATTAGGGATGCACCAATGTGCTTCATAATGTGCATGTAAGATGTGTAGAAGAATTTGGATGTTTCAATGATTTCAATATTTATTTGTGTGTTATTGTAATAAATCACTCCAATTGCAATTTTGACATGGAAGTGGTGAAAATTAAGTGTCTACACATATGTTTTGAAATATTTTCAATTTGGATGACTTTTGAGGTAAAGACACTAGATAAGGAAACTCAACACTAGCATTGACACTAGTGTCCTTATGTGAATGGTAGTGTCTAGAAGGATATAAAATATTTGAATATTTGTAACTAACAATGAATGATATAAATCATATTTTAATCTTGTTTTAGTGTATAGGTGATCTAGGACATCATAATCATAGGGTTGGTCTATACGATAAGTATCTACGCATAGTGAAATGGAAAATGCAAGACTTTTAGCAACATGAAGGTCTAGAACTAAAGTGTAGATCCTTCATTGGTATTTTTCAAGTGTAAATGACTAAGATATTATATATAATCATATTTTATTATATACATTTTCCCTCAATTTAATCTATAAATGCATAAATATGAAATTATTAGATTAAAGGAAATAAATATGCACTTGGGTGTGTACAACACACCTTGCCATTGTTTGAGCCTTGGTGAATTTCATTTTAATGTATAACCTATAACTAAGAGAATTATATATTATAAATTAGTGAATGCAATCTAAAATTGAATAATTTAAATGCTTAAAAGTAAAGAAAGCAAGGAATGAGTACACCTATGTGTCGATGTTACCATGTTTCCCCTTTGTACTTTGATTTGGTAAATATACTCCCTTATGAAGCATTATAGCTAATATATGTTCATAAATGAAGCTTATAGATTTTTAATAGGAAACTTAGAAGGTAATTATGCCCCAATATGGTACAAGGGTGAGTCATGACAACTATTGAGATCATTGAATCTCAATCGCACAACTCAAGTGAATGTATAATAAAGCTAAGTTAAGTGGTATAACCAACTCAATCTAGAAAAGAGGAGTAGTGCTAAGGCATTTGAGAGAATTGAATATCAACCACACTACTTAAAGGATCCAACTATTATAGACATGAAAAGGCTCAAAATGATGATTTTTAGTAACAATGGTACTTCTTGGTAAAATGTTTTGAATATGTACTTGAAATTTTTAGTGCACTTTCATGGAATATATGCACCTCTAATGTGTCTCAATATAATGTACCTATCAACAATCAACCTTTGCTTTATAATTATGTATAATATATATCAAAATTATGATTTTTTTGGTCTCAAATATGTAAAAAAATAGTGTAAATGTGTAGGAGTTTGACCCAAGTGTATATTTGAATATTGTAAAATATATCAAATTCTACCAACTATGTATGTGTGGAATCATGTTTCTATGACATTCCCTCACTAATATTACTCAATTTTGAGGTGAGTGGAATGGAATATATTAGTCACCTTACCTTAAAAGGATAAGATAATTATACTATCTCTGTATGAAACATGTAACAAATAGGAGTAGCATATATAAGTATATATTTCAATGAAGTTAATAGTATGTGATCACAACAAGCCCTAAGATGCATGATATGGATCATGTAAATGTCTATAAATTAACCATACAACTTCAAAAAATAATAAATCTACCACATAAGAGCACTTAATGTCACACATAAGGTGTTTAAGGAGACCACAAACAAGGGGCATGTTCAAATGTTGCAAACTTGATGGAGGAAATATTCAAATTTCCTCAAATAAATAAATAACACTCAATAACATAAGGGCATACAAACAATTAACATATTCAAAGGTTCCATAATTAAGATAATATCAAATAAGAATTACACTCAAGGAAGTGACACTGTGAATAAATTAAGTATAAGCAACCAACATAAACATATCATTCTAGTCCTTGAATATATGTGTTAGCAAAAAATGTTATATAACATAACATATCAAGTACATGTTGGAATGTGAAATCATGAGTATATACATGTCTAAGTTTAATTAAATTAGCTCATCATGATAAATTAAAATTAATCATAAAATAATATAACATGCATTGATCATGATCAAATATAAGTAATATGCCCCAACATAGTCTATTACGCAGGAAGAGGAAAGGTCTCACATCTACATGTGCATGTATCATGGATCTGGTGTATGCATGAAACATATGTGTGTATATAAAATAAGTGATATTCTCTCTACTAACATAAAGTAAACAACATAAATGCTAAAGAACTAGTAAACATGTGTATGCTTAATAGTTTATGTATTTTTTATTTATTTGAATGGTTTTTAAATTTTCTAGGGATTTTTTTTTAGGTTATTTATTTTTGTATCATCTTTGGAATATTTATAAGGAAAAGTCTAGCCTATGATCCCATATAATGTATGCTCATAGGAAGCTCTAAAATTGGAATATGGTACATAAAATTGGTGATATTACCAAGGGGCATGTATATATGTCATAAATGGAACTATGTATTATATGGTACTTCATGTATGTATCATAGGAATTTGTGTTCATTTAGAGGTAATAGGAGTAGTGATTCTTGTAACCCATTATTTAGTGCTCTGTGGTTTCTTCATTGTAGCCATAATTGGAACATGTTTGTTTGCTCTTAACAACTAGGTGGGTCATGTAGGTGTAGATGAGGACTCTGTGCATTTCATTGTGTATCTATGGTGTAATGGTATCTAAAGTTTCACCCACCTAAGAAATGGGATTTATTATTTCTTACCATTTCATGCATGATTAACCTTAGTAGATTTTATAATTAGTTGACTTGGAGTAAATTTATCTGGTTCAAGTGGATGTTTATATGGAATTTTATAAAACTATAATTATCCTATTGGTATAAATGTATTTATTACACCCATGGATTGTGTAAGGTACCATGTATATTTTATGTATATAATTCATCCTAATAACATATCAAATACTCCCATATATGGTTTAAAATAAAAGATAGTAATCGCATTTGTTGGCCCAACTTGTAAATGTAAATCAATCTCACTAATAACTTGTTGTGATGTCCCGTTGAATACTCTGACCATTTTGGTCAAAGGGTATAAATCATCATGTGTATACCCAAAATGTGTGAGTAACATCATAGTATGTGTACATTATTACTATAACCATTATCAGCCATAACACTATGTATAGGTTGATCATCAAGGTATGCTCTAAAAAATAATGAGTGAAGATTTGAATCGTCATCCAAAATTTCACTATCATCTAATGTAAATGGTATTTGAACCTTAGGAAGCATAGTGCATGTAAGTGTGCCAATAATACCATATAATGGGTTCTTGTAATAAGGTGTAAGTGGATGTACATTATATGCCATATCAACCACTAGATTTTTTTTATAGTGATCTTATAATGGATCATTTAACATCTTTTGGTTTTTTCAGCACTAGGTTGTGAACCTGAATCCTTTGGAGGATCATCAAAGGTAAGTTATTAATTATAAATAAGGTATTTTATATTGTGTTTCAATGTCTAATATATTTTTATCTAAGTTCCTTGGTGATAGTCACAATATGCAGTAACATCATATCCTTTTGGTAAAGGTTGACTCATATCAACCTCTATAGGAGAAGGGAGAGATATGAGATGACACTCCACAAGATTCTTAAGTAATGAATATAGAGACTCAAATAATCATGTAAATTATTTATTAGATGCATTAGATAAGATAAGTTGATTATGTTGTTATGACATTGCATTAACCATTATATTTACTTTTTTTTAGGTTCTATAGGTTTGACCTTGTAGCTTGGTTTGATATGAAAATTAGTAGTAGATTTAGTTGATGTGTTTTATACATACTTAATATTATTAAATTAAATTAGTTTAATTATATGATCTCAAACAATATGGCATAAATCATTAAAATATTTAATCTTCTTAAAAATAATAGACTCATATAACGATGAAATCAAACTTTGATAAAATATGTCTTGAAACTCTTTATCTATCATTGGATTTTTCATTCTAGCAAAAATTATTTTGTACCTCAAAACAATTTTTTTAATAGTTTCATTGGTTCCTTGATTTATCTTATCAATTTATGCATATGACATATTTTTTAGTGGTGTTGATAGAGAAATGTGTTAGAAGCTGATCCGCTAGAGGTTTGAATGCTTTCATTGATCAGATTGGTAAATCATATAATCATCTTAAATAATGGTCCTTTAGACTCCTTGGAAATAATTTGTTCAAATGTTTATCATTTAAATCATAATCAAGGTATGTTGCATAGAAAGATCGAAGATGTTATTCAGGATCACCCTTGCCACATAAAATGTGAACTTGGGTGCAATAAAACTAGTTGACAAACAATGTAAAGATATCTCAGATGCTATAAGACTATGTAATATAAATTTTGAATCAATAACATGATTTTATTTTAAATAATTTTTTTCAATGTTGGCAACCTTAGCTTTTAAATATTGAATAACTTAGAGAAGATTTTACACAGTAAACCCATTGGGATTTAGATTTGATATTTGAGAGGCCTCCAAAGGGGATGAAAACACCACTTGTGTTGATGTAGGGATTGAAACTAGTAATTGAGTTAAAGTATTAATTGTTCCCATAGAGGATGTGCTAAGAGTAGTTTAATATTCTAATAAAAATGATTTGAAAACATATCTTGTAACCCGAATAGATATAGTAGGCAATGTTGTGCTTGAGAGGAGGGAAATTAGAATGGATGTGTGATAGGCATACCCATTAGCCCCAATATTCATATCAATAAAGAGAAATGGTTTTTCACTAAATTTTTTTTCTTTTTTAATTTCTACTATGGTATTAAATATCTTGTGGAGATCTTCAGGATTTTCATGAATGTGCTCTCAAAATAATGCAATAGATTTAACTTGATCTTGATCTACTTTTCATGCTCATTTTTTTCATATGCTTCATTATCCTCATGATCATATTCATCTTCTATAAGATTTTTTTCATGATTTTGCTCATTGTCATTATTGGCACTCTCATTATTAGTAGAATTTGACATGGTATTAGCTTCATATATTTTTGGTGGCCCAAGGGTTAGCTCAAGATGTTCATTAAGAACACCATCTAATCTAGGATTATGCATAGGTTACATACAAATGATAAAAGAAAGGTGAATGAATACAAGTAGAAACCTTAGAAGGCTAAAAACCCTAAAGGAAGCTAGGATTTTCATAGAGGTAAGGTTCACTAAATATTTAACCCTTTTTTATTTGTTTAGATAAATAAGGGATAAAGGGGGTTATAATAGCCTAATCAAATGGAAGAATAAAACTATTCTAAAGCATGTCAATTAAATTAATTCAAATAACATAATATATTAAATTTAGAAAATTATAAAATATAGAAAGTATAATGTTGATTACTATTATGATAGTTACAACACAAAGAAGAGATAATACTTAGATTTTTTATGGATGCATAGATAGGTTTGAGATGTACATGTGTAGAAAAAGGTATACTGATAATTAAGATCCCATCTTCAAATTATATAAATATTATTTATAGAGGTTTGGATACTACCATCAAATTATGGACACTAGAGTCAATGTTTTTGTTATTGGCTCAATGTTTCTATCTTGTAAGGAATATTCATTGTATTCAAAAGTGATCACATAGACCTATTCATGGTTTTTTACCTTTATGTTGATATATTTGGATCACATGTATAGGATTTATATGATTGTATATAGCTCAAACCCTAGTTCTTCATCTTAGGTCATATCACCTTGCCAAAAATGGGTTAGTAGGCTCATGAAGTTAAGATAACCTCAAAGACTCCTTTGTTAATAAGTATTGCAAACATAACCAATAGTATATGGAGGGCCTTAGACATATGTAGTTCTCCCTATGGGTTTGTGTGTCTACAAGGGTGGAATATGCTATAAACAAGGGCATGCAATGATCTAGCTTATAGCTTGACAAATATTGTTCATGGGTTATTCTTTGAATGTTTTAAATCTATCATATGACTGATTCTATGACTAATATAGAAATAGGGAATAATATGTAGTACAACTTAGTTGTACAATTGATTTAAGGATCTCGAATAAGTGTTTTCTTGGTATTTTCTAGATGGATAATGAGTAGGCTTTGATTTGTATGTATACCACAATTTTTAAAAATATATCATAGAAGGGTTAGATAAAAGAAATACATTGACCCATATGTTTCAAAATATTTTCAATTCAAATGACTTTTGAGGTATAAATATTGGATAAGATAATTAGACACTAGTGTCGACATTAGTGTCCCTATGTAAATGATAGTGTCTGATACAATAGAAAAATGTTGAAGGTTTGTAACTGATTGTGAAGGATATAAATCATATTTTAATTTTGTTATAGTGTACAAGGGATCTAGGTCATTAGATGATAGGGCCAGTCCATAAGATAAGTAGTTAGGCACAGTAAGATGGTGAATATGAGCCATTTGGTAGCAGGAAGGTCATAACCGAAGGGTAGAGTCTTGATTGGTATTTTTCAAGTGTATAATACTAAGATGCTATATATAATCAGATTTAGTATCTACACTTTCATTCAATCCCATACCCAGTTAAATATTTATTATATTATTGTATTTAGACATGAATTACCTATTGTCCAAATCCCTTTTTATGTAATTGATATAGTGTTTTAAATTCTTGTGTACTGTCTAAGTAAATGTATTCCTAGATTTCAACAAACAAGTCATTCAAATGACCAAATATGAAGCAATGGTGATGGTCACTTTATATAGTGTTAAGAAATTTGATCAATAAAATAATTATAAATAGTCAAAGCAAACACTTAAAAGCAAGTCATGCCATATGATTGAGAAAATTAGTATAAAACAATTGTCTTTAATATTGTGCTTTTGATTTAGAGTTATGAACTAGTTAATGCTTTTATAGAGATTGGAAATATGAACCAAAGATAGAGAAGTTTTTAACTAGAACTCACTAACTAGTATTGGACACAATTAAAAGGTCTAGATCCCCCAAACCAACAACAAAGGCAAACACCAATCTAATGAAGACACAACTAGAAACAAAAACCTACAACACAAGAAAAAAATGCACTAATAGAGGAAAGAAAGACCAAACAAGATAAAAACAATATAATAGCAAGAAAATACTAGCAAGGAAGCTCGCCACAAAAAAATAGCAACAATGCCACAAAACGTGAAGAAACCCAACGAAGAAAAAGGCATCGATTCCTAAACCCTAACCCAAAGAAGCAAAATCAACCACATGAATAAATCATCCTTCTCCTAGGAAGAATTTATTCAATAAGGTTTAGAGATCCATTTTAATCATTTCTTCCACCTCCATTCACAGTCTTTTTGCTTTAGTTCTACGACCTATTCATTCAGTTGAGACA
This sequence comes from Torreya grandis, assembly GCA_037957365.1. NCBI lineage: Eukaryota > Viridiplantae > Streptophyta > Pinopsida > Cupressales > Taxaceae > Torreya > Torreya grandis. Next base: position 534,539 of record JARHVA010007180.1, on the reverse strand, counting down.
CCAACGTCAATATTGGGTTTTCTCCCTTTCAGGGAAGGTGGGGGAGAAGTGGGAAAGCAAGGTGGATATTGGGTTTTCACCCTTTTAGTGGAATAGATTTTGATTGTACATTTCAAGTTTGTGATGCTAATCCATGTAATAACTAGAGTAGAAACTTTTACACCTTGCTAATATACTCCATTTATATGAAATTGTTTACTCTTTGAAAATATACATACAACAATTTAATGAATGATTAAGTCGGTCCATGAAATTCAAAATTAGATGCATATATTTTTTTGGGATAATCAATACGTTAGTTTTTATTATATGTTTTAGATTATATGTATTTTAAACTATATGTGATCTATCATTATGATAGATTATATATTCTAATTTATTATCACAAAGAAGAAACAAATAATATAAAAGATTAAATAGAAACTAATTAACAATTTTTCAAAAAATCTTATACATCTCATTTCAATTATTTTTAAATGACTTATTTAAATTCTTTACTTATAGAATGGCAAACGCAAATTGCACATACAATCCAAAAAATAAAAGAAATGGGGAAAAAAACATGAAAACATGATGAAAAGAAAAAGAGGGAAAAAAAAACTGAACCAAGTCCTCATGATTTTTTATTTATTTTTTAATCTTAATATTATATTGTATTGTTTTAAATTTAATTTTAATATAATTGAAGTAGTGAATAGTACCATCGATTAGAAATTGAACCCCCAATACCTAAATATGTAACTTTTAGTTTCTATTACTTGTATGTCTTTTTTGGTCCCTAAGCTAATCTGTCTCTATACTAACTTTACTAATCTTTGTTTTCAACCATATCATTTACTCTCTATAATCATTTTTGTAAAAACTTTTGATATGACTAAAGACCACACAAAACCCCATATATATCTAAATAAAAAAAAGGTGTTCTTACTTTTCAACAAACAAGTCATTTAAAATATCTAAATTGAACCCCCAATACCTAAATATCTAACTCTTAATTGGGCTGTGAATCAAAGTTTCCAAAGTGGACAAATTCTATCATAGAAGCCACTCCTCGTGGTCATCTTATATCCACCCACACTTCCCCCATCATCTGCCATGAATTATATTGAGAAGGTCTTTAGGGATCAATACATAAATATATGTATGAATACATAAATATGTGTATTAGTATTTTGTTTCTTGATTTTATAATTATCAAAGGATAAGTGTAATGACTTTGTTTATGTCAATATTTATTTATTATAAGGATCACTATGAAAAAGTCATTATATAGCTGGGGGATTATATGTAGAGAGATTAAATCATATGATTTAATATTTTTATGATATAAATGTGGCATGCGCATATAATGTTGAGAGTTTGAGTAGGTGATTGTGCAACATATTTCATGGTATGATCACTCACCTCTTCAAACTATGACCAAGTTCAAACATTTATATTTTATTAGTCTACTCTTATGCAATTTGGTTTACTCATAACCACAATGGGAGAGGTCAAGAAGAAAACATATTAGGGGGCATCATTATCTATGTTTTTTTGGATACTCACTTCATTATTTTTGCTTTCCATCTTCCTCACATCCTATCTTGATAGTCACAACTTGAAATTTTGAATTATGATACATTCATTGATCAAAACATAAATTTATGAATAAATCACTTGTTTCTATGCTTTTTTTAGAATTTATAAACATCCCCATATATCGACTTCTTTTATCATTAATCATTACAAACTTAGTCTAAACAACGAACCATGGAGAATACACATATAGAATTCCCCACATTCACTATCATGAACTTCCTATAATGCAAATCCAACCTCTTCATATCCAAGACTTCAAAATAATTTTCCATTAGAGGGTCTCTAAAAATTAATCTTAGATAATAACTGCATATTTGAATGCATCTCTTCTTAGTTTATTTCTATCATTTCTTGAAAAATATGCAGGAAGTGTCTCTTGTAATAAGTAATTGAACACATTTATATACCATTCAAAAAAAATCATACCACTTTTTACTGCCAACACCAATAAAGATTATAAATTTTTTAGCTCTTTGGTAGTTATGTTAATATCTTAAAAGTTAATATAGCATGATCATCGATGATATTAATATGAACTACGAAAGCAACATTAGCCATAGCATCCACATTTATATTTTTCTTTCTAGGAATATTATCAATCTCAAAGTCATCAGATTTGGAAATCGAACTATATATTAAATCCCTATATAGAATAAGTCTATCTTATTTGGTTTGATATGTGCTCATTACTTAGTTAATCACAAGTTGGGAATCACCATAGAATTTTGATAGATTTAATTTTTAATATATGTATATCATGGATTCCTATGTTAAGTGCCTCATATTACACAACTTTATTGATCATGAAAAACCTAATCTATATGCTAATAGAAATTTTCTTATTACATAGTCATAAGTACAATTCTAGCTCTTACACCCAAAGCACATTTAGAACCATACTAATATGTAGTCCATGTTTCATTCTCATTAATTTTCATTATGTCAAACTCACTAGGAAAAGTTTCACTTAAAGGAATGTGGTCTAATAAGGGAGTCATAATTAATTGGTCCGCAATAACTTTCTATTTTACCAATTTTTATGATACAAACTCAAGATAAATTTCCATTAACAACATCACCTAATTGGCTATTCTTCATGATTTATATGGCTTAGACATCATGTATTTCAAAGGATCAACCTTAGAAATCATACGTTTTTTTATTAAGCATATATTGTCTAAGTTATAGTTTTGTAAACACAACAAACAAGAATAACTTTCTATTGAGATGTAATTCTTTTCAAAATACATTAACACTATATTAATATAATATAATTATACTAATTTGTCATCATCATAATTTTATGTGAGAAAATTCTCTAAATCATGTTTTATTGTTGAAATATATTGCAATAATAATTTATCTGGATAAGCGACATCATTACATAAGGCTTTAGCTAGATAATTTTTTGATTATATCAAAATATTTTTGGAATTTTTTATATGCTTCAGACACAATATCCTTCCTAAATAGTCTAGAAAATGGTTGGGATCTACCAACAAATTGAGCCATAAATCTTCTAACAGACAAAAAATTTCCTTGTAAATTCATTGGTTGATTAAGGATCTTAGAGAAAGCATCTCAAAATTAGTTATTAATTTATTTAGATCTAATTTTATGCCTCACCTAGAGATAATGAAACCCAAAAAAATTCTAAATTTCACATAAAAAATAAATTTATTTGTATTTATTTACACTTCTTATTGGCTTAGTATTTCAAATATTTTCCTTATGTCATGCACATAATTTTTTCTTTCTTTGACTTTCTTAGGATATTGTCTACATACTCTTATAATATTTTATGTATATAATCTTAAAATATGTGTCACAACCATTTGATAACTATATGTTTTTTAAGTTCTTGTTGGGTTCTTTTCCTTTAGTTTAACATGACTTTTCTTGTGTAAACATGTGAAGAGGATAAGAATTCCAACTAGCTAGTGCATAGGCTTATTACGCAAGAAATGGCCTCGCATGCTCACACAAAGTGTGTGGCTTAAGATTGGTTCCTGTCAGTTCTATCATGTGATGGTGTATACATTGGGATTTTTATATCAAGTTTCTTGAACGAGCTCACTTAGTTATAGCTAAAGATATCATAGTTAAGCTAATTCATATAATCTATTTATTTCATATTTAATCTATTCATCACAAGAAAATAGATATGCGTAAATCAAGAAAAAGAGTAGTAGTACCATTATTTCCATATCAAGTTTTCAAATATTTCAAAAACACAATTATTTCATCTTATTATATATCAATGATCACCATACATAAGTCTCAATACTCGTTAAGAACATGAATAAGCTCAAGATTACATTTACCATTATAACAATAAAAACCAACAATATCATCCTTCTAAGTAAAAATAGGGGTGTTTATCCATGATTCTACCCCGATCATTCAATTAAAACATTAACATGAAAGTCATGACTTACCAATGAACATTACCAATAATGAGTCATAGAAAATTGTTACATCAAATTTCTATTGATTTAGGGCTAATTGCCCTTATACACCTACTCTATGCTAGATATTCAATATTGTGTGCATATATTCTCATGGAATGGTGTTAGATCTACACTTTAGTATTCTCTCTTGATGCACGTACAAACCATTTCCACCTTCCATCCCCTTGTCCAAGTCATATGCCAATTATCTGAGTCTTGCATCCTCAATTCCTCCATGTTTTATGCATCCTTGTTCTTTGTGACTTGATTTTTCCATGCCAAGGTCTTCCATGCCTTGGATTACTTATGCTTCCATCTCTCCTGCACCATCTTCTAGAAATCACTCAGAATAAACTGATATAAAATTTAGGCTTCAACAGTTCTAAAGTCATAGCCACATAGCAAAAATGTGCCTCAAAGTGTTATAATTTTTTTTATGTTGGTCACTAGGATTAATATTGATTTGATTGTAACCTATAAATCCATCCATAAAAGAAAACATTTTATGATCAATGGTATAATCTACAATCATATTGATATTAGTCAATGTAAATTCATCTTTAGGACATGCCTTGTTTGTATCTTGAAAATCCTTACATGTCCTAACACCCCTAGCTAGTTTTTAAACTAGCACAATGTTGGAAATAAACTTTGGGTAGTCAATAGGTCTAATGAAACTAATGCTAAACATTTTTTGAATTTCATCCATAACTAGCAAATCCACTTTAAGATACATCTTTCTAATATTTTTCTTTACAAGCTTAGCACCAATATTTACAATAACATTATGCACCATGATAGAGTGGAAAACCCATAAATATTAGTATAAGACCATACAAAAATGTCTTGATATAATATTAGTAATTATGCATATGGTTTTCAATATAGAATAAAAAATGGTGATGGGGAATAAGAGCATGAGTAGGTACAATGGTGACAATGAGTTTCTAGAAGGCACTGAAGCAAGTTGTGGTGATGAGAAGGAACTTTCCCAAGGTTTGAGAGAGTTTCCTCACCATTAACAAGATTTACAATTCATCATAACTATGCATGGTGAAGCAAGCTGAGTTAGGCATGGATGAAGGGGTAAGTGCCCTAATTTTTACTAATTATATCAATGTCATAAATCCATTTCACTATTATAGTATTTTTTGAAGTCAGGGATTCTCTTTGACCATTCAGGTGCCTCCCCTCGACTGACTCAAAGGCAAAGTATTTAATTCTTAGGGATAGAAGTGAATAATTATGAGAAAGAGGTTATGCAAGATCTATACAAATAACCTAGGTTGAAGAATTAGTTTGACCTAGGTTCAGTGGGGGCTAGTAATGGAGAGTTGATTACTTTACAAGTGGATATTTTATGTGCCTTCCTATCAAAAGAAAGAGAATTTTATCCTCTTATTCCTTAATTGTTAAATTCATTGGGAATCATATGTTGAAATTAGATATATAAAAATGGCACTTGGAGAGATGGGGGGATGTTTGTAAACTACACTTTCTTCCTAAGGGTTTCTTTGTGGTGATCTTTACCATGTTGACTAAAAATTCACTGTGTTGCATAATTGCCCTAATTACTTAGAGTTATTCGGGCCCCACTTGCAGCCCTGGGTCCCAACTTTAATGTTCTTAATGCTAATTTTAGGCTCTCTTTAAGATGGATTTGAATGTATGACATGCCATTGGAGTTCTATCTTTTGACTGAAATTATATGCTCTCTCAGAAAGATGGTTAGAATTTATAAAGTTGCTAAAGAAATATCTCTTGTATCCTTTTCAAGAATTTACGTCTATGTCGATCCTTCCTCTCCCTTCCCCTATTTCATTTAGCTTTAGTATCCTAGGGGTTCTTAGTTGTAACTCTTATAGGTGGAAGATCACATTCATTTCCTATGTTAATAATCTAGACATTACAAGATTCATTGTCTTGTGTCGAGTTGTGTAGGCTCTAATAAGGTGTGGTGCTCCAAGCCTGACAGTCCTTTGGTGGTTCATTTAAGGTAGAATGGTTTTCTTGAGTTTTATTTATGTGCATGTGGATTATCCTCTTTTCAATTAGGATAGGGTTAAATCCTCTCTGAAATAGAATTATGTGAAAATCTTTGATCAGATGACCCCTCAAACCGTGTTGAAGGAGATAAAATCCATTACAATCATGTGTTTTAGCTTGTACATTGTGTGAGTATATGAAGGATGATAATAGGGTGGTGGGACTCAAGTATTTGGGATTATATAGATCAAATGATTGGGGATCCCTTTGTAATTGAGGATGTAGTAGATAATCATGTGGATCTTCCCTTTCTTTCCTCAAGAATTTTGAAGGAAGTCAATAGTGGAAGGATTCCAAAGTAAGTCTATAAATCCAAAAGTGATATAGCTCTGGAGGAGGTGGTAGTGATCTCTTAATAAGTCATCATTTCCTTTTTCTCTCTTGAGAAGCAAAGGATGGATTGCCCCATCACTTCTAATTAATTGCTTCCTCTAGGGTTTTAGGTTGATTTGTACCTATGTTAGTTCTATATTTTTAGTTTTATGTGTTGGGTCTTATTATTATTTTTGGATTTAAAAAGCTAAAAAGAGTTCTTTGTGTAGTTTTGATAATGGTTTATTTGAGCTTGAGTTGAGTTATGTTGACTCAATTGGGTCTCTTGGTGATTTGGAAGTTTGGATCTCCTAGTTTTTTCATCATAGTGGTTTGGATTTTTGGATCTTTAAAGTTCCTATACTATTTTTTACTTGGGCTTTGAAAAATATTTTATATTTATTTATTTTCATAGAGTATACCCTCCATTTCATACCCTCTTTGGTCATTTATGGGAAAAAAGTTGTCTTCTCAATAGAAGCATTATGGATCCTATAGTGTTTTTTCCATTTTTTCATCTCATTATTATTATAAGGGTAAGCCCCCCTAATCCTCAGTATTGATTAAAAAATTATGTATATATATATATTTTTTATTCATGATTCAAAAAGGCACCCAACTTCCAGATCTTACGTGTGTCAATAGTGTTGATATTAGTATCGATTGTATCTTATTTAATAAATTTGATATATCCTCCACATAAGGTCTAGTACATACAGTTTTCAAACTATAAAAGGTCATATACTCATCATTATGTGAGGATTTGCCTTGCCCAAATAAGCATGCTAACTCAATGTAAAAGGGAATCTATTCTTATAATAATATGTGGGAAAATCCATATTAAACCCTAAATATTTTGTTATGGATTTGTCAATTGGAAAAGTATTAGGAGATGGTACCACATGTGATGTGGTGTGATTATTCACTTTAAGATATATAACTTTCAATTACTCTTATTTTCTACGTCCTTGAGATATTATAAACATATGATCAAAGATATTCATAATTTATTTTCCATATTTTAAGACTGATTATTTGTGCATTTTTGTAATTGATCATATATAAGCTTTGATGATTCCTTAATAATAATTTCATGATTATGAGATCCTATATATTCATGATCCACATCAAAATGTATTGTTTGAATAACATCCTCTTCTTGCTCCTTAGATTTATCATTATTATATTTAATTTCTTTTTTATCCAAATGAGTAGTTAGAAGAATAAGTTCCATTATACCTTGCTCACTTTTTCTTGAGCCTTGATCATTATAGCCCATATGTTGTGCATAATTGAGTCTATATTCATATTTATCTAAGGAAGTTTAAACAAGACGAATGGATTTTAATTTCTTATGTGTTAAAAAAATACCTTATTTAATAATTTTATCCTTGATATCAATTTATTTTTCTTCAATAATTGGTGATTTTTTAGTTGGTTGTCTATAATCTTGAGGGTTTATATAAAGATCTCCAATATCAAGTACACTCATATCATCTATCTATGTTCCCAAAGGTCTATTGGTGTAAAACTTATCTTGGATGAATTTTAATCTATGCAATCAACTTGATAATCATTCTCATCATTATGTTCCTTAAAAATTTTACATTCACTAAATTCAAATGTTTCCACTTGTTCCATTGGAATAAATTATCGAGGTAACACTATAATTGGTTGAATCTTATTAAAGTGAATCATATTAGTATCTTGAGGTTCAAAAATTTGGAAAATATAAATAGCACATCATTCATGTGACATGCATAAAAAATTACTTCATATATGAACTTCAAAAATATATGTAGAGTGGATTGGATAGTTCCCATGTCATGGATTGTATGTCATAGAATTAGATATATCTTGACATCACATAAATAAAAATTTTATTCCAAGTGATAAATTTAATTTAATGGCTTTAAAAAACCTTTATTTATTCATTTTTAAAACCCTTGATGGTCATATTTGAATCAATGACCTAGTTACAAGAGCAATATCTCAATACAAATGTTTAGCCCAAACCATTGTCTGAAAGTAATATCTTAATCCTTATATTATTCATTGTAACTTGAATATATAGGGGTAAATGTTTACCAATAATATATTTTAAAGGTATCATATCATTCTAATATATATATATATATATATATATATATATATATATATATATATATATATATATATAATTTTTCAAAGATTTAATAATAAAATCAAAGTGAAAAATGTTTAATGGGTAAGTGCATGGAGTTGGGGGACAATTTCATGGATATTACCTATGACATGATCACATTAATTAATAGCATGATCACATTATTTAATTAACCCAATCATTTTATTTGAATCTAGGATTGAGATTGTTGATCCATATTGCGATTGCATTATATGATAATCTAATCATGTTATATTGAATAATAACATGATCATGTTATTAATGTGATCATGTTATTAACATTTACAATAACATGATTGTGTTAATAACACAATCACATTACCTGTGTGTTAAAAAAATAAAAAGGGAAACCCAAATGCAAAAATAATCATTTTACATTCAAGTTGCCTCGCTCTCCTATAGCTTTCATGATCATGTTTTGCTTAGAAGACTCTAGAGAGTGCTAGGAAGTTGCCAGATTCATCCCATAGACCTAATAATTGATAATGACATTATGTAAGAGAGGTTAATCGATTATGACATTGTGTAGGAGAGGTAAGAGATTGAAATATTCCCTATTTAACCCTAATTTTTCATAATTTTCATTGTTTAACCCTGGTTTTTAATTATAATTTGTTTTTATTATTAGTTGTTCTTCCTCTTAACCCTCTACAAAACCCTATTATTCCTCCTATCCTTCCACCTAACCCTCCTATAGTTCCCCAAAACCCTCTATCAGTAAAGAGGTTTTGATTAACAACATTGTGGGAAACAAACTTGAAATTGAAGAGTTAATTGATATAATGAGGGAACCCAGTTTGACCAACCCCCACCACACCCAGCTAATTGATTCCCTACAGACCTTATTAGGTCAAATTAACTTTATAAATATTCAAATTAATTGATGGACCTCATATAGGGATACTTATAGGGCATATTATGTTGACAAGTTATCAAACTTTTAGGTTAAGAATTTGGATATTTCAAAAGCTGACATTTGTGCCCTATTCATTGACCTAGCCACCAATGCCCATTTCCCATAACCACTAAACATTTTTCTATCCATCATTGTGTATATAAATTAGTCATGGCCAATTTTTGGGATCGATGGTGGATGGTCTTTGACAATCTACCATGTAACAACCATGAGGTCCCATTATATTTTTTTAGGAAACTCTACTATGAGTTTGTTCTCAACTAGATTCTAATCATTTTGATTTTAGTAAGTTTTGAGGCCAAAGAAAAGGCTCTACATAGGATTAACCAGGTGTAAATAATATGCCTAATTAGCCTATGAATATTTGTATCCAAAAGCCTCTTGAGCTTGAGATCCCCTATGCAGTTTAGAAGGTCATGAAGATAGATAATCTCCATGCTCTTAGTTCACTCACTGATACACTCGTTCAACATATGAGTAGGATTTCATAGAGTGACTGTACAAATATTCCATATTCTACCTAACCCAGACCCACTCTTGTAACTCATGTAGAGATATGTGCATAAGACCTTTTAATGATGATGACATTGATGGTTTAGATGGCTTATATCATGTTCTTATGAGTGATGAGTTTTTATCATGCACATTTAGCATGCAAACATCAGTCACCACATAGATGCAAGTATATTTTATATAAATGTCATGTTAAATTTAAGTTATAGTTTCAAATTTAATTTCTAAGCTAACAATTAATTTACATAGAAATTTAATATAGTATATATGTCATTTTTTATGTCACAAGAGGTGATGGTTCTTTCATCATCACAACCAAAATTTACAAAATTTTATTTGTCATGGCCATTATTTATACATTTAGATCTAGTTGATAGACCATCCATGACTACATCTGCCTCTGTTAGGATGACACCATTTACCTATATATAGGTAAAAATTGTTTACATATAATTTTTTCTCTTTATATCTATTAGGATTGTTGTTGTTTATATATATGTTTTTCTATTTGTATCTAATTTACTTCTCTTCTCAAGAATTAATGCAAGAATAACACAATCAAAATTATAAAAGTCATGAATATTCTTATGTTGGCCCATGATTCCTTGGAAGTAACTTCCTAAAATGTTTACACTATTGAGTTGTGGAGCTAAAAGCTTCAACTCTTTGCAAACAGAAGGAACAAGAAGGTTGCTAAGATCTAGGAGCACCGGCATCGGCAGTAGGACTGACATCGGTCGTGACCAGTGCAGAAGGCCACCAGCGATGGCAAGAAGTCGGCCGACGTCGGCAAAACCAGACTAACAGGGACCGACATTGGTCGCCTGTGTGTTCCAGAACTGCTCGTTACACGAACAGTTAGTTAAGTGAACGAAGTGTTTGCATGTAAAGGCCAATTAGAGTCTTTGGCTGTGAGGATAATTGTCTAAATTAAGAGTCTAAGTTAGTGTTTGAGTTAGGGATCTATATATAGACCCATTGGCATGTATTGTAATTATGGTATGAGATAGAAAGGAAGGCAAGTAAGTTGCTTCCATTGTAAGATCATTGAGTTGCAGGTTGTTGCAAGCTCATAGGAGATCTACATGTGAGTATGGTCTATTGAATTGCAGGTTGCAGGTTCATGGGAGATCAACTTGAAGTACTATTGAGTGCTTGGTGAACTGGCAGGGTTATTACTGACTAGTTGGAGAGGTGAACACCAATTCTGTTTGTGAGTTGGTTGTTGGGACCATTTTTTGTGTAGGAGAGTGTTGTGTGAGAAGAATTACTGTACACTTGAGGTGTGGCAAACCTCTGTAAGGTGAAAGAGTGTGGCGGCTCTTTGTTGTATTCTTTTTTGTAAAGTGTTATTACAAGATAGTGTATTGTCTCTCATATTCTGTGCTATTGGTGGATTCTAGCTACTTGTGTTTCTGGTTATTTTCGCATTTATAATTGCTTATATTTGGTAATCATACTGTGCTCTTTTTGAGGAGCAAGATCCAACAAGAGGAATCAGAATAGGTGTGTTTGTTCTTGGACTTCCCTGACAAGTGGTATCAGAGCTTCAGGTTGGGATACTAACAGATTGGATTAGATCTGGTTAGTGTGTTTTGATTACAGGTACTCATAGGGTTTCTATTTGAGTGGGAGTTGAGCAATGACAGAAGATAGTAAGCTACGGATGGAAAAGTTTAATGGCAAGAACTACCAATTGTGGAGGATGCAGATTGAGGATTATCTGTATCAAAAAGATTTGTACTTACCGTTGGGAGGGGTTACTTGCAAACCCTCGAATATGAAAGATGAAGAATGGGAGGTTCTTGATCGGAAGGCTCTGGGATCTATTAGATTGATTCTTGCATCATCTGTGATTTCCAGCTTATCACAGTGTAAGACAATGGTGGAGTTGATGGAATCTTTGGCAAATTTATATGAAAAACCCTCAGCTTCTAATAAGGTATTTCTTATGAAGCGTTTATTTAATTTGCAAATGTTGGAAGGTGGATCTGTTCATAGCCATCTTAGTGATTTCCATGGTTTAGTAAACCAGCTATGTTCAGTCAATATTGTATTTGATGATGAAATTAGAGCTCTCTTAATCTTGTGTTCATTACCTGAAAGTTGGGAAGGTTTGGTAATGGCAGTTTCTAATACTGTCTCCTTCAAAAGTCTTAAAAGTGGATGATGTTGTGAGTGTGATCTTGAATGAAGAGATACACAGGAATAGCACAGGTGAATCATCAGGGAATGCTTTGAGTGTTGAAGGTAGAGGAAGGCAAAGAGAAAAGATAGAGCCTGGGAGATCAAGGTCCAAGACAGGCAAGAGATCCAAGTCCAGGTATGGCAGAATAACCTGCTGGAAGTGTGGAAAGCAAGGGCACTTAAAGAGAGATTGCAGATCGGGTACAGATCAGCATGAAGAACATGAAGAAGAAGTAGATGTTGCAGATTATGCTGCACGGGATGCTCTGGTATGTTCTTTGGATAAAGTAGAATCTTGGGTTTTAGATTCTGGTGCCTCTTTTCATGCATCCCCGATTAGGGAATTTTTTCATGAGTATGTCCAGGGAGATTTTGGAGAAATTTATGTAGGGGATGGTAAGCCTTGTCAGATTGTTGGCAAAAGGAATGTGAAGCTGAAACTACAGACAGGTAACACATGGGTGTTAAAAGAGGTCATGCACGTCCCAGTTCTGGAGCGGAATTTGATTTCTATTAGAAGTTTGGGTGATGAGGGATGCACAGTAACTCTCACAGCGGACTCTTAGAAGGTTACCAAGGGTACACTTGTTATAGCTAGAGGTAAGAAAGTAGGTACGCTTTATCTATCTACTTGTACTACTGATTCTCTTTCTGGGTTATCTACTTCAGCTGTAGATTCAGAGATGTGGCTTGATAGGCTTGGTCACATAGATAAGAAAGAGATGCTTGTTATTGATTCAAAGGATATGCTTTCGGATTTAGAAGGTATGGATCATGGTTTCTGTATGTAGAAGAAGAAGGTAACGTGTCTTGAGGAATCTGATGTTAGTGACAAGAATAGAAAAGCCTTGGTTTTTAAGGAGAAGATGACGGACAGAGTTCAACACAAGATGCAGAAGAATTCTGAGTAGAGCAAGGGTGATTTGGACAAGGATTTGATCCAAAAAGAGCTCGCGAGAAAAATTCAGGTCTCACAAGAAAAACACAGAGACTGACGTCAGTAGGAAAACCAATGTCGGCATCCAGATAGGGACCGATGTTGGCTATGTGCAGACTGACGTTGGTGACTCAGGGCAGATATTGACCGGCGTCGGCTAGGGGAAACTGACGTCGGCAAGGTGGCAGTTGCAAGAAACTGACTTCGGTCATCTGCAGACTGAGATGTGACTGGCATCGATTACTGAGATGAATTTTGGGTGGACAGCAAGCTGTCATGGAGTCTCAAGCGCCCATATGGAGGACTGAAGGTGTAAGTAAGTTCTTAAATTCGTCATTTCCCTTCTTTACACTACTTGTTGCTCACTTATGGAATAGGACCAAGAAGTTGTTGAAGAAGTAGAACAGATAGATCCAAGAAACAGTGGGAGCTAGGCATGGATGAGGATGTGATTCCTTGGAGGAGAACCAAACAGGTGTTTTGGGTAGAGTGGCCAGCTAGAAGTAAGCACTGAGAGACGAATGGATGTTAAAGATAAAGAAGAGTGAAAATAGATATGTGAGATGGAAGATCAGGGTATATGGTCTTGTATTAGCTACAGGGCAATGGAGGTTTGATCATTGTGTTTCACTTTACTAGATTGGATAGTATTAGCTACACTATCCTATTTCTGTATGATGTGCTTGTTACAGGGTTACATATACAGGTATTGTTGAACTAAAGGTAAAGCTAGTTCAGGGGTGTGTCATGGAGAATCTAGGAGCAGCAAGATTCTTTGGCATGAGTGTGTTCTAGAGACATGGTAGGTCATATGTTGACTTTTTTTCAAGATGATTGTGTGAAACCGGTTAGCACGCCGATGGTTGGATAGTTCTATGAACAAGTGTCTTGATTCACATAATGAGGCTGAGTGCATGGTATGTACTAAACCTGAGTTTTCCCAAGCAGTGGGAGTTGTCACAAGTTGGAGCCAATCCAGGAGAGAACCATTGGAGGATAGTTCAGTGGATTCTTACAGGGACTAGCAGCAGGTGCACATGCTATGCAAGTTCAGGTTATTTTTTACATGGTTTGTAAATGTGGATATGGCAGGTGATTTGGATGACAAGTTTTGCACTACAGGTTTGTGGTGGTTGGTCTTCAAGAGTGATTTTGAGGAGGGATACAAAGCCAAGGGAACAAACTAGAGGAAGTACAGGTACATGTACAGGTTGCAGCTGTTTATCTCCAAGTGGGAGATTATTGAGTTGTGGAGCTAAAAGATTCAACTCTTTGCAAACAAAAGGAACAAGAAGGTTGCTGAGATCCAGGAGCACTGGCGTCGGCAGCAGGACCGACATCGGTCGTGACCAATGCAGAAGGCCACCGGCGACGGCAGGAAGTCGGCTGACATCAGTAGAACCAGACTAACAGGGACCGACGTTGATCGCCTATGTGTTCCAGAACTGCTCGTTACACAGACAGTTAGTTAAGTGAACAAAGTGTTTGCATGTAAAGGCCAGTTAGAGTCTTTGGCTGTGAGGATAATTGTCTAAATTAAGAGTCTAAGTTAGTGTTTGAGTTAGGGATCTATATATAGACCCATTGGCATGTATTGTAATTATGGTATGAGATAGAAAGGAAGGCAAGTAAGTTACTTCCATTGTAAGATCATTGAGTTGCAGGTTGTTGCAAGCTCATAAGAGATCTACATGTGAGTATGGTCTATTGAATTGCAGGTTGCAGGTTCATGGAAGATCAACTTGAAGTACTATTGAGTGCTTGGTGAACTGGCAGGGTTATTACTGACTAGTTGGAGAGGTGAACACCAATTCTGTTTGTGAGTTGGTTGTTGGGACCGTTTTTTGTGTAGGAGAGTGTTGTGTGAGAATAATTACTGTACACTTGAGGTGTGGCAAACCTCTCTAAGGTGAAAGAGTGTGGCAGCTCTTTGTTGTATTCTTTTCTGTAAAGTGTTAATACAAGATAGTGTATTGTCTCTCATATTTTGTGCTATTGGTGAATTCTAGCTACTTGTGTTTCTAGTTATTTCCACATTTATAATTGCTTATATTTGGTAATCATACTATGCTCTTTCTAAGGAGCAAGATCCAACAAGAGGAATCAGAATAGGTGTGTTTGTTCTTGGACTTCCCTGACATACACTAGTGTATTGTGTTCAAAATTATGTACTTTATTCACAATGATAACCAAAATTATCCTAAGATACAAACTACATTTCATTGGCTCATCCTATATGTATCCCATGTACTAAAGTAAGGTTAAAAAACATGCATTATATTTGTTTTCATTATTGGCATTTTTATAGAGGTTATAAAATGCATTTATTCCATCATTTAAGTAGATATCCAACAAGTAGTGTTATCTTTCCTTGAACGTCACCCAAGTGACTATGGGCATATATAAATTCATAATTATTTCTTGATAGTCCCAACATAAGGCCTATTCATCTAATTTTTTTAAAATAAATAGCATGTCCATACTATTTATTGAAAAATATCTTATTCAAAATCACTTTTCATACCTATTAGCCAAGCATCAGCTTCCCTAACAAAGATTCATCCATTGAATTTAAGATCCTTTTCACTTTATTTAGTTTGCGAGTAATTCCATCCAAGCTTTAATGTGTGTCACTATTGTCATGAGCTCCCCCAGTGGATGATATTCCATGTAATATATTGGTATATCTCTCTTGTTGAACATTATGTTCATAATCACACTCATGGAATTATTTTATCCTATTCCTTAATTTTTCCATAAATGCATGCTATCATTGAGTTTTCTTAGCACTACAATATTTCCATGTCAATGGGTATCATAATTACAACCTCTTCTCTATCTATAAAATATTCCCCAAGTAGCACAACTTCAATATAAGGTTTTTTCTCTTTTCCTCATATAGTTTGATCATGGTTGATATTTTATACCTATAATTAAAAGAGATAAAATATGGTCATGTTAATTTTACGATGATAAATCATTCCAATAAGAAACCAACTATTGTTCAACATAGCATAAAATAGAAAGCATGGTTGGTCTAAAAGGCCAAAAAATTTGAACCATGCTTTGATACAAACATGTAGCAACCTCATGTGTTACTCAAAACCTAGTTACAAAAATTTTCTTATTGAAAATAAATCATGTTAACATAATAATATAGAGCTACACATGTTCACAGACTAACATATTTTCAAAAAAAAATCCATGAAAATAACCATAAATAATCCTATCAAATTAATGAGTGGGATAGTTATGTTACAACTATATTTAGTCACTGATTAAGGATGTAGACATTATATTCATATCTTCTACCCATTACCCATATGGTATATTTTCTCTTTCTATTACCTGAGGTCAATATACTATTTTACAAGAAATCTATTACATGCTTCTATGGATAGGACATTATTTATGAAGAAAACATGAAGCACATTTTACAATAAAATATTTGAATCTTCCTTATGAATATAAACCCATTTACCTAGTGAAAGTTAGCTTGGAAGTGATAATATCCTATTAAATGGGAGTCTTGTTCATATACCTCTTTCCCAAAGACTTTCTTAATAATGCAAACTAAAATTCTTATGACCATATTGCATCTAAAACCATAAGGACACAAACTTGACATGACTTCACATGTTTAGTATAAATACTTCCTCATCTTTGATATGGGTAAATGTGAATAATCCCTTTTCTCTCTTTCCCATCTATATTACATCAACTTTTGAAAAGTCAACATACCTCTATATTTCAATCTAATGAACCACTAGGATCTACTCTAACCTTGATAATATCAAGAATAGCTTCATGGTCAGACTCCCAAACTTTTCATAGTTTCTTATTTATTGGCCTTCCATGATATTTTTGTAATTGAATATTCATTTCAGGAAATCAAATTTGATTAGTGTAGTATCATCCTGTGCATTTCAAACTCTTTAAACAACCATTGATCTAAAAAATTTATGAGATATCATCAAAACCAAGTTCCAGTGACTACCACTGACCTAGTGGGATAGTCAATGTTTTCTCCATCTATAACTAGGGAAGTTAATTTTTTCTTTCTCTATACACACCGATGCAAGTATTAATCAGTGCTTTCTTTGATATCTTCATCTGTAATAACTGAAAAAGCATGCCTTGTATCACAAAAAACCATTTTTAGTGACAATATGAAGATATATTTAATGAGAATAAATTATACATAATGAAAAATATTCTACTTGGCTGCACTAGACTAGATACATGGTCAAAGTCATCTGTTGATGTCATATTTTTAAGTTACAATGTTGTTGGAACCTGATATGTTTGATTAGAATTAAAGTTTTGTAACTTTAATCATCCACCCACTCTTATGACTCACACTCATTCCAAACAGAGTCCACACATGCAGAACATAAACATGTCAAGTGTCTCATATGAACAGTCCAAGAACTTGCATTTGAGCTACAAAATGAGTGGAGGTCACTTGAACCTATTAGAGTCATATAATCCTCATAGTTTACCAAGTGTTCTTCCTCCATTAACCATAAATGTCTATGAACAGTATAATTTGGTTGAGCATCATGACACATGTTCTCATTACACCATTCAACCATAGGTTTTGCATCTGTCAAATGAACACCCTCTTCAAATTTCAAATCCTCCCTTGTAATATCTATTTTTACACATGCTCCAACATCATCATGCTCCCCTTTTAGATGGCCAACCTTGGTGAAACTCCAAATGTGTTCTACACTAGTGGTAACATGCATCCTACTCAACTAATAAAACATCCATGTATTTTTTGAATTGTGATGTGCAATTATCTGACCAAATGTAATGTTGATTGAAAGTAATGTTCCTCTGACTCAATTGTTTGTATAACTTCTAGAAACAACCTTACACATACTCTAAAAAATGTGATCTATCATCATTGATATAGAAATGGTACTCCCCTAATATTTTCCATTGTTTCTCTATACTATCAAGTGTATGCATGAATGTTATATACATGAATATGGTAAATTATGATGAGTTGTAATACTATGATTGAACTTCCATTTGGGGTTTGAATGTGAAATTCTTATAAAAATCAACTACTAAAATAATGGAACTGAGTGGTAATGTATCCTTTCATAACTTGAAATGTTCATCCAACCATCTATCCATGTGTGTGTCTTGCATAGTCATAAACAATCTTCTCCCTAAATTTGACTGAATATTCAGAAACATGTATATTTTTTGTAACAAGTTCACACCTTTTAGAATCTTTGCCATCTTTTAATTGATAAGTCACTAATTTATATTTGCTTAAACCAACTAATTCATATCCAATTGCACTTTTAATCTCCTCACGGTTACATTTTCTAAAATTTAAAAATCCACCACAAATGTTGCAATTTCTATTTAAACATGATTTGTTGTAAAATAATTTCCCATCATCTCTTTTGTAGAAGATAGTTGGAATAAATTCCCTAGCTGATTTTGGTGGTAATTCAATGTTAGTATGCAAATTATAATGAATATGGCAAAAAACATCATAGTGAATTGAAAATTTAACATGTTTCCTACAACAACAAGTGGTATGTCTGATTTATTTTAACATAAAAAGGTTTTGCCATCTCAAAATATCCTTGACAAATAAAAATTTGTGGATGTTTTTCTAAAAATTTAGAGTATAATTATGTTTGAGTCATATCTAATAATTTTTTTGGATGTGGTTCATGGTTATGAGAAACAACTATTCATTTCATAACATCTCTTGCATTGGGAAAAACTCTTGTATTATTTATCCAAAATTGAACAAGTAATTCTTTGAGAGTATTGGCTATAGCCTTGACCTTTCATGAAATACTACCAAAGAATGCCCAGAGCTCATTGGTATTAGGTTCATTAAGTCTTTTACATCTTGTAATTGCTTTCATTAATTTTTTTTTGTTTATATCAAGTGTTCGGCTTATTTTTGAAATCAATCATTTTTTCCTGTTACAACACTTATTGCACAAGTTGTCATTATACATTAGGTAGCATTACAATATTTGTTGTGTGATCTTGTGCCTATAGTATGATATGCATCATGTAGATTTTCAACAATTTCATCATGTTCATCATCCATGTAAGATGTTCTTAGTTTTAATGTGTACATTATATGTCTCATCTTAATCAATTTTATCAATGAAACAACTAATTTACATCTTTGACTATCGTACTCCAAATTATGAAAGAAAGTATCCCAAATTTGTTGAGCCAGTCTTCTTGAATGGTGAACAAACATTTTGTTATGCATTGGTTTTAAAATGTTTTCATAGACTTCAATTAAGTACTTGTCTTTTCTATGGATAATTCTTGGAGGTGTTGGTAATGGTGGAATTTATCGAGAGGGTGTTTTGAAACCGTTATTACTTTCATTATTTAAAGGGGGAATGACATTTTTTTCATTTTTAATTTCTTCATTATATGTTTCCATGAAATTTTATTGATGGATAATTTCATCACTATTTGTTTCCATAAAATTATCTTCATTCATGGGGGTGAAGCATCATACATAGACTCATCATCAACAAAATCAAAAACCTGGAACTTTTTATGTGAACTTCCAACATTAACTAATTCATTATTTTTAATTTCATTATTATTCATTTCATTATTGTCAATTTCATTATTATTCATTTCATTATGGTTAATTTTAACATTATTCAACTGATTATAGTCAATTTCATCATCGTTTAATTCATTATCATCAATTGGTGCATTATCTATCGCATTTAGTTCATGAGGATTAGGGTTATACCTTGTTTACCATGAAGTTTTCACATTTGTAGCTTGTGTTTCTCTCTCAAAGATTCTAATTCCTCTAGTGCTTTTTTCTTCAACAACTTCCCTTCCTCTTTGAATGTGATCTGAAACCCATTAGAAGGGATAATTGACAACTTTTCAAAGGTCATGTCAAGTACACAAGTACGTAGATCTCACAAAAGTACATAGAGAATGTTTGTGGGGATAAAAGTCTTGATTTAGGTTTAAAATAGTCATTGATAAGTGAGCTTAATATAAAATAATAATAATGTGATCACATTATATAACATGATTGCATTATGTGTTCTATAAAATTCTAGCCCATCCAACCCATTGTGAAGCTTATTTGATAATAACATGATCACATTATTATCCATATAAGCTTTAGGGTTGGTAATTAACAATGAGAATTGATTCTTGCCTATGTTAAAAATAACATGATCATGTTATGCTTAATATAGATAAAGGGTTATGTATTAGGGAATAAGGCATTAGTGCATAAGGTTTATGGATTAGTGATTAGGGATTACAGTTTATGTTTTAGGGATTAGGGATTACAATTTATGTTTTAGGGTTTAGGGATTAAGCATTAAGGCATGTAGGGTTTAGGTTTAAGGATGTATATAAGGTCTAATCATTATATGCCATGTGAAAACCTAATTTTTACTATAAAGGATGTTAATAGGGATTAAATTGATTGGTAAATAGGGAAAGTTTTTGGTTTAAGATTTAGGGTATAGTGTTTAGGGTTTAGGTTTTGGGTACACAAGGTCAATAGCTACATTAGTGAGTTCTCAAAGCTTTAGATATAGGTTTAAAAAGTGCATTTTATGACATCTCATGATGAAATCAATTATATCATAGGCATGTATGTTTGCATCATGTAGTGGGAATTAGGGCATCAAGTTTATAATTTATGTTTTAGGGATTAGAAATTAGGGCATGGGTTTAGGTTTAAAGACTTGCATATTAATTTGTCTAATCACTCTATGTCATGTGAACTTAATTCTTACTACAAAAGATGTTGATTATGACTAAATCAATTGGTAAATGGGAAATCTTATGGTTTACAATTTAGGGTAAAGTGTTTAGGGTATCATGCAGATTGAATCAATTAGTCAAATAGGGGATTTAGGCCAAACTGAGCCCTATAAACTTAATTCTTAGTCTAGAAATGATGTTAATTTGGGCTAAAATGATTGGTTCAAGGTTTAAATAGTTTATATTTGTTGTTTAGATTTTAGGGATTAGGAAATTTAAGGATTAGGGCTTAGGTTATAGGTTTTAGGGTATATTTATACAATCGTGTAGGCAATTAGGGCAAATTTGGGAGACTTAAACCTATATCTATGAGTAAAGAATGTGAATTTGGGATCAATTATCCCCCACATCATCATAGATTGAGCCTATGAAGTTAGTTATGGTAATGAGTGATGAAATTTTAACTAAGTTCATCCTTGTGAACCTAATTCTTACTATATATAAAGGATGTTAATTGGGGCTAAATTTATTGGTTTAGGGTTTAGGGTCTATAATTTAAAGGGTTTAGGTTTTAGGGCTTATAGATTAGAGTTTAATGTAAATAATATAGAGGGTTTCTAGGTTAAAGTAAAATGGTACATGTTAACCCCTTTATTTAATCTATATCAGATATGTGGTCCAATCACTAAGGTAATTAAAGAACATTTGAGCTGTTTGTGACACCTATTTATGACTTGATTACCTTCATGTTTTTTCTAATTAAATTAGGGTCAATTATGACATGTACATGTTTTAATATCGATTGAGCCATAAATTAGGTTTAGGGGGTCAATTTTGCCTAGATCACGTAGAAAATTACACAAATTGACTAATTGGATCAATTTATGATAGAAGATCAATCTTCTAATTTTGACCCAAATCATATCTTGCTATTAAAGAGATTCAAATTAGCCTCAAATGCCTACTTGATTAAAATAATTAACTAGCTCCTCCTCTTTGGTTAATTAGGTTGAAGGGGCTAGAAATAGTCCCAATTTACTTTAGATGCACAGCTAGATTGGTACTCCAAAGGCTTTAGCCATTGGTTCAAAAAGTGAATTTTAGGACATCTCATCATAAAATTAGTTAAATCATAAGTCATGTATGTTTGTGGCATGTAGTGGGCATTAGGGCATAGGGAGCTCTTACAATTTATGTTTTAAGGATTAAGGATTAGGGTTTAGGTTTAAGGACCTATATATGTTAAAGTCTAATCACTAGATATGTCATGAGTTCAAACCTGATTCTTACTATAAAATATGTTAATTAGGATTAAATTAAAGTTGGTAAATAGGGAAAGTTTATAGTTTACAATTTAGGGTATAGTGTTTAGGGTTTATGTTTTACGATTTCTAGGTTTTAATGTATATACATGGTTTAGGGTATATAGGGTCAATCAAAAAGATAATTGAGGAAAATTCGAATCACTTGGACTCATTTATGACTATAGAATGTGTTTTTGGGTTGTCATTATACCATGGATGTAATCATGTAGATTGAGTGAATTAGTCAAATGGGGCAATCAGTCATGTGATCTAGGCCAAACTGAGCCTTGTGAAATTAATTCTTAGTCTAAATGATGTTAATTTGGGCTAAAATTATTGGTTTAAGGTTTAAAAAGTTTATATTTATGGTTTAGAGTTTATGGATTAGGAATTTTAGGGATTAAGGCTTAGGGTATAGATTTTATGTAGTGAAATTACTTATATGTTTACACTGAATGATTTTATATCATAAAAAATAACCAAATATGAGAGATCACACAATAATAATTGACAATAGAGAATAATACTAGATAATATATCAAATCCACTTCGAGGGGGAAACCTCCACAATAATGCACTAGAGTAGAATACTTAACATGATGATCAAAGACTAACCACTACCTCTTATATATAGTCTACTTAGCCATGGTTATTCCATAGGCTGACCTAACTAAGAACATAGAGAAATGTAACAAGAATATAAAAGAGGTATGTAAGCCACAAGTCAACCACACATATCCCAAGATATGCCAAAGGTTAAGGGCATAGCATGCCCTTCCCCATTAAAACAACATTGTCCACAATGTTGAGTCAAATCTAGATGTTGCTACACAAAAGATTCATCCTCCCAAGTAGCATATTCATAGGGAAGATTCTTCCATTTGATTAGGTACTCTTTAATCACTCAAGACCATAACTACTTAGTGTGAATTTGAAGGATCACCTCAGGATCAAGAATAACTCTTCCTTCCTCATCCAATTTTGGTAAATCAATTGGGGTAGACACTTTGTGTCCAATGATTTTATTTAGGCATGATACATGAAATACTAGATGTATGCAAGTGGAGAAAGGAAACTCTAACTTATAGGCCACACTACCAATTTTCTACAAGGTCTGATAAGGCCCATAATACTTAGGGGATAACTTGTTATCCTTTTTATGTTGCTTTAAGGACATCTGTTTATATGGATATTAGCAAAAAAAACCCAATCACTAATGTCAAAGTGCCTTTCACTCCTATGTTAATCTACCTATTATATCATATGATTTTAGGCCACAACTAACTTTTCATGCAAACTTCCAAGGACCTCCTGTTGATGGTAAATATGTTCTTCAACTGCATAAAACTTAGGATGAACCTTCAAGGTTGAATCGATGGATGGTAGGTGGTATCCATATAGTGTTAGAAAAGGAGACATTTTATAAGAACTATGAATAAAAGTATTATACCACCATTCAACAAGTGGTAACTAATGAACCCATTTATCCTATTTATTAGAAATAAAATAATGGAGATATCCTTCTGGACATTTATTAACTACCATAATTTGTCCATCATATTGAGGATGATATGATGAACTATGAGCCAACTGGGTACCCAAACATACAAATAACTCAGTCCAAAAATTACTAGTGAAGATGGGATCTGGATCATTGATAATGATCTTAGGGGTACCATGCAATTTTTGAACTATATTGAAAAAAGTAGAAGTTACTTTACTAGCAACAAATGGTTGTGATAAAGAACATAAATGAGCATACTTACTAAGATGATCTACCATAACCATGTTAACATTTTAACCATTAGATCTCAATAATCTAGTAATGAAATCCATAGACATCTCTTCCCAATGTTGGCTCGGGATGGATAAAGGCTACAAAAGACCTAGAGTTTTGATGGTTTCTCCTTTATTTTGTTAAAAGATCATACATTCAGCCACATATTTTTGGACATTCCCCTTGAGTCCTTCCTAAGAAAATCCTGCTTGATTCTATGATAGGTTTTCAAAAATCATGAATGACCTCCAATTAGAGTTACATGAAGTTCCTAAAGGATTTTTTGTTTAAGAAGAGAATTCTTACATAGGTATAATTTGTCTTTATACCATAATGCATCACCCTTCTATATGACTTTTTCAAATCCACCAAAACCTTGTTGAAGATTTTGAATCAAATCATGGGTAGCACTATCCTTGTCCCATTTTGATCATGCTTCCTCTAGCCAATCTGCCTGTAGAATGGTCATAACATATAACAAGGCCTCAATTAATTCATCCTTCCTAGATAGTTCATATGCCACTAAATTATCCTTGCCTTTCTTGTAAAATATTTCAAAATCATATCCTAAAATCTTAGTTATCCATTTCTATTGTTCTTTAGATGATAACCTTTGTTCCAAAAAATATTTGGGACTGTCATGATCAGTCTTTACCTAAAAGTAATGACCCATCAAATAAGGCCTCCATTATTTGATTGCATGCAAAATGACCATCATTTCTTTCTCATAAATGGGCTTGTGATTATTTTTACCCTTTAGTTGATGACTTTCAAATGCAAGTGGTTTGCCTTCTTAAATGAGTATAACACCCATACCATACCCAAATGCATCACATTCAACTAGAAAAGTCTTGAAAAAATTAGGAGTAGCCAACATTGGAGTGGTGCACATCACCAATTTCAATTGTTCAAATGCCCTGGTAGCTATATCAGTCCACTAAAAGGAGTCTTTCTTTAACAAAGATATGAGTGGGGATGCAATACTACCATAATTTTTGACAAACATGCGATAGTAACTAGTGAGCCCCAAAAATCCCCTTAGTTGTTTGAGTGTCTTAGGAATTGGCTAGCCCACTGTTTCTTGGATTTTTTTAGGATCCACTTTTACTCCTATATGTGCAACTAGATGACAAAAATACTCAACCTCAGAATCTCCAAAAGTACATTTGGAAGGTTTGGCATACAACTGATGTTGTTACAAAATTGAGAGTTTGTGTTTCACATGGTGCAAATAGTCTTCCCAATTTTTATTATAAATGAAGATATCATCAAAAAATACCAAAATAAATTTCCTCAAAAATGGCTTAAAATAGTATTCATCAAACTTTGAAAGGTAGATGGTGCATTTTTTATCCCCAAAGGCATAACCAAAAACTCATAATGGCCCTTATGAGTTCTAAAAGTAGTTTTGGGTATGTCTTCATCATAGATTTGGATTTGATGATACCCAAAATACAGATCTAACTTGGTAAAATAAACATCACCATTTAATTCATCTAACAAATCATCAATGATAGGAATAGGAAACCTATCTTTGATAGTGTACTTGTTGAGTTCCATATAGTCAGGGCACATCCTCTAAGTGTCATCTTTTTTTTGCACCATGACAACTGGTGAAAAAAAAATTATTTGGCTATGGTAAGTGATTCATGCATCCAACATTTCTTGTACCATCTTTTCAATTTCATTTTTTTTAGCATAGGGATACCTATATGGCCTAATGTTGGGTGGTGTCCTACCAAGAATAAGTTTGATGGCATGATCATGTGTGCGGCTAGGTGGAAGTCCTTTTAGCATGTCACCAAAAATAGTCAAATGGGCATCAATCACTTATTGAAAATTAGGAGGTGTAGATGGCTGAGTTGGATGAACTTCCATGGAAAACAAGAGAGCTAAAAATCCTTTAGCACCTTTTTAAAGGATCTTTATCATTTGATGGGAACTAACAAGTTGTTGAGATTTATTCCTTAATCCCTTTAGTTCAAATGTCCTTCCCTAAGAATGAAAATAGATGAATAATTCTTGGAAATTCATCTCAATAGTGCCCAAAGTGGTGAGCCACTGTACTCCTAGAACAATATCAGCTCCCTCTATGGGAATAACAAACATAGGAGAATCCAAAAAGTCATCTCCTATGGCCATCTTAATACTATGACATTTTCTTGTGTAGATGACAGTACCACCATCTGCAATCATGACCTAATATTCTAGAGTGAGATAAATGAAACGATTCAAATGAGCAACCAACTTATTGTTGATGAAGTTGTATGAGATTCTAGAATCAATCAGAATAGTGACCTATTTTTTAAGAAACCCACCACCTTAAGAGTTTGGGGAGTACTAATCATTGAAAGGGAATGATAAGAAATAGTGGTTGAGAGTCTTCAGATTCATCTTTAGGACCTTCTTCATCCTCACTAAGAGCCTCCTCATCATCATCATCCTCAGTGGCACCTTCAATGTAAAATAGCTTCTTTTCAACACAATGATGGTCTTTGCTCCATTTATTGTCACAACCATAACATAACCTTTTGGCTCACTTCTCAATTTATTGAGTTGTCAGTCTAGTGGGTTGAGGATATGATGGTGCTAAAAAGGTGCAATCATGACCAATAGTGAAGGTTTTTAGTTGACCATCTCTTTTTCCTCTACCATGCATGCCCATGGGATAGATTTTGATACAGATGTTGGGTTAAACATTCAAACCTACAATTGGATGTTATCTTTGAGACCACCCAAAAATAGATCAGTCAAATTTTCCTCAGTGATGTCTTCCACCTATAAGGATAGATTCTAAAACTGATAAATATAATCCTTCATAGTTCATGTTTTCCATAGTTTGGATAACTAGTTGAATAAGTTTTTAGAGACATTATTTTGATAATAAGCCAATAACTCATTAATTAAAATAGACCATGTAATAGGAGCACCTTTTTTTCTTTTTATAATTCTTCTCAGATTGCAAGTTATGTTTTTTCACTCCTCCTCATAGAAGTCACTCCTCACCTAATTTGAAAAAACAATGCCACAAACAGCTTACCCAAATAAAAGTTTTGATACCACTTGTAATGAAATTACTTAGATATTTTCACTAAATGATTTTATATCACATAAAATAATCAAATATGAGATATCACACAACAATAATTAACATCAAAGTAGAATACTGGATAATGTAGCAAAGCCACTTCAAGGGGGAAACCTTCACAACAATGCACTAGAGCAGAATACTTAACATGATGATCAAAGACTAACCACTACCTCCTATATATAGCCTACTTAGCCATGGTTATTCCATAGGCTAACCTAACTAAGAACATATAGAAATGTAATAAGAATATAAAAGAGGTATGTAATCCATAAGTTAGCCACACATATCCCAAGACATGTCAAAGGTTAAGGGCATAGAATGCCCCAAAAAAAGAGACATTTTATAATAATTATGAGCAGAAGTATTATACCACCATTCAGCAAGTGGAAACTAATGAACCCATTTATCTTATTTATCAAAAACAAAATAATAAAGATATCATTCTAGACATTTGTTGACTATCTTAGTTTATCCATTAGATTGAGGATGATATGATGAACTATGAGCCAACTAGGTGCTCAAACATGCAAATAACTCACTCTAAAAATTACTAGTGAAGATGGGATCTCAATCACTAACAATAATCTTAGGGGTACCATGCAATTTATGAACTGTATCAAAAAAAGTAGAAGCTACTATACTAGCAACAAATGGCTATGATAAAGAACAAAAATGAGCATACTTACTAAGATGACTTTCCATAACCATGATAACATTTTGACCAGCAGATCTCGGTAATCTAGTAATGAAATCCATAGACACCTCTTCCCAATGTTGGCTCGAGATGGATAAAGGCTATAAAAGACCTAGGGTTTTGATGTTTTCTCTTTTTTTTGTTGATAGATCATACATTTAACCACATATTTCTGGATATCCCCCTTGAGTCCTTCCCAAAAAAATCCTACTTGATTATATGATAGGTCATCACCCTTCCATATGAATTTTTCAAATCCACCTAAACTTTGCTGAAGATTCTGAATCAAATAATGGGTAGCACTATCCTTGTCCCATTTTGATCATGCTTCCTCTATCCAATCTACCTACAAAATGGTCATATCATATATCAAGGCCTCAACTAATTCATCCTTCCTAGATAGTGCATATGCCACTACATTGTCCTTGCCTTTCTTGTAAACTATTTCAAAATCATAGCCTAACATCTTAGTTACCCATTTTAGTTATTTTTCAAATGATAACCTTTATTCCAAAAAATATTTGAGACTGTCATGATCGGTCTTTAACTGAACGTGATGACCCATCAAATAAGGCCAACATTGTTTAATTGCATGCAAAATAACTAGCATTTCCTTCTCATAAATGGGCTTGTGCTGATTTTTACCTCTTAGTTGATAAATTTCAAATGCAAGTGGTCTACCTTCTTGTATGAGTTCAACACCCATACCATACCTAGATGCATCATAGTCAACCATAAAAGTCTTGGAAAAATTAGGAGTAGCCAACATTGGAGTGGTGCACATTACCAATTTTAATTGTTCAAATACCCTAGTAGTTGTATCAATCCACTTAAAGGAGTCTTTCTTCAATAAAGATGTGAGTGGGGCTGTAATGCTATCTTAATTTTGGACAAACCTATGACAGTAACTAGTGAGCCCCAAAAATCCCCTTAGTTACTTGAGTGTCCTAGGAATCATCTAGTCTACCATTGCTTGGATTTTTTAGGATCCACTTTTACTCTTGTATGTGAAACCATATGACCCAAATACTCAACGTCAAAAGATTTAAAAGTATAATTAGAAGGTTTGACATATAACTGATGTTGTTCCAAAATTGAGAGTACCTATTTCACATGGTGTAAATGGTCTTCCTAATTTTTACTATAAATGAGGATGTCATAAAAAAATACTAGAATAAATTTCCTCAAAAATGGCCTAAAAATAATATTCATCAAACACTAAAAGGTAAATGGTGCATTTGTTATCCCAAAAGGCATAACCAAAAACTCATAATGGTCCTCATGAGTCCTAAAAGAAGTTTTGGGTATGTCTTCATCATGGATCTTGATTTGATGATACCCATAATGCAGATCTAACTTGGTAAAATAAAGAGTGCCATTTAATTCATCTAGCAAATCATTAATGACATGAATATGAAACTTATCTTTGATAGTGAACTTATTGAGTTCCCTGTAGTCAAGGTACATCCTCTAAGTGTCATCTTTATTTCACACCATGACAACTGGTGAAGAATATTCATTTTGGCTATGGAAAATGATTCTTGCATCCAACATTTCATGTACCATCTTTTCAATTTCACTTTTTTGAGCATAGGAATACTTTTATTGCCTAATGTTAGATGGTGTACTACCAAGAATAAGTTTGATGGCATGATCATGCATATGGTTAGGTGGCATTCCTTTCATCATATCACCAAAAATAACCAAATGGGCATCATTCACTTGTTGTAGATTAGGAGGTGTAGATGGCTGAGTTGGATGAATTTATATGGAAAACAAGCGAGATACAAATCCTTTAGCACCCTTTCAAAGAATCTTTGTCATTTTATTAGAGCTAACAAGTTGTAGATATTTATCCCTTAATCCCCTTAGCTCAAATATCCTTCCCTTAAAATGAAAATGCATGAATAATTCTTGGAAATTCATCTCAATAGTGCCCAAAGTGGCAAACCACTATACTCCCAAAACAATGTTAGCTCCCCCCATAGGAATAACAAATATAGGAGAATACAAGAAGTAGTCTCCCATTGCCAGCTTAAAACTATGGTATTTTATTGAGTAGCTGACAATACCACCATCTATAATCATGACTTGAAATTTTAGAGTGGGATAAATGAAATAGTTCAAGCGAATAACTAGCTTAGTATTGATGAAGTTATGTGTGCACCTAGAATCAATGAGAACAATGACCTTCTATTTTTTAGGAAACTCACCACCTTCAGAGTTTAGGGAGTATTAATCCCTGAAAGGGTATGAAAATAAATAGTAGGCTAAGAGTCTTTAGATTCCTCTTCAGGACCTTCTTCATCCTCACCAAGTGCCTCCTCATCATTGTCATCCTCATTAGAACCTTTGATGTAAAATAGCTTATTTTCAGTACAATGATGGTCTTTACTCCATTTATTGTCATAACCATAAAAAACCCTTTATCTCACTTCTCCTCAATTTGTCAAGGTGTCAGTCTGGTAAGTTGAGGATATGATGGTGTTGGAAAGGTACGATCATGACCAGTAGTGAAGGTCTTCTATTTGACCATCTCTTTTTCCTCTGCCATGTGTATATATGGGATAGCTTTTGATATAAATGATGGGTTAAAAATTAAAACCTCCAATTAGATGATATCTTTAAGACTACCCAAAAATAGATCAGTCAAATTTTTCTCAGTGATGTCTTCCACTCGTAAGGATAGATTCTAAAATTGATGAATATAATTCTTCACAGTTCTCATTTACCATAGTTTAGCTAACTAGCTAAATTAATTCTCAAAGTCATTATTTTAATAATGAGCCAATAACTCATCAATATGTTGGGTGAATATTTTGTCAGCCAGTTAACTGGTGACCAAAATAGTTCCTATCACCACAGTATAGGGAGATTGGTCATCCAATGTTGCAGGTTTACCACATCCAAAGGAGAAAAATCTCTCCTCTCATTAAGGGAAGATTCCCTATTAAATATACGGATGCTATATAGTTTAAATATATGCAAAAGTAAGACACAGGGGTTGGATAAACCATCCATCTCTCTTTTTTCAGAGATGATGCTGACAAACAGAGGAGAAATATTGGGTGATTGATGATGGCACTTCTCTTCTTTCAGAAGTAACATTCAGCCAAGATCCAGATCCCTTCCTAGATAGTAAAAATCTTGGTGAAGCGACAGAAGGCACTTCTCTTCTTTTAGAAGTGCTTATTCTTGCAAACAGCAGGACTCTTTTTGGTAACAGGTGACAAAAAGAGTGGAATAACCAACAGTATGAAATGGAACACAAAGTTTCCACCTCAACTACTCAAGAGTGAGATACGAAGAACAATGGGGGCAAAAAGTCATCCCAAGGTCCTTTACACAAAAATAGAAAAGAAAAACACACACTGAAGACAACTATAATAGCGTAAAGTTTGGAAGTAGTTGGCTTCAAGACACCTTCCTTATCACCTCCACTAGTTCTACTTGTTAAATCAAATAAACAAGAATGATCTCAGATGATAGACATATGAACAATCTCTTAAAGTAGCACAAGCTATAACAGCACAAAGTATGCAAGTAACTTGCTTTCTCATTCAATCAAAGAAATATGAACTACAATTTGAGCTCAAGGTCTCAGTAATTCCTTTCAATTTGGGTAGAGTTTCACTTCTGGTAAGGGGAAGATCTCCTTTAAAATGATACAAGAGATTACATTATATAGAGGCCCGAGGGAGGCTTGGCACTTTGTCCCATTGAGTGACCCATTCGGCGCATTCATTACCTTAGATGCATTCTGGTCTTGTCAGGAAGGGCCATGCTAGAGTAGGGCAACTACCTTGACTGTGTCATGTCGATTCATCTCTAGTGCCTCCTCCTGAGCCTGAATCTCTCATTTCATCACCTACTTAGCTATGCAATTGTCTATTCTACCTTTATCTCATAGGGGACAAACAGACAGTGCTTTCAATGTTGGTAGACCCCAAATATCTACCCAGTGAACTGCTCCACCTACTAGAAATAACTCTCGTTGAGTTTCCCTCTTTGTCTCTTCTTTCTCTTGGTCTAGCCTTAGGCTTTTTTGAATGCATTCAGGTCTATACCTTGAGTATGCTGGAATCAATCAGACACTTCATTGTGACAAATTTGATGTTTGTGGGCCCATCATGTTTCCTAGCAACTCCTTTGTGTCTTTCTCTTTTGCTATGGTCACTTTTTGCTATGACATGGGTGAGGACATGTGGTGGCTTCTGTGAAGCTTCATTCAAAATTGTGTCTCAGCTTGTGACACTTGGCAGCTTCCACTTCTCTTTGAAGCTCAAACCTTTCCTGAAGGGAACTTGCCCTTCGGGGTCTTCTTAGTGGCTTTCAACTTTGATTCTTTTGTGGGCTGTCATCCCCTTCATTTCCTTTGGACAAAATGTCTGAAGGAATTCCTTCAGACAATTTGTCTGAAGGAAACCTTTTCTTGGCTCTATATGTGTCTTTGTATTGTGAGTGCCCCTTTCCTTTGGCACATGGCACCTTCCACACTTTGAACAAGTGCCATATGACATCTTCCACAGAAACAAGTGAGGACACATGACATCTTCCATTGTTGACACTTGGTAGCATCTACTTCCTCGAGCCTTTGCAACATTATAGAAACATTTGGGGCTTAGTCGGGCTCTCACAGATGATGACACTTACTAGCCTCCACCGATCTATGCAAGGGATATATGGCATGGTCTAAATAGATTTGTTAATAACACAGATGTAAACACTTGGCACATTCCACTTTGACCCACCAGGGATATGTGGTAGCTTTCAGTGTTTTCTGGGAATCATGTGGACGGTGACAAGTGGCAGCCTCCACTGAGTTCTAGTGAAACTGTAAAGATCAAAAGGATGTATTTAGACCATCTTAGATGGTGACATGTGGCTTATTTTGCTTACCTATACGACTTACCTAGGGCTTGCCATGGTCTTTAATGAAAAAAAGTAAAAGAAAGAAGCTACAGATAATGATGCTTGTCAGCTTTTATCAAGCTTTGGAGGGGATATGTGGTGCGTTTTGCTACTCTTAGATGAATACATTGGGACCTTCTGTAGTTGCCACTTGTCACCATCTATAGGACTCTAAGAAACTTATTGAAGGAAGCTTTGTAGCTTATGAAAAATCTGGAGATGTAAACACTGACACTTGTCATGCTCTACGAAACTTCAATGGGACACATGGCAGCTTCTATAGACATTTTCTTAAACCTGTTGATTAAACCTGTAGATTGAACCAACCATTTGAACCAACAGTTTGCTTCTTCTTTCTTTGACTAAGGTCACCTTTGGCTTGCTTGAACCTTTGAACTTTGAACCCAAGTGATTCAAGGTTTAACGGTTCATTGGTTCATTTGATTAGAAGATTGTCGATGACCCTTTTTCAATTGAACCAAAGCGTTGAACCTATCTTGAAAGTGTCCAAGTGTGAGAAACTAGTCCCTTCTGATTGAACTCACCCATAAAAGCCTTTAAACCTATTAAACCCGTTAGTCCCTTTACCAAAAAGTTTGAGAAAATGATGAAATTGAATGTTTCAAAACAAATTTTTGGAAAGGGGAAAAACAATTTTGGCCATGCAGGACCAAAATAGTCTTATGTTGTCTGAAAAATGAGGAATCACTTTTCAGGGACAATAGCTAGCTCTTGTTGGGGAACTTCCTTTAGATGACAACTCAAAATAGCTGAGGGGAGTAGAAACCAAAATCTCTAGTGCCTTAAAGTGTGCCATTGGGCTATGGAGTCATGCTACCCAAAAAGAAAGGCGACAAAAATGAAGATGAAAGTCACAAAATAGAACTAAAGACTATACAAATATACATATGTACAAATGAACTTATCTAATGCCTCAAGATTTGAAGCACTTCAAATGCCACCCATTATGAGACAATGATAATGGCGTCCCATCTTGATAAACTAGTAGGAAACCATTTTGTCCCCAAAATTGGTGACAGGCAAATGGAACTCTCCACCAGGAAACCACTTTTTTGTGTCTTCCCCTTGGTTTTCTCTTCTTCTTGCCCCAAAGCAAGACTTGACTTTTGGTCCAAAAACCATGAATCTTTGCTCTCCTAGCAAAGAGTTCTTTTTCCTGATTTTGATGGGCAGTAACACAGCCTAGTACCATAATTAGCTATTCTAATAGCTCAGCCCAACACATGTCTTGATTGTCCCCCTCAAATATCTTAGATTATTCTTCATTTGGAGGGGAGGGTTCTTCTACACTTATGCTATACTCCACCAATTCTTTTGCTATTTCATCCCTGCCTGAAGACTCAAACAAAATTTGGGCTGCAGGGGCCACTATTTGGGTCTCGACACATTTGACATGATCAATTATGTTAAATGGCTAGATTGGACTAAGCACAGGGGATGAGAGTTCTTCCTTTTGGTTTATGGGAGGGGTGGGAGGACAGGCCTATGAATTTGAAGTAGAAGGTGCAAAAATGTTTGGGATACTTACTTTCTTAGCAATCACTGGGTCCTTTGGCTGGATAGGTAGAGTGGCCCCATGCTTAGCAATCAAAATCACAGGTTGAGGTCACTCTTCTATTTCTCCTTTATTAGCTTGTTGAGCTAACTAATTCTGGGACTAGGTGGCCACAGCATATAATCCCTCAGATGCTTCACCTTTACTTCTGGGTTCATCTTGGTAATCTAGGAAACTGATGTGGGAGTCACCATCTGACTCTTCTCAATCTTTTGTGAAGAGACCAACATCATTTTCTTGATTAAACTCAGGTTGGAAAGAGAAATCATGCTCTTTTTTCAAATACCCAACTACTAAGTTGGCTGGAGATGCTTTAATGGCAAGGTTCCTCTATGGGGGAGGAAGATGATGGGGTTGCCCTTGATGTGCCTAATTAGGGAATGTCCTCCTGGTACATCTCTATATGAAAGAGCAGATGACATCCCTTATGCCATTTATCTTCTGAGGGCCAGTACTTCATTTGCTAGCTCTTACACCATTGGATCAATGGTGGCTGCAGGTGAGTTATCAAAAGATGAGGAAGATACGCCTCTATTTTAATCCCTTCTTATCTTTCCAGCCAAGATAAGGTCATCTTCTAACTCAATGACTAAGTCTTGAGTAGCTTCAATATCTATGCAACTAGCACGTCTTAGCAGAAAACTCACTTCAGGTAGCTGTGAGTTTATGAAGAAGCATTTGAGGTTCTCAGGCGTGGGTTGAGCAACTATGGGAATCTTGTTTCTCAGCTTGTCAAATTTCACAATAAAATCCCTCATGGGCTCATGAGGTTCCTTCTTCATCTACATAAGTTGGGCTAGCAAAACATGAGCATCTTCTATAGGTTTGAACCTTGCTTCAAACTTGGCTTTGATAGTGTCCTAGCCAGTCACTGATCCAGTCCACAGATGGTAAAACCAGTCTGCAACAACACCTTGTAGTGTCTCCATGAAAAGCCTGACTGCCACATCTTAAAATTCCACCCCTATCACACCAAAGGCTATGGTGAAGGCTACAATGTGTTCATTGGGGTGGACTCTTCCATCACCAAAGAATTTGGGGAAATTCTTCCTTGAACTACGTGGAAGCTCATGCAGAGGTGGAGTTAGATTAAGTGGGCCAAATGAGCTACCCCAAGGGCCTTGAACTGCCATGATTAGATTATGAAAAATAGGGATAACACATCTGAGTGGAGTTGCTAGATTATAGGACAAATAATGGAAAAGAAACTGGCCCTGCTTTAGCTTAAAGCTTGAGGCTTCAAACTACGATTTCTTTCCCAGCAGCTCTGGTTTTGTAGACTAGATAATATAATGGAGATGGATGAAAATGGTAAGGCTATAAATGGATAATGGGTAAGATCCAGATGGGAGTCACTAGACTCTATAATGGATAAGGGAAAGAACTACTTCAATCTAAAATTTGAGGCTTTAGACTACATGTTCATCCCCAGCGAAGTCACCAAAAATTGTTGGGTGAATATTTTGTCGGCCAACTAACTGGTGACCAAAATAGTTCCAATCACCACAGCATAGGGAGATTGGTCATCCAATGTTGTAGGTTTACCACATCTAAAGGGGACAAATCTCTCCTCTCATGAAGGGGAGGTTCCCTATTAAATATACAGAGACTATATACTATAAATATATGTAGAAAGTAAGACACAGGGGTGGGATAAACCATCCATCTCTCTTTTTTCAGAGATGATGCTGACAAATAGAGGAGAAATATTGGGTGATTGATGATGGCACTTCTCTTCTTTTAGAAGTAACATTCAGCCAAGAGCCAGATCCCTTCCTGGATAGTAGAAATCCTGGTGAAGTGACAGAAGGCACTTCTCTTCTTTCAGAAGTGCTTATTCTTGCAAATAGCAAGACTCTTTCTGGTAACAAGTGACAAAAGGGTGCAGTAATAGTAGTATGAAACAGAACACAAAGTTTCCACCTCAATTTCCCAAGAGTGAGATACAAAGAACAATGGGGGCACAAAGTCATCCCAATGTCCTTTACATAGAAATAGAAAATAAAAACACACACTAAAGATAACTATGACAGCACAAAGTCTGGAAGTAGTTGGCTTCAGGACACCTTCCTTATCACCTCCACTAGTTCTACTTGTTAAATCAAATAAACAGGAATGCTCTCAGAAGATAGACATATGAACAATCTCCTAAAGTAGCACAATCTATAACAGCACAAAGTTTGCAAGTAACTTGCTTTCTCATTCAATCAAAGAAATATGAACTAAAATCTGAGCTCAAAGTCTCAGTAATGCCTTTCAATTTGGGTAGAGTTTGGCTTTTGGTAAGGGGAAGATCTCCTTTGAAATGATACAAGAGATTACATTATATAGAGGCCCGAGGGAGGCTTGGCACTTTGTCCTATTGAGTGACCCATTCGGTGCATTCATTGCCTTGGATGCATTCTGGTCTTGTCAGGAAGGGCCATGCTGGAACAGGGTGGCTGCCTTGACTGTGGCATGTCGATTCATCTCTAGTGCCTCCTCTCGAGCTTGAATCTCTCATTCCATCACTTGTTTAGCCACATAACTATCTATTCTACCTTTATCTCATAGGGGACAAACAGACGGTGCTTTCAATGTTGGCAGACCCCAAATATCTACCCTGTAAACTATTCCACCTACTAAAAATAACTCCCACTGAATTTCCCTCTTTGTCTCTTCCTTTTCTTGGTCTGGCCTTAGGATTTTTTGAATGCATTCGGGTCTGCACCTTGAGTCTTTTGGA
The DNA here is from genome assembly GCA_037957365.1 of Torreya grandis. NCBI lineage: Eukaryota > Viridiplantae > Streptophyta > Pinopsida > Cupressales > Taxaceae > Torreya > Torreya grandis. Next base: position 497,600 of record JARHVA010007180.1, on the reverse strand, counting down.
ATCAATCAGACACTTCATTGTGATAAATTTGACATTTGCGGGCCTATCATGTTTCCTAGCGACTCCTTTATGTCTTTATCTTTTTCCATGGTCACTTTCCACTGTGATGTGGGTGAGGACACATGGCAGTTTCTGCTTTATGAAGCTTCATTCGAAACTGTGTCTCAACTTGTGACACTTGGTAGCTTCTGCTGCTCTTTGAAGCTCAAACCTTTCCCAAAGGGAACTTGCCCTTTAGGGTCTTCTTAGTGACCTTTGGCTTTGATTCTTTTGTGGGCTGTCAACCCCTTCATTTCCTTTGAACAAAATTTCTGAAGGAATTCCTTCAGATAATTTATTCGAAGGAAACCTTTTCTTGGCTCTATATGTGCCTTTGCATTGTGAGTGCCTATTTCCTTTGACACATGGCACCTTCCACACTTTGAACAAGTGCCATGCAGCATCCTCCACAGGAATAGGTGAAGACACGTGGCATCTTCTATTGTTGACACTTGGTAGCATCCGCCTCCTCGGGCCTTTGTGACATCATAGAAACATTTGGGGCTTAGTCAGGCTCTTGCAGATAATGACACTTACTAGCCTCCACTAATCTATGTAAGGGATATGTGGCATGGTCTGAATACATTTGTTAATCACGTAGATGAAAACACTTGGCACGTTCCATTTTGACCCACCAGGGATATGTGGTAGCTTTCAGTGTTTTTTGGGAATCATGCAGACAATGACAAGTGGCAGCCTCCACCGAGTTCTAGCAAAACTACGAAGATCAAAAGGATGTATTTGGACCATCTCGAATGGTGACACATGGATTTTTCTACTTACCTATATGACTTACCTAGGGCCTGCCATGGTCTTTAATGAAAACAAAAAGTAGAAGAAAGAAGTTGCGGATAATGATGCTTGTCAGCTTCCACCAAGCTTTGGAGGGGATACGTGGTGCATTCCACTACTCTTAGATGAATACATTGGGGCCTTTGGTATTTACCACTTGTCACCATCCATGGGAATCTAAGAAACTTATCGAAAGAAGCTTTACAGCTTACGAAAAGGTTGGAGGCGCGGACACTGACACTTGTCACGCTCCGCAGAACTTTAATGGGACACATGGCAACTTCCATGGACATTTTATTGAACCCATTGATTAAACCTACAGATTGAACCAACTATTCACTGCTTCTTTCTTTGACTGAGGCTACCTTTGGATTGCTTGAACCTTTGAACCCAAGCGGTTCAAGGTTCAACGGTTCATTTGATTAGAAGATTGTCGATGACCCTTTTTTAGTTGAACCAAAGCGTTAAACCTGTCTTGAAAGTGTCCAAGTGTGAGAAAATAGTCCCTTCTGATTGAACTCACCTATAGAAGCCTTTGAACCTATTGAACCCGTTAGTCCCTTTACCAAAAAGTTTGAGAAAATGATGAAATTAAATGTTTCAGAACAAATTTTTGGAAAGGGGAAAAATAATTTTGGCCATGCAAGACCAAAATAGTCCTATGTTGTCTAAAAAATAATGAATCACTTTTTAGGGACAACACAATAAAAATAGACCATGTAATAGGAGCACCATTATTTTTCTTTTGAGCACATAACCAGCAATACCAAATGAACTACTCAGGTTCCAGATATAGAGACGCCATGATCACCTTTTGAGAACTAGGAGTTTGATGTAGATCAAATAAATTTTAAACTTGGGTAACCCAAGTGAGATGATCCTTACCATCAAACTTACGCATGTCCACTTTGAGAAACATTAGTTTCACACTAGAATTAGATTTGTTAGTGTTGAGAGGAGGAAGCCCTGAATGTTAAAGTGGAGGGTTGTTTGACTATAACTGAGATGAAAGAGAAGCCAATGAAGTAGTGTTATAATTTAATTGATTTCTAACCCCATTAATCTCTCCATGTATCCCAAAAAAATTAGTTTTAATTTTAAAAAATTTATCATGCTGCACCAAGCCTTTTATATCAGCCTAAATTTGAGAAATCAATGGATCTAAAGTTCCAAATTCTATGTCACCGATAGGAGTCTTAGGAATTTTTCCCCCCTTTTCATCCTCATGTAGAAGGACTATCCATACAAACCTTATGAGTGTTTTTTCCCCAAAAAAAGTTTATCAGGGGATGGTACGATTGTGATTGCCTCACCAAGATGAATCTAACGACTGCCTTTACGCACTAGGTTAAAAACTTTCAACATAAAAAAGTGTACTGAAAAACTATATCATTATGATCATCTCATCGAGATGAATCTAATGACTACAAATGTGCAAGGCAAAAAAATATTTCTAGGCTTTTTTTTCAAAAAAGCATTTCAAACAATATTGCACTGATAGAAAAAAATTCTTCCTAGATTGCAAGTTATGTTTCTTCGCTCCTTCCCCTCATAGAAGTCATGCCTCTCCAGATCCAAAAAATAATGCCATAGATAGCTTACCTAAATAAAATATTTGATACCACTTGTAATGAAATTACTTAGATGTTTGCACTGCATAATTTTGTATTGCATAGAATAAGTAAATATGAGAGATCACACAACAATAATTGGTAGTAGAGCAAAATATTGGATAATATAGCAAAGCCACTTCGAGGGGGAAACCTCCACAATAATGTACTAGAGTAGAATACATAACATGATGATCAAAAAATAACCATTGCCTCCTATATATAGTCTACTTAGTCATGGTTATTCCATAGGCCAACCTAACTAAGAACATAGATAAATGTAACAAGAATATAAAAGATGCATGTAAGCCACAAGTCAACCACACATATCCCAAGACATGCCAAAGGATAAGGGCATAACATTTTAGGGTATATAAGGTATAATCATGATGGTGATTGGGGTAAATTTAAGCTCCTTGAACGTAGATCTGTGAGTAAAGAATGTGAATTTGGGATCAATTATCCCCCACATCATCATATATTGAGCTTATGAAGTCAATTATGGTAATGACTGATGTAATTTTAACCAAGTTCATCTTTGTGAACCTAATTCTTACTATATATAAAGGATGTTAATTGGGACTAAATTGATCCCAGGGGCTTACTAAGCCTCAAGGTAAGGAATTTCATCCATATGATATCAATTGGGGATCCAAGTGCTCACCATATTAAAAAAATAAGTATTTTTTCAATTTGATATGCAATTCAATCCAAAGGAGCCATGTACAAGGAATTACATTCATATATAATGGAAATTGGGGATTACTTGTCCTTGATTGCATACCATATTGAACTAATTAAGTATTCAGTTCTAGATGATACATAATTGGGGCCAATTGAGGCTTGTCTAAGGAATTGTGTCAACGTAATTTTAATTAAGGCCCTAATTTCACACCTTATTCAAATAATTGAGTGTTTGATTGAATCTGATATGAAATTAGGACCAATTGTACCCTTTACAAGGAATTACACCATCTAATAACAATTGAGATTTTGATTGTGCACCAAATTCAATTGAAAGAATATTTGGTCCAATATGATTTATGAAATTTAGTCCAAACAAACCTTGTGTAAGAAATTTCATCCTTCTACTTTCAACATGGGCTTTGTTGGTCCCAAATACATACCATATTAAATCAACCAAGTATTTAGTTTAGTTAAATAAGCAATTATGGCCAACCAAGGCTCATACAAGTAACTATTCATACATCTAATGTCAATTTTAACTCTGTTACCCCTGATTGTAAACTATATCCAGCTAATTATGTATCTGGTTTTATCTTATGCATAATTGGTGCCAACTAAGGGATGGAAGTAATTTAGTCTATATAATGTTCAAGTTGGGTTTTGTTAGCCTTGATTGGACACCATATTGAGCTAATTGAGTATTTAGGTTCAATATGATATGTAATTGGGGCCATTCGATCCCCAAGTAAGGAATTACATCCATTTAATGTTATTTGGGGATCTAATTACATCATGTTAAATTAATTGATATTTTTTTCAATACTATAAACAATTGAGGACAATCAGGTCCTATGTAATTAACTACTTCCACCTAGAATATCAATCGAGGCATTTTTCGCCCCATGCAATGAATTATGTCCATCTAATGTCTATTGTGAATATTTTCCCCTAATTTCACATCATATTTAACCAATCAAGTATTTTCATCAGTATAATCTATAATCAAGAGTAATTGGTCTGTGTGCAAGGAATCCCTTCAATATAATGTCAATTAGGGCTTTGATATCACACCGTATTAAACTGATTGAATATTTAGTCAATCTAATACACAATCAAGGTTAAATGAGCCCTGATAAAGGAATTATGTCCATATGATGTCAATTGGGTCTCTAATTTCACATAAGATTATAAAAAACCAAGTATATAGTTTAATTTAATATGTATTTGGGGCCAACCTAGCTCCATCCAAGGAAATATGTCTATTTGATGTCAATTTGGGATCTATTAGCCCAATTGCACACCATATTGGGATCAAAAGAACAATAAATTGATTTATAGGTTAATACATCTCCAATTATCATTCAATTATATTAATTCTTGACAAGAACATTGGTCCCAAATAATAATTTTAATCAACCAATATATGATCTTAAGACTACTAGACCTAATGGCTCCTATTCAGGTTTTAGGGTGTTGAGAATATATAACATGATCATGTTATTAAATATTGTGATCATGTTAATAACACACTTAATAACATGATCACGTTATTAATGTGATCATCTTATTAATGTGATCATGTTTTTAACACAATCACGATATTTGAATTTGAATTAAATTCTTACTTTTTGGCTCAGGAATGGCTTGGATTCTAGAACCAAAGGCTTAGACTATCAATGTACAGTTGAGTTTTGAAAGGTATGAAAATAAACAATAAATTTCAACTTTGATTACCAAATACACTAAAATTTTCAATGTAAAAATTCAAAAATTTGATACCACCACAACAAGAACACTCTCCTTTTTCTAAAAATATGTTTTTTATATTATGTTTGGACTAATTTAAGGTTTTAAACTATGTTTATTTCTAACTATGCCTTTTTAGGCTATTATATACCGCAAACATACATGCCTATACATGTTCATGTAATTTATCTTTCGTTGATCCAAGTGAAAAATAAATTATATGGTGACCAAGTAGGCCTAATTCTACACACATTAAAATATATATATTTTTTTTCATTTTTTTTAGGTAGTTAGGCATGCTGCACGGATGGCTATCTATTTTTTTATCAGTTTTTGGGATCTATTTACTTGCAAAACTCATTAAAAAAAGTATTTATTTAAAAAATACAAAAAAATATAGGTGACATGCTAGAAGATTTTATCTAAATTTTTTTCAAAGGGTTTCAAATAATATTAAATGCGACTCAAAAAGTGGTGCGTGTCACGACCATCTATCTTCTATATTTTTTGAAAAAAATAGGAGTTTTTTTCAAATTTTAGATGTTTGACCTAGTTATACTTAACCATTTTTTTTTTTAAATAATGTTTTGGAAACTAGACTCTAAATGTTACATTTCATGTTTTTACAATATCTTCAAATTTAGAGTGTAGATATCTCAAATTATCTACAGAGGATCAGAAATCTGAAATTTCAGAAAAATCATATTTATGAGTAGACCCTTTTTTTGTCCCCCAACTTTATGCACTCACCCTAATATCATTTGAAAATATTGTATATTCTAATTTATCATAATGGGTATTCTTATATACAATGAATCTTGTAAGTAATTCAAAATTAGATAACTTAACATAGGTATTTTACAATTAATCTATAATATTTTGCAACATGTAATCTAAATTTATAAATTTGAAGATGATTAGGAAATTTATTTTTATTATTCCTAATTTAAAATTAAAAAAAATTATGAAAGATTATTAAATTATTTTTCATAATCCCCCTTTACATATTATAGTCTACTTCATTATATATTAAAAAATGTTAATAGTGAAAGAAGATATAAGAAATATTGATATTGAAAGAAGATATGTCTACATAAAATAGTAATGTTTTTCTATCATTATTAAAGGTAGAAAGCTATAAACATGAAATACCATCCCAATTATAGGACCCCTAACATATTTGATTTACATATATTCGTATTTATTAAACATAATAATTAATGATTTACACAATAAAAATAAAAATAATATGATACAAACCAATATTCATATACTAATAATATATCTCATATATATATATATATATATATATATATATATATATATATATATATACACAATATTTACATATTAAAAATATATCATATAGATATACACATTATTAAATGCATGTTAAAATGAAATACTCTAAAAATACATCCATATTTATCAGAATAAAATTAAAAATATGATATAATAAAATTTTATAAAAATATATATTAAATATATAAACACAATTTATAATAAATTTTAGAATCAATGATTAAGTTTGAAACACAACTCTAATAAAAATATTAAATATATTTTTTTATGAAGATTATTTATTAAACAGTCTTTTTAATATAATTTATAATAACTAAAGAAAATTTTATAAATACTATATATTTATTATAATATTGTTGGGTGAATATTTTGTCACCAGCTAACTGATGGGCAAAATAGCTTGTTTCAACCATAGCATAAGGAGATTGGTCGGCCAAATGTGCAGGTTTACCACATCAAAAGGGGACAAATCTCTCCTCTCATCAAGGGGAGGTTCCCTATAACTATAAGGTACTATATACTATATATAAAAGCTGAAAATAACACTCGGGGTAGGATAACACCATCCATCTCTCTTTTTTTAGAGATGATGTTCACAGACAAAGGAAAAAATCCTGGTGAAATGGCAGGAGGCACTTCTCTTCTTTCAGAAGTGGTTTGCAGCAAACAATAGGAATTCTTTATAGAAAGTAACAGATAAGCAAAAGTAACAGGACGCAGTAACACAACAAGATGAAGTGTAGCACAAAGTCTCCACCTCAACTACCAAAGAGTGAAATACGAAGGATAATGGGGGCACAAAGTCATCCCAAGATCCTTTACACAAACAAACTAAAAACACACACACTAAAGACAATTGTGGTAGCTCAAAGTCTTCACACAGTTGGCTTCGAGACACCTTCCTGATTACTTCCACTAGTTCTGCTTATTTAATTAAATGGACAAGAACGCAATCAGGAAACAGACATAATAACAATTTCTTTAACAACACAAGCTATTCCAGCACAAAGTCTGAAAGGTCACTTGCTTTCTCATTCAAATAAAGAAATATGATTAACAATTTGAGCTCAAAGTCTCAGTAATCGCCTTTCAATTTGGGCAGAGATTTGCTTCTATAATAGAGAGATCTCCTTTGCATAAAATAAGAGATTACAATATATAGTGGTCCAAACAAGACTTGGGAGCTTTGTTTCACAAAATGGCCCATGCCGCATTCAATGCCTTGAATGCATTTTCAATTCTATCAAGGGGCCATGTTGGAACAAGGCATCAGCCTTAACTGTGGCATGCAGAATTATCTCAAAAGTCTTCTCCTTAGCATGGGTCATCTAGTCTATTTCTAGATATGTACGTGGTTGTCCACTCATTTTTATTCAAAGGGAAAAAAATAGGTTACACCTTTGAAGGTTTACATGCTCAGATGTCCACCTAGTGGACTGTTTCACCTACTGGAATAACTTCCTGTAGATATTTCTAGTCTTTTTATATCATTCCCTCTTTCTTTATTGAATTTTGTTCTTTTCTCATGATCTGAGCTCTCAGACTATCTCTTCCCCTTCTACTGGCTCTTTCAGCTCCTTCTTTAGCTAGTTGCTAAGTTTGTTTTCAGGTTTTGCACCATTTTTAAAAATAAACAGGCATTTCATTACCTTGAATTTGATGTCCACAGGGACACCATTGGTCATTGGTCACTTGAACCATGTTGAACTTTGAACCTTTGAACCATGAGAGTTCATTGGTTCAATGGTTTAATAGTTTGGGCGGTCCTATCAACTCCTTGGTTCAATCACTTCTTTGGTTCAATCACTTTCTTGGTTCAATCAATTCTTTGGTTCAATCGGTTGAACCATCTCTTTGAAATTGTCTTTGGAATCTTCCACTTCTTTCCTTTGCTTGAAGCTTCCTTGTGGACTGGTGAACTTCTTGAACTGGTTAAACTCTTTGACCCATTTGAACGTTTGAACCATTTTGATTCAAAGTTCAATGGTTCAACAGTTCATTCTCTTTCTTTGAATCCTTTCATTCTCTAAGTCTTTGAACTTTATTGAACCTTTGAACCTTGAACCATTTCGATTCAAAGTTCAATAGTTCATTCTCTTTCTTTGAATCTTTTGTTCTTTCGCACTTTTTGGATCCTTTTCTTTTCTGTTGAACTCATTGAACCTTTAAACTTTGAAATATTTTGGTTCAAGGTTCAATGATTCAATGGTTCATTCTTTGTTCTTCAAATCCTTTGTTCTTCTAAGTCTTTCAAACTTTATTGAACTCGTTGAACCAATTTGGTTCAAGGTTCAACAGTTCAACGATTCAATCTTTCTTTCTTTGAAGTCTTCTTTTCTTTAAGTCCTTCGAAGACGTTGAACTTTCCGAAGTGGTTAAACTTTGAAGTCTACCAATGTCATTGAACCTTTGAACCCATTAAACCTTTGAAGGTGGGGTTTAATGGTTCAATGGTTCAATTTTTTGTTTGAAGCCCATCGATAAGTCTTTTGATTGAACTTCGGCATTGAACCAGCCTTGAAATGCCTAAGTGTTGGGAACTTGTTTCTTTGTGAGAGCTCCCCTATTGAAGTTGATGACCCTATTGAACCTATGAGTCCCTTAGCTACAAAAGCTTGAATAATTGAAGAATTTGGATGCTCAAAATATTTTTTAAGAAGGGAAGAGAGAATTTTGGCCTGCAGGACCAAAAATAGTTGATATGTTGTCCCCCAAAAACAAGTGACAAATTTTGGGAACAACAGTTGGCTCTAGTTGGGGAACTTCCATCGATTGTAAAAATAATCGAAGGGAGTAGAATCCAAAATCTCTAGTGCCTTTAAGTATGCCATTGGGATACAGAGTCATGCTACCCAAAAAAAGAAAGGTGCCAAAAAGAAACAAAAACCAGCTAAAGACTATACAAAGATAATACATATGTATAAATGATCTTATCTGATACTTCAAGAATTGAAGTGCTTCAGATGTTGCCCATTTTGAGGCAGAGAAAATGGCGTGCCATCTTGATACTTTAGCAAAAAACTATTTTTACCATTGAGCTAATGAATAGCAAATGGGCCTCTCCATAGGGAATCAAATTTCCCATGCATTCTCTTTGGTTCTCTTTTCTTGTCCCATAATAGAACTTGATCTCCAATTTGGAAATCACAAGTTTTTTATTTTTGGTCGAAGAGCTTCTTCACCAAACTATGATGCATAGTAATTCGGTCCACCACCATGGTTCACTGCTCATCCAACTCAGTCAAGCACATGATCCTCTTGTCGATGGAGCTTTCATATGTCTGATCTTCAACTGCCTTTGCCAATTTCAATGCTTATAATTCTAGGGTGATTGGTATCTCTGCATTGAGACCATATAGAAGTTGGAAAGGTGACATACCTATTGCCCTCTTGGGTGTAATTATGTATGCCCATAAAGCATCAAACAATGCTTTATGCCAGGTTCGTTAGTTGTCATCTACTAGCTTTCTGATGATGGTCACTAGGTTCTTGTTGCTCGATTTTGCTTGGCCATTTCCTTGTGGAAAATAATCAGAAGAGTGGGAGAGGGTAATCCCATAATGAAAATAAAATTGAGTAATCTCATGGGAAGAGAAACAGGCTGCATTGTTAGTCACTATCTTGGTTGGGACCCCAAACCTGGAGATGATGTTTTTCTTGAGGAAATTGCATACTACTTCTAAAGTAGCATGCTTGGCTAGAATAGATTCCACCCATTTGGTGAAGTAATCTGTGGCTATGAGGACATAATCATGTCCAGCACTTGAAGATGGGTTTATAGCACCAATGAAATCAATTCCCCATTGTTGAAATGGCTCTTCTATTACCACTGGCTTAAGAGGCAAAGTAGCTAACTTGGGTCTTCCAACGAACTATTAGCACAGTTCACATCTTCATACCCATTTGTATGCATTTTGAAATAGAGTAGGCTAGCAATACCTGGCTCATAGAATCTTATGGGCAGTTACAAGTGCAAAAAAATGTCCTCCACAGGTCAGAATGTGGAAGGATTCTAGAAGTTTGTTCTGATGCACTTTTTTCACACGGCGAAGGTATATCCCATCAAAGTTCCTCTTATATAGCCCATTTTCCCATAGGATAAAGTTGGCAGCTTTCAACTTGACAGTCCTCTTTCTTTTATGAGATAGGTGAGCAGGACACTCACCATAGGTAAAGAAATGAGCAATATTTGAATACCACTCATTCGTGGTGGTGACAAAGAGGATTATTGGCGTGTCTTCAATTTTTGCTTCTTCATGCCTTATTTCTTCTGGTATATTATCAGCAATCAATTAGCAGAGACCCCTTCCCCACACAAGCTTCATTGGTTTGATAATAAGATCAAAATCCTAGATTTTAGCAATCCAATTGCCCCTTTTGGTTCTAAACTCCTACTAAGTTAATATGGATTTGACTGTGGTATCAGGTACCAGGGCAATAGTGTGTGAATTCATGATGTAAAAATGGAAGTGTTTTACTACCTTTACCACTACATAGACATGATTCTCCAAATTTAAATATTTTCGTTCATGAACTTTGAGAGGATAGCTCATAAAGGATATGGGAGATTTCACACATTTTTTATTTTGTTGAACTAGAATTGCTGAAAGTGTGCGCTTGAAAGCATAACTGTACATTGTGAAATCTTTGGTGTAATCTAGACAAACCAGAAATGGAGCATGGGCAATGGCTGTCTTGATGTCCTAAAATGCTGATTTGCCCTCTTTAGTCCAGCTAAAAGTGGCCTTTCCCTTCATCATGTCCACAATGTGGTGAGTCTTCTCTACAAACTCAGGACTGAACCTTCATAAAAAATTTACCTTTCCAAAAAGAGTGAATTGTAGTCTTAATTATAAAGTAAGCTCCTAGATAAATTTGACTCTTTTTGAGTCAATCTTTATGCCTTCTCGAGATACAATGTATCTAAGAAGTTTCCCTTCTGTTACCCCAAAAATAGACTTCTTGGGATTTAGAGAAATGCCATTCTGGCGACATCATTCTAGCACATATTACAAATGATGTAGGTGATCAAGATGATGCTTGGAAAAGACTGTTACCATAATGAACTTACTCATTTCATCTTTGAAAGCAAGGTCCATTGCTCTTCAAAAAGTGGCATCATCATTTATCAGGCCAAACGCATTCTTCGATATGCAAAGGTGCCCCAAGGTGTGGTAAAGGCAGTCTTATGTTGGTCTACTTCGCCAACTTCCACTTGATTATACCCTGAGAAGCCGTCTAACATTGATAACATCTCTGAACCAGTCACCGTTTGAAGGACTTGATCCATGATGGGCAGAGGGTAATTATCCTTTAGGGAGGATTGATTCAAATTCTTAAAATCCACACAATGGAAAATTTTTCCATTACTTTTTCTCATAGGAACTATGTTTGCAATCCATGTGGAATGGTGGATTGGGAAAATTATTCTAGCATTCAACATTTTTTATATTTTAGATAGAATAGTACCTAATATTTTTGGATTATACTACTGAGATTTCTACTTGTAAGGCATTGAATCACTCTTGAGAGGAATTTCATGGTGAATTTCTTCAAGCCTGAGCAACTTCAGATCATCATAGGAGCACACCAAAACATCCATGTAATGGTGAAGTAGGTCAGTAAATTTGAGCTTCTCCTCAGGAGTGCAGTACTTCCTAATGTTCACCATCTTTGGATTTTTCTTGTTACCCAAATTTATCTGATCAAACTCCTGGGAGGAGCTTGAATCCATTTGTTGCTGCTTGATGAACCTATCGTGCTTATCAAACAATTTATCAAAGGAAATTAGTCCTTTTGGGATTTTATTCCCTTTGAGCTATAGGAATTCTTCACCTGCGTCTAAACTTGTTATAGGGGCTAATTCAAGTTTCTGAGGCTCACTGCCTTCGAAGTGAAGCTGTTTAAAGCTATCTTTTTGTTCCAAAAAGGTGATGATTTGGTTGTCACCATTGAACACTTGCCAATAATTAGAATTATCAGGCACACTTGGTCAAAAGAACAGTTTGATAGTGTACGTGCCTCCCTTAAAATCTAGGTAGGGAACCAAAAGATTTATATAAACAGCTAATGCATCAGCTCGGTCATTAAATTCCTTGGGTACTACAAAGATACTGAAAGCATCAAAGCTTTCAATTTGATCTCAAACTAGATTGTGGTAATGGCATAATCTCTCATTTTTGGTTTGGTATAGGTTCTTGACCTGGTAAACCACCATCTTAGCATCTCCTTTGGCATGAAAGAGTTTGATGCCCCTGTCTCAAGTAGCCTTTAATCTAAGTAGCAACGATTCATATTCAACAGTATTACTGGTATTGTTGAATTGTAATTTATAAGAAAAGGGGAAAACATCTCCTTGAGGAGATATCAACACAATCTCAGCTCCTGAACTAGTAGCAGAACAATTGCCATCAAATTCCAAAATCCATATGCCATTGAAAACTAATTTTTTTTAGATTTTCCTTCTTTTGGAGGGGAGGATTCTTCTGCACTTACACTGCATTCTACCAATACTTATGTTATTCTGTCTGAACCAATTTTTAGATTGTCATTTTTAGAAGTTCCATCAGCTAGGATAGGAACATCCTCTATAGTCAGGAAGTAATTACCACGCTTGAAGACTCAAATAGATTTTGAGCTTCAAGCACTGATGTTTGAGTGACAACATATTTTGCTTCCTTCTCAGGGAGCAATTTTTGCATGATGCCTTTGACCGAGATCCTTGCTTCAGACAGGTCCATGCTTATTTCTCCACCAACATCCTTGCAAAAAATTTGACCAAGAAGGATGTCGTATGAGGCTGGGACGTTGGCCACTAGCACTATTATTTTAGTCCTCTTTTCTAGAAATGCCACAAATGCAAATTGGGCATCCTTGATTTGTTCTAGTAGTGGCACGTATTTGTTCTCCATGGAGAAACATCTCCCAAATATCTTGGTCAGTGTGAGACCAAGGGATTTACCTACTTTAGCGGGCATGACATTGTCAGATGCACCTGAGTCTATGATATAATTATTTAGCTAGTGTTTGTTTATCAATAGGGAGACATAAAATATTTTTGTCCTCCTGAGAGCAGCAAGAGGAGTAATCACAAGGTTATTCTGAGTGGATGTGTTCTTGGGGGGACTAGTAGTTACTTTCAAATTTTCTTATCCTATAGGGATGGCTTTATCCTTCACACATTCCACTAATCTATCCAACTGCTCAGGATTGGATTGCAAGAATTTAAACTCAATCATTTGAATTTTGGTCTTCTTGACATGGTCAACTATGTCAAATGACTGAAATAGACTAGGAACAAAGGAAGGAAGTTCATCCTTCTGGTTTCTAGGGGGGTACTGGTCTACAAATTTAAAGTTGAAAATGAAGGAATACTTGATGTACTTACCTTTTTAGTGATCACCAGGTCCTTTGATTGAAAAGGAAAAGTGGTTCCCTGCTTAGCGATTGAAATTGCTGGTTGAGAATGCTCCTCTATTTTTTTCTTATTAGCTTGCTAGGCTGACTAGTTCTAGGATCGGGTGAATACAGCGTATGATCCATCAAGTGCTTCACCTTTACTTCTGGGTTCATCCTGGTAATTTAGGAAACCAATGTTAGAGTCACCAGTTGATTCTTCTTGGTCCTTTGTGAAGAAATTAGTGTCATTTTTAGGGTTCAATTCAGGCTAGAAAGAGAAATTAGATTCTATTTCAAGATATCCAACTGCTGAATTGGTTGGAGGTGCTTCAATGGCAAGTTTCCCCTATGGGGGAGGAAGATGATTTGGCTACCCTTGATTTCTGGCAGCATTGCCTTGGTACGACTGATTTAGAAATGTTCTCCTTCGTATATCTCTATATGAAGGAGCAAAAGACATCCCTTGCGCTATTTGCTTCTTGAGAGATAGCAACTCATTTTCTAGGTTCTGTACCATAGGATCAATGGTACCTGTAGATGAATTCTCAAAAGATGAAGAATATTTGCCTTTGTTAGGATCTCTTCTTATCTTCCCTGGCAAGATGAGATCATCTTCCACCTCAGTGGCCAAATCCTGAGCTGTAGCAAGGTCTATGTGGCCAGCCTGTCTTAATAATAAACTCACTTCAGGCAGTTGAGAATTGATGAAGAAGCATTTGAGATTCTCAGCTATTGGCTGAGTAATTGCAAAGATCTTATTCCTCAGCTTATTGAACTTGGCTATGAAATCTCTCATTAGTTCATGAGGCTCCTTCTTCATTTATGTGAGTTGGGCCAATAGGGCATGCAGATCTTCTGTAGGCTTGAACCTGGCTTCAAATTTGGTTTTAAGGGTCTTACAGTTAGTCACAGACTGAGCCTACAGATGGTAGAACCAATCTGCAATAGCGCCTTGCAATGTTTTCACAAACAGCCTAACTGCTACGTCCTCATACTCCATGCCTATCACACCACAGGCTATGCTGAAGGCTGTAATATGTTTATCAAGATGAACACTCCCATCACCAAAAAACTTAGGGAAATTCTTCCTGGAACTGTGTGGTAGCTCATGTAGAAGTGGAGTTAAATTGAGTGGGCCTAAAGAGTTACCCCAAGGGCCTTGAACTGCCATTATATGACTATGGAAAGGGGGAATAATAAATCTGGGTGGAGTATGTATAGGCAAAGCTTTGATAATAGAGGAAAAAGAAGCTCTGCCTTGTATTGTTAACTTGGTGTTGGTAGGAGGAAGACTCCTAGTTTGTTAAAGGTGAGGTTATGGAGGAAACAAATCAAAATTGCTCTACTACACCAACTCAAAAATAGGGTCAACAACACCTTTGGATCTCTGGTTTCTCATATATCGTGGAGCTACCAAATTGTAAAGCTAAAATGGATAAGGATAGGGACTGCTTTAATTTGAAGCTCGAGGCTTCAAACTGCACAAAATGATCCCCAGCAGAGTCACCAAAAACTGTTGGGTGAATATTTTGTCACCAGCTAACTGATGGGCAAAATAGGTTGTTTCAACCACAACATAATGAGATTGGTCAGCCAAATGTACAGGTTTACCACATCAAAAGGGGACAAATCTCTCCTCTCATCAAGGGGAGGTTCCCTATAACTATAAGGTACTATATACTATATATATAAGCTGAAAATAACACTCAAAGTAGGATAACACTATCTATCTCTCTTTTTTCAGAGATGATGTTCATAGACAAAGGAGAAAATCCTGGTGAAATGATAAGAGACACTTCTCTTCTTTCAAAAGTGGTCTGCAGCAAACAACATGAATTCTTTCTGAAAAGTAACAGATAAGCATAAGTAACGGGATGCAGTAACACAATAGGATGAAGTGTAGCACAAAGTCTCCACCTCAACTGCCAAAGAGTAAAATATGAAGGATAATGGGGGCACAAAGTCATCTCAAGATCCTTTACACAAACAAACTGAAAACACACACACTAAAGACAATTGTGGCAGCTCAAAGTCTTCACATAGTTGGCTTTAGGACACCTTCCTGATTACTTCCACTAGTTCTGCTTATTTAATTAAATAGACAATAATGCATTCAAAAAATAGACATAAGAACAATTTTCTCAACAACACAAGCTATTCCAGCACAAAGTCTGAAAGGTCACTTGCTTTCTCATTCAAATAAAGATATATGATTAACAATCTGAGCTCAAAGTCTCAGTAATCGCCTTTTAATTTGGGCAAAGTTTTGCTTCTATAACAGAAAAATCTCCTTTGCATAAAATAAGATATTACAATATATAACACTTTGAGAAAGACTTGGGTGCTTTGTTTCACAAAATGGCCCATGCTGCATTCAATGCCTTGAATACATTTTCAGTTCTATCAAGGGGCCATGCTGGAACAGGGCATCGGCCTTATCTGTGGTGTGCAAAATTATCTTGAAAGTCTTCTCCTTTGCATGGGTCGTCTGGTCTGTTTCTAGATATGTACGCGACTGTCCACTCGCTTTTATTCAAAGGGAGAAAAATAGGCCATGCCTTTGAAGGTTTGCGTGCTCAGATGTCCACCTGTTGGACTATTTCACAAACTGGAATAACTTCATGTAGATATTTTTGGTCTTTCTGTATCGTTCCCTCTTTCCTTATTGTATTTTGTTCTTTTCTCATGATCTGAGCTCTTGGGCTATCTCTTCCCCTTCTGTTGTCTCTTTCAGCTCCTTCTTCAGCTAGTCGTTGAGTTTGTTTTCAGGTTTTGCACCATATTTGAAAATAAATGAGTATTTCATTACCTTGAATTTGACGTCCACAGGGACGTCATCGGTCGTTGGTCGCTTGAACCACGGTGAACCTTGAACCTTTGAACCATGAGAGTTCAGTGGTTTAATGGTTCAACGGTTCGGGCGGTCCTATCGGCTCCTTGGTTCAATTGCTTCTTTGGTTCAATTGCTTCCTTTGTTCAATTGCTTCCTTGGTTCAATCGGTTAAACCATCTCTTCGAACTTGTCTCTGGAATCTTCCGCTTCTTTCCTTCGCTCGAAGCTTCCTTGTGGACTGATGAACTTCTTGAACTGGTTGAACTCTTTGAACCATTTGAACCTTTGAACTATTTCGGTTCAAAGTTCAATGGTTCAACAGTTCATTCTCTTTCTTTGAATCCTTTCATTCGCCAAGTATTTTAAACTTTATTGAACCTTTGAACCTTGAACCATTTCGGTTCAAAGTTCAATGGTTCATTCTCTTTCTTTGAATCTTTTGTTCCTTCGAACTTTCTGGATCCTTTTGTTTTTTGTTGAAGTCATTAAACCTTTGAACTTTGAACTCTTTTGGTTCAAGGTTCAACGGTTCAACGGTTCATTATTTGTTCTTTGAATCCTTTGTTCTTCTAAGTCTTTTGAACTTCATTGAACTCGTTGAACCTTTGAACTCGTTGAACCAATTTGGTTCAAGGTTCAATGGTTCAATGGTTCAATCTTTCTTTCTTCAAAGTCTTCTTTTCTTTAAGTCCTTCGAAGATGTTGAACTTTCCGAAGCGGTTGAACTTTGAAGTATGCCGATGTCGTTGAACCTTTGAACCCGTTGAACCTTTGAAGGCGAGGTTCAATGGTTCAATGGTTCAATATTTTGTTTGAAGCCCGCCGATAAGTCTTTTGATTGAACTTTGGCGTTGAACCAGCCTTGAAATGCCTAAGTGTTAGGAACTTGTTTCTTTGTGAGAGCTCCCCTGTTGAAGTTGTTGAACCTGCGAGTCCCTTAGCTAAAAAAACTTGAATAATTGAAGAATTTGGATGCTCAGAACATTTTTTGAGAAGGGAAGAGAGAATTTTGGCCTGCAGGACCAAAAATAGTTGATATGTTGTCCCCAAAAACAAGTGACGAATTTTGGAAACAACAAATATATTATAATTTTTGATAACCAATTTAAAATTTTGTTTTTACATCTAAGAAAATATTTTTTGAAAATTGATTATATTTTAAGAATTTTTTAAAAATAAAATCTTATAATAATCAAATTAAATTCATGTAATGTGTGTGTCTGTCTTTCTTTTAATATTGATAAACTTTATTTATAAAATTAAAAAAAATATTAAAAAAATTAAAATATAAATAAAGTTTATCAATATTAAAAGACACACAGATAAGAAATAACAAAAGTATGAACTAGAGTCAATTTTAAAAATCTTTAAAAATTAAGAGATTCCAACCTTAATTTCTCTTTACATAAATTTATACTCATTAAATGATAAACTATTCGATTCACTTTAAACTATTTTAAAATATTTCTACCTTAATTAAAAGCCAAAGTATATACAAATAAAGTCAATTTTGACAAACCAATTTCATAATTTGAGAATGACATGTGATGGAATGCAAATAAATTTGAGAGTGACGTGACACAACCTAGTTAATACTCAAAATTCACCATGTCGTGGGGTGGACGGATTTTAATTCTCATATCCTTTCTTAATTTGGATTCTATTCTAACATGTGTGTATTAAAATTAAGATTAAATAAAATAATGGTTAAATGCTCATGTACTTTCTAAGTAAAACGTATTTCGACTTTTCTCGTAATGGGTCAACAGTAATTGTTAGTAAAAAGGTAAGAAAGGGTAAGTGTTTTTGAATTCTTCCATCAATAGGTTGGTTCAAGTTAAATTTTGACGGGGTTTCCAGAGGAAAGATAGGGGCTTCAGGGGTTGGGTGTATTATTCGTGATTGTAGCGGATCTCTGATCAAAACAATGTCTAGAAAACTCCCAGACAACACCAACAATGAAGCAAAGGCTCAAGCACTTGTTAATGGGATTGAACTTGCAATCCAATGCAATATCAATAAGCTCATCATCGAAGGGGACTCGCAGATTACCATTTTTGCTTTCCAAAAAAACTCTGCGACTTCTTGGAAGCTGGAAAACATTTTTTTGAGTGTTTGGGATAGATTGGGTCTCTTTGCTTCCTTAGAGTCTAATCATTGCTACCGTGAAGCCAATGTTGCAGCGGACTTCCTGGGCAATGGTGGCATCGATCAATTTGAAATGAGTCGAGTGGACAATTTGTGAGATACCTGGGAGGATGTTTCATCCCTTATATTTATCGATTTGGGATGTTAAATTTTATTGCCTTTCTTTTTTGTATTGTTTTTTATTAAAAAACAATTACAAAAAATGAGAAGTCTTGGCTTATTGACAATCTAGCGGAGTTGTTGTAATGTCTATCGGTGTTTTTAGTGGATGGGTCTGATCTTTTGCTAAATCCTTCACCATAATCATCCATAATGATTACTCTCATGGCGATAATTTTTCCATAAATGTAAAGGACACCTGTTTATTGACTCGTGTGACAGTAAGCCTACAAAATGTGCGCCTCAAGATGTTTCCATGATGTCATTTGATTGCTCTCAATGGCCTTGATATGCCCTGTTTTCCTTAAGTCGAATGGCATTTTTTGTTCTCCTTTAGCTCTCCACCTGGTTTGTGGTGTGTTTGCTCTAGGTGTTGTTGGGTTTATCATGGACCGTGGGGTTGCAATTGCGCTCATCACCCCTGTTATATTTGCTAGAAGTTTTGTTCTAGAGATGGCGTCTAAAGGGGGAATTTCTCAAGCGAGATTAAAAAACATCTTTTGGGTACCAACGAAGAAACTGTTCGAGGCTATTTTACTAGAGATGGGAACTAATTATTTAGAACAGGGTATCCACAGTCACGTCAATTTGAGGGTAGCTACCTTGTTTGCTTTGAATCTCATGGCCTTGCTTTCCAACATTGAGGTGGTTTTTGATTTGGTATCTTTCTTCATCAAGTCGAAACATCGCATTGGCCTCTTGAAGGACATTACCAAGTATGGTTTGGCGCCTCTCCCCAAACTGCCATTCACTGGCTTGGATGGTTCGGCCCTAGTCCTAGTGTCAGCGTTTCGCATTCTAGAAACTCATTTTATGCTCCTAGCGAGCTTTGTGAAAGAATTGCAACAAAAGGTATGTTCTTCGGACTCCTCGGTAGGACACTTTCTAACACTACCACCCATGATGCAAATAAAAAACCCAATTACGAAAATAACTCAATGGAAGGAAAGTCGTCATAACAGTGCTAGGGTGGAAGCGGTTAAAAAGTTGTCGAAAATGGTGGCACACAGCTCGGTTGCAGCTCCTCACTAGCTCAGGGAATCACCAAAAAGGACAGTTTCAAAGGTGATGCAAGGCCGACTTGATAGCAACAATGCAACTGCTTCTATGGGAGGTTGCAAACTGTCTTCACAGGTACACAACTGCTCGGTTTTCGGTGAGGTCTCTACCAACAAATTTAAGGGCAAAAAATTATTTTTATTGAAGCCCTAGATGATATGGCTCTACCTTGAGTAAAAGTTTCATTTCTTTATTGTATAATTTTTTGGTTATCTGTTTTTTACTGATTGATATTGACGCTCCATTGAAATTTTTTCTCAAAACTATTTCTATAATGTCTATTACTTATATGTCTTTTTTGGTCACTACTTTAATCTGTCTCTATACTAACTTTACTAATCTTTGTTTTCAACCATATCATTTACTCTCTATAATCATTTTTGTAAAAACTTTTGATATGACTAAAAACCACACAAAACCCCATATCTATCTAAATAAAAAAACAAAGGTGTTCTTAATTTTCAACAAAAAGTCATTCAAAATATCTAAATTGAACCCCCAATAACTAAATATCTAACTTTTAATTACGCCGCGAATTAAAGTTTCCCGTCATTCAATTTTCAATTGACGGGCATGTTGGCCGCGAAAATTCAACCAACCAATTACCGACATCTCAAATCCGACAACGTTGAAAATGTGTTCCCCTTCGACAGACAACGGAATCTTGACGGACGTCAATATTGGCCGTAGTCAAAATGAAAGTGGGACAATTTCTGTCACAGTCGATGTCATAGCAGCCACTGCTCACTGTCATCTTAATTATATCCACCCACACTTCCCCTCATCCACCCATACTTCCCCTCCCCTTTGCTTCACAATTTTGTTTCTTGATTTTATAATTATCAAAAGATAAGTGTAATGATGATATTGAGATGTATAAGTGTAATGATGATATTGAGATGTATATTTTCTTTCTAAGAATATTATCAATCTCAAAGTCATCAGATTTGGAAATCGAACTCTATATTAAATTTGTATATTTCTATATAGAATAAGTCTATTTTGTATATCATGGATTCCTATGTTAAGTGTCTCATATTACACAACTGAATTGATCATGAAAAACTTAATTTATATGTTAAAGGCAAAGTTTCTTCTCGGGGAGTAATAAGTGCAATTCTGGCTCTTATACCCAAAGCACATTTAGAACCATATGAATATGTAGTCCATGTTTCATTCTCATTAATTTTTATTATGTCAAACTCACTAGGATAAGTTTCATCTAAAGGAATGTGGTCTAATAAGGGAGTTGCAATTAACTGGGCTACAATAACTTTCTATTTTAGTAGTTTTTTATGATACAAACTCAAGATAATTTTTCATTAACAACATCACTCACTTGACTATTCTTCATGATTGATATGACTTAGACATCATGTATTTTCAAATGATCAACCTTAGCAATCACAAGTTTTATTATTAAGCATATAATGTCTAAGTTATAGTTTTGTAAACACAACAACCAAGAATTACATTCTATTGAGATGTAATTATTTATAAAATCCATTAAAGCTATATTGATATAATATAATTATATTTATTTTTCATCATCATAATTTTATGTGAGAAAATTATCCAAACATGTTTTATTGTTGAAATATATAACAATAATAATTTATTTGGATAAGAGACATCATTACACAAGGCTTTAGCTAGATTATTTTTTTGATTATATCAAAATATCTTTGGAATTTTTCATCTGATTCAGACACACTATCATTCTTTAATAGTCTACAAAATAGTTAGGTTCTACCATCAAATTGAGCTACAAATCTTCTAACAGACAAAAATTTTCCTTGTAAATTCATTGGTTTATTACCTGAGCAAGCATCTCAAAAATAATTATTACTTTATTTGGTACTTATATGTCTCACTTAGAGATAATGAAACCAAACAATTTTCTAGAGGTCACATAAAAAATACATTTATTTGGATTTATTCACACTTTTTATTGACTTAGAATTTCAAATATTTTCTTTGCGTCATGCACATAATTTTTTCTTTCTTTGACTTTCCTAGGACATTGTCTACACACTCTTCTAAGATATCATGTATATAATCTTAAAATATATGTGTCACAACCCTTTGATAATTAGATGTTTTCTTAAGTTCTTGTAGGGTTATTTTCCTTTAATTTAACATGACTTTTCTTGGGTGCACGTGCAAATAGGATGAGAAGTCCAACTAGCTAGTGCATTGGTTTATCACATAATAAATGGTCTCGTACTCTCACTTGAAGCATGTGGCTTAAGATCATTTCTTGTTGGTTTTTTTGTGTGATGGTGTATATATTAGGGTTTTTATATCAACGTGCTTGAATGAGCACTTAGTTCTAACTAAAGATATCATAGTTAAGTTAATTCATACAATCCACTCATTCCATATTTAGGTTATTCATCACAAGAAAAGAGATAGGTGCAAATCAATAAAAAGAGTAGTATTACCATTAGTTCCATAACAATTTTACAAAAATTTCAACATCATAAGTATTCCATCTTATTATATATCAATGATCACCATTTATAAGTCTCGATACTCATCAGGAACATGAAGAAGCTCAATATTACCTTTACCATTATAATAGTAACAACCAAAAACATCATCCTTCTAAGTAAAACTAGGAGTATATATACATGATTCTACCCCAATCATTCAACTACAAAATTAATATGAAAGTGATGAATTTGCAATGAACATTAACAACTATGAGTCATGGAAAGTCATTACATTGAATTCATATTGATTCAAGCCTAATTGCCTGTATATACTTGTTATATGTTATCCATTCAATGTCATGTGCCTATCTTATCATGGGGTGGGCTAGATTTGCACTTACTATTCTCCCCCAATGCATGCATAAACTTTTTCCTAACCATTATACCTTCCACTCCCTTATCCAAGTCATATGTCAATTGCTTGAGTCTTACTTCCTCGTTTCCTCCATGTTTTATGTATCTTTTTCCTTCATAACTTGATTTTTCTATGCTAAGGTCTTCCATGCCCGTGATTATTTCCATGCCCATCTCTCCCACGCCTTCTTCCAAAAATCACTCAAAATAAATTGTTACAAAATTTAAACTTCAACAGTTCTAAAAGTCATAACCACATAACAAAAATGTGTCTCAAGGTGTTGCAATTTTTTTATGTTGGTCACTAGGATTAATATTGATTTTATTATAACCTATAAATCTATCCATAAAAGATAACATTTCATGTTCAATGGTAAAATCAAAAATCATATCGATATTAGTCAATGTAAAGTCATCTTTAGTACATGCCTTGTTTATATGTTGAACATCCATACATGTCCTAGCACCCCTAACTAGTTTTTAAACTGGCACAATGTTGGAAATCAACTTGGGGTAGTCGATAAGTCTAATGAAACCAATGTTAAATATTTTTTTAATTTTTTCCTTAACTAGCAAAGGCACTTTAAGATCCATCTTTCTAATATATTTATTTACAAGCTTAGCACCGGTATTTAAAACAAGGTTATACATCATGATAGAAGTGAAAATCCCATACATTTAAGTATAAGACCATACAAAAATATCTTGATATTATATTAGTAATTATGCACATGGTTTTGAATATATAGTCAGAAATAGTGATGAGGGGCAAGAGCAGGAGTAGGAATGATGGTGATGAGTTTATGGAATGCACTAAATCAAGTCATGGTGATGAGAAGGAACTTTCCCAAGGTTTGAGGGAGTTTCCTCACCAATAACAAGCTTTAAAAATCATCGTAATTGTTAATGGTGAAGCAAGTTGAGCTGGGCATGAATGAAGGGGTAAGTACCTTAATTTTTACTAACTGTATCAATGTCATAAATGTATTTCACTACCATGGTAATTTTTTCAAGTCAAGGATTCTCCTTAACCATTCAAGTGCCTCCCCTCAGATGACTTAGAGGCAGAGTATTTCATTTTTAGGGATGGAAGCGAATAATTATGGGAAGGAGGTTATTTAAGATCTAAACAAATAACCTGGGTTGAAGAATTAGTTTGACCTAATTTTAGTGGGGGCTAGTAATGGAGAGCTGATTACTTTACAAGTGGATATTTACAGTACATCCCTATCAAAGGAAATAAAATTTATATCCTCTTATGCCCTAATTGGTAAATTCATTGAGAAGCATATGTTGAAATTAGATATATAAAAATGGTGCTTAGAGAACTAGGGGGATGTTTACAAACTAAACTTTCTTCCTAAGGGTTTTTTTTGTGGTGATATTTACCCATGTTGACCAAAAATTCACTATGTTGCACAACCACCCTAATTTTTAAAAGTCCTTTGAGCTTCACCTACAACCCTAGGTCCCAAACTTCAATGCTATCAATGTTGAGTTTGGGCTCTCTTTAAGATGGATCCAAATGTATGACTTGCCATTGGAGTTATGCCTTTTGACCAAAATTGGATGCTCTCTTAGAAAGATGGTTTAAATTGACAAATTCACTAAAGAAATATCTCTTACATCCTTTTCAATAATATGTATCTATGTTGATCTTTCCTCTCCTTTCCCCCATTTCATTTAACTTCAATCTCTTAGGGGTTCTTAGTTATAATGCTTAGAGGTGAAAGATCACATTCATTCATGTGTTAACAGTCTAGACATTATAATATTCATTGTCTTATGCAGAGCTATATAGCCTCTGACAAGGTGTGGTGATCCAAGCCTGGGAGTCTTTCAATAGTGTGTTTAAGGCAGAATGGTCCTAGATTAAGTTTTATTTATGTGCATGTAGATTATTCTCCTTTCAATCAGGGTAGAGTTGAATTATCTCTACAATAGAATTATGTGAAAAGCTCTGATTAGATGACCCCTCATACCATGTTCAAGGAGACAAAATCCATTGTGAAAGAATCATGTGTTTTAGCTTTTAGGATGTGTGAGTCTATGAAGGATTCTAATAGGTTAGTGGCCCTCAAAGATTTGAGATAAGATAGATCAGATCATTGGGGATCCCTTTACAATTGAGGATGTAGTAGATAATCATGTGGATCTTCCCTTTCTTTCCTCAAGAATTTTGAAGAAAGTTAATAGTGGAAGGATTCCAAAGTGAGTCTAAAAATCCAAGAGTGATAAAGCTCTAGGGGAGGTGTTAGTGAGCTCTTAATAAGTCATCATTTACTTTTTCTCTCTGTACCCCCATCTCTTCTCATTAATTGCCTCCTCTAGGATTTTAGGTTGATTTGTCCATGTGTTAGTTCTATCTTTTTCTATTTTATGGCTGGGCCTTCTTTCTTGTTTTGGATTCAAAAAGCTAAACGGAGTTGTTTGTGGAGTGTAAATAATGGTTTATTTGAGCTTGAGTTGAGTTATGTTGTCTCGATTGGGTCTTTTGGTGATTGGGAAGTTTGGATTTCCTAGTTTTTTCATCATCGTTGTTTGGATTTTTGGATTTTTTGAGTTTTTATAGTGTTCTTTTCTTGGGCTTTGACAAATATTTTGTCTTTCTTTATTTTCATGGAGTATGTCCTTTGATTCATGTCATCTTTGGTCATTTATGGCAAAGAGTTGTCTTCTCAATAGAAGCATTGTGGACCCTCTAGTACTTTTTCCATTTTTTTCATCTTGTTATTATTATAAGGGTAAGGGACCCCCAACCCTTAGTATTGATAAAAAAAATATGCATATGTTTTTTTATTATTCATGACTCAAAAATGTGTTTTACTTCAAGGCCTTAGGTATGCCAATAGTGTTGATATTAGTATCAATTGTATTTTTATTTAATAAGGTTGATATATCATCCATATAAGGTCTAGTAGGTAGAGTTTACAAACTATCCAAGGTTGTATCTTCATCATTATGTGAGGACTTGCCTTCCCAAAATAAGCATGCTCACTCAAAGTAAAAGGGAATCTATTCTTATAATAACACATAGGAAAATCCATATTAAATCTTAAATATTTTGTTATGGATTCATCATTTGGAAAAGTATCAAGAGATTGTATCACATGTGATGTGGTATGATCAATCATTTTAGGATATACAAATTTCAATTCTTCATCTTTTATACATCCTTGAGATATTATAAACAAAGATATTCATAATATTTTCCTTATTTTACAAATGATTATTTATGCATTTTTGTAATTGATCACATATAAGCTTTGATGATTCATTGACAATAATTTCATGATTATGAGCTATATATTCATGATCCACATAAAAATGTATTGTTTAAATAACATCATCTTATTTTTCCTTAGATTTATCATTATTATATTTAATTTCTTGTTTATTCAAATGAGTAGTTAAAATAATAAGTTATATTATACCTTGCTCACTTTTTCCTGAGCCTTGATCATTATAGTCCATGTTTGGTGCACAATTGAGTCTATATTCATATTTATCTAAGGAAGTTTGAATAAGACCAAGGAATTTTATTTTCTTATGTGTTAAAAAAAATACCTTATTTAATAATTTCATCTTTGATATCAATTGATTTTTCTTCAATAATTGGTAATTTTTGAGTTGGTTCTCTATAATCTTAAGGGCTTGTATAAAGAGCTCCAATATCAAGTACACTCATATAATCTCTATGTTTCCAAAGTTTTATTGGTGTAAAACTTATCTTGAATGAATTATAATCTATACAATCAACTTACTAATAATTATCATCATTATCTTCACTAAATTCAAATATTTCCACTTGTTCCATTGGAATAAATTGTTGAGGTAACACTATAATTAGTGGAATCTTATTAAAATGAAGCATAGTAGTATCTTGAGGTTAAATAATATTGGAACATAAAAATAACACATCATTCATGTGACATGCATAAATAATCATCTCATGTATGAACTTAAAAAAATATGTAGAGTGGATTGGGTAACTCTCATGTCATGTATCCCATGCCATAGAATTAGATATATCTTGACATTACATAACTACAGTATTTAGTCCAAATGATAGATTTAATTTAATGGATCTAAGAAAATTTCATTATTAATTATTAAAACACTTGATAATCAGATTTGAATTAGTGATGTAACATCCCAATTCCTCACTAAGCAAACTATTTGATTGTCCATGGATATTTATAATTGACACACCTAATTTGGTTATATTTTGACTAAGCATTGAGATATATGTTATTATGGGACAATATAATAATGCTTAGGTTACATGATCACACTACTATGAGTTAGTTGTAAGTATATGTTTACTTTATGATCATGTTGATTTATTATTTCAACTATATTTTATGATTAATGCATATTATTATTGTTATGGTCTAACTACCTATTTTATTGTTAGATTGATGTAGGATAACCCATCCTTCAGCATGTGTTGGAGGGAGAGAATCATCAAATAGGGTGGCGTAGATCGAGACATCGGAGGATGATAGAGAAACCAACTAGTACCCTGCACACACCACTATACTTATCACATGATAGAATGCATTAAAATTGGTTTTCACATGGTGTGTTTATTTCTACTTGCTTTGAGAAGTTGATTTATATGGTTTTATATTTACATTTGTATAGCATAATAAATTCATTTTATGTAATTGGTATGTTTTATCATTAATTATTGTAGAAACCATACTAGCATGATTAGATTTAAAATCTAGATTATTGATAATTTGAGAAATTTTCATTTAAATTGTTATAACATTTACATATGTTAATTCAATTTAATATAATTATGAAACTGTGATATTTAATGAAAAAAGAGGCAATAAGGATTAAAAGGAAAAATAAAGACTAAATTTAGAAAAAAAAAAAGAATCATATATAACTAAAAAAAATTAAGAAAAGAAAAGGGCCATTTTAAAAATAAAACAAAAAGAATAAATTTGAGGAAATCAAAAAGAAAGAACAAAAAAACAAAGAAAAAACAAAAACAAAGCTATGCCCTTATTTTTTCTACAGGAAAGGAAAAGAGATAAAGGGGAGAAAGGCATAGACCTAAGAGAGGATCTAGGCAAAAAGAGAGGAGGCACAACATAGTGTGAAAGTGATTGGAAGAAAATAAGAGAAGGTGAGAGTCATGTACGTAAGGTCTTTTCAATACCAAGCAATTTTGAGTCAAAATTGAGAGGTAGGTGATGTATTTATATTATGTCTAATTATGTGATCTATATAAATAACATATATATGTCTGTTAAAGTATATAAATATTTATATACTTGTATAAAATACTTCAAATTCTTAAAATAATGAACCAGACTTAAAAATCTAAGCTATGAATTATTTAATATACAAATTATTATTGTTAAATAATGAACTTGTTAATGTAGCAATCCCATTGAGAATATATTATAAGGAGAATAATCCTAGGGTAAATTGTATGTATAAATAATCATAAGAAGAAAAGATAATACAACAATCTTTATGGAAATATTTTGGGTAAATATAAAATGGTAACCTAATTTTTATAATATTTTGTATGATCTAATCAAATATCCTTATGGTAGAATATACAATGACCATTATAAATTGGATATATACAACCATAGTAAAACAATGGTGACTGGATATAACATAGATTAACTAGGGTGATTTACCTTTAACGACAATGATCTGTAAATGAACTGCAATGATGTTTACAAGGTAGCAACTTAGTCATAATCATGCATCTACTTGATTGGAAACCATTAAATTATGAAAAGTGATGACTATTTTTTTTTATGAAAAGGTATTTATGAGAAACAACTTGTTATAGTCAGATAACCAATTAGACAAGTAGCGACTTGTATTCTTATGCAATGATTTGTCTCTAAATTATCCATAATGAGATTGACAAGTAATGAATTATGAATCTGATGAAAATTGAAAATATTCAGTGATCTATAAATATAGAATACCTATTATTGAAATATATAAAAGTATGCTTAATTATTAATAATCATTGATTTATTAATTATAAGCTAAACTATTATATATATCTATAAATTATTAATATTAAAATAATATTAATATTAATAAACTAGTTAACAGATCAATTTACCCAAGTAATGATAATAATATTGTAACTACTAGCGACATGTCCATATTTTTTGAGCAAATTTGATAATATAATTTTAAAAAACCATTGGTCTTTATTAAGCATTATAGACGTTGTGGCAGGGCAATGCTATTTCTAACCATAGAGTGACTTGGTGTAAAAATGCAATGACTTAATAACTACAGTGATTTAGCATGGCATGAAATATGTAGGGTATACAAACCCAACAATCTGTCATTTGTAAAGATATTGAATTTAAATAACATTTCATTTTATATGGAAAATGGTTTATTCTTAGTGGATAATGATATTAATGTATTAAAAAACCAGTTGCATGTTAATATATTAAAAAGAATAATTTGATGACCTTAGTATTAAGTCGATGCATATTTTTATACAATAATGATATACATGTATATACAAGTATATGCAGTAACAATACTAAAATACATTGATTAGCCATGTCCTTTAAAGATATAAAGCTATGCCTATGTAGTATATATAGTGATATAATTTAGCTTATAAGTACAAACTAGATCACCTATATATATATATATATATATATATATATATATATATATATATATATATATATATATATATATATATATATATATATATATATATATGGATTTTATTTGATTCTTAAAATTATAATATTATTAGTACTATCGAGTTAGTATATTTTCACATGTCTTAGTGTAACATGGGATTAGCCATGCGAGAACATATATATTAGTCTAATAGATATAAAGCCATGCCTAGGCTAGCAATTTTAACCTTGTTTGTAGTATATATGAATTAGCTTATAAGTGCAACTAAAGATTTAGTTTTCTTTGAGGATAAAGGTTATTCTTTAAATGCCTATGCATGAAACCAAGTGAGAACCAATGTGTTATCCTTGATTTTAAGCAGGCTCAATTCATGGGATAACCCATACGAAACTTGTCTGTTTCATAGCCCATAAGCTCTAAGCATGCAAAATAAGGCCATTCACTGCCTCTTTGTGTTTGTTTTTCCCAAATAAGTTAGTCTTTTGAGGGAATTTTTCACCTCATGTAGTTCAATTTTTTTTCCAAACTACACCAAGTTCATTTTGGGCAAGTCAGAGAATTTTCTCCAAAATACACCATTGCATGTAGAAGTAGAGAATTTCTCCAACATTGCATGTGCAAAGTTGGAGAATTTATCTGATCCTGTACTCAGACCCACCATTCTTGTGGTGATTAATATGCATTAATTACATAGCTAATATAAATTACCATGTTATAATTTTCTTTTTACCATTTGTCTTTTGCACTCCTCACTATTCTCGAGCCCACGTACACTCTTTAGCATTTTTGAGCTCATGTGCATTCTCTCTTTGTTGTTTTGCTCATTTGCATTTTGATTCACCATTTTTGAGCTCAAGTGTATTCTCTCTCCATTGTTCTACTCCTTTGCATTTTGATTCACCATTTTTGCAGCCAATCCCCTCCAACTTGCATCTATAGATCTTACCTTCGAGCCTCAAGTAATTTTTGTTTACTTTTGATGAAATTTATTTTTTGACCTCGGGTTTTATTCACTGTCATTATTGTAGTTTAAAAAATTCATTTATTTTTATTATTTCTTAACTCCCTCCCATGTCCTATGTTTTTCAATTAATTGTTTTGAATTTATTCTCATATTTTAAAATTCCATTTTAAATTGTCTCCATTAAAATCTTGTGTTCAAAACCCTAGATTTTTTTTGTGTGCCTCAGATTTTTTCCTCCACATGAAACATTATCCAAAACCATTCCCAAGGGCACACTTTGGAGATTTTTCTATGATGTGGACTATCAAATCTCTTTCAGATGCATGTTAGAGAATTTTCTCTGATGTAAACCCTTTTCCCCTCATATCCTAAGGGCACATTGGAGATTTTTCTCTAAAGTGCACCCTTGTACCCTTTACCCCATTTTAGCCAAACTGTGCACCTCAAAGAAAACTCTTTGAAGTGCACGTAGTCAACCTTTCGATACACTTTAGAGAATTTTCTTCAATGTGCACTATGAGCTCAAAACCCAAGGTATAAGTCAGAGAAAATTATCTAACCTACACTAATGTGATACAAGGTGCAAGTCAGAGAATTTTCTTTGACTTACCAAAGACTTATACTTTCAAAACCCATGGTGCAGGTCAGATAAAATTCTCTGACCTATACTTAAACATACCCAAATTCAATGCAAGTTAGAGAATTTTTTCTGACTTCCACCTAACCTTGAATTTTACCCAACTCCTATGTAGTCTGGAGAATTTTCTCTGGATTGCACCAAAGATCAATTTTATCCATATCTTGTGTAGGAGCGCTAATTTTTTATGCTCTTACATTTTATCCAAAGAATATGCTAACTCTAGAGAAATGACATTCTCTCTTGTAGTCACTTAATCAATGTCAAAGTATTCCCCAGCCAAGAGAGCAATGAAGTACAAGTTTAAAGGTGTTTTATGGCCTCTGTAGTTGAGTCAAATGTAGATCAAATTGGAGACACAAAAATTATTCATGTTGATATGGCTAAATTATTATAGAGGTTGGGTAGGGATCCCATTGCTCAACACATGAAACCTATTTTAAATAGTGAGAATTATTTGGTAGCTGCCTTTCCTATGTTAGCATAAGACCCAAAATTTATTTTAGCAGTTGCTACCCACTTTGACAAACAAACCAAATCAGTTAAGGATGCAAGTGGGAAGGTGATCATTCGGCTAGATGATGAATACTTTGAAAAAATATTTCATCTCTTAGATATTGAAGAATACTTAGATGTAAGTATGAACTCAACTTAAGAAAACTATGATAAGAATTATGACAAGTGTAAAAAACACATCAACACTCATTGGCTTAGAACTCCTAGACATTCAATTGTGAGATGGTCCAAGTACCTATATCATAGTGAATTCTTAGAAGAAGTAAGAGATTTGATCACTCTCTTAAGCAGAGTCAAGGGTCTCCCCACATCAAATTTCTTTCAAGAGTGAATGTATCACTACATCATCATCAAGAAGGATAAACAAAGAATTTATTAGGGAAGTCAAATTAGCGATGCTATATATCACTAGCTCTCTGAGGTGACCTCTTCTTTGAAATTTTATATTACTTCTCATCTAGTATATGTTGCAGCTAGCATGAGATATTTCCCAGGATTGACAGTAATAGTGAGAGGCAAAAGATTTTGGTACATGAATATTATCTATAATTAACTCTCAAGGAAAGCATAAAATATTACAAGAGAATCAATGATGCTTTCTTCTACAAGTTCATTTGTATATTTGATTAATACCTTGAGAAAAAGAGAGTTTTAGACCAAGCATAGGAAAATGTTAATAATATTGGTTGCATTTTTTTATAATTCCCAACCTTCACCTACATTAGGGTAGAAGGGTTTGATGAACAACCATATATGCTACCTATTTATCCAAGTGATAAATTGATTTTGATGGAGATGTGCTAGAAAATGATGACTATGCATAAAAAGTAATTGGATTCTCATAAATGGGGATTCAAGCTTCCAATTAGCATTGGCCAATAAATAGTGTCAACTATTCCAAAATCCAAGATAATGGAGACTAAAATGCAATGGGTCACTCTTAAGAGGTTCAAGAGAAAAAAAGACTTTGATTATAGAATGAAGAAGGAGAAATTGAAAGGCAATTATGCTCATGTACACAAGATCAAAGACATCTAGGAAAAGTGTAGGACTAAGGAAGATGTGAGAAGACTTAATTAAAGTCATCTTATTACTGATCAAATTGATAATCTAAAATTGGTTGATATTCTAGAAGATTTATTAGATGATGAGAATGTATTAGACCCCTCATATAAGGGTAATCAGGTAGATTCCACTCCTCTCCTACCAATCCAATGATCCATCAAAGAATCCACATCTATTAGAGACAAATTTCAACCTGTTCTTGTAAGGATTAACGATTGGTTGGAGTCTAAAGGTATCAATTTGAAACATTTTAAGACTGGTTCGGAAGAAGAATTTGATGAAGCTACTACAAGGAAATGAGAGGAGTTGAGGACAAAGAATAAAGAAGAGGCCTCTACATCCACATAGAAACCAAAGTTTGTGTTTGTAAGTAAAGGTAAAAGAAAAGAAAAAGGAGTTGGTGCAGAGAAAAGTGTTTAAACCAAAAAGGAGGAAAACCTAGACATTGGTGAGGCCCCAACTCAACCAACAATTTGAAGATCACCTCAGCTAGTGATTCAGTAGTCTTCATGGTCAGTGGCTACACAGTCAGAGATTCCTTCAGTTGAAACCTCTCAAATAATAGTTTTATAGGTAACATTTTCCATAATTTCCCTTATAATACCTAATTGTACCAACTGATTTCATTCCTCCCTAAATCATCCTTTCATCTCCACCTTCACCTCTCAATGCCACACTTTTCTAAGTCCCTTTACAAGGCACATTCGATCAAGTTTTTGATTCATTGTCAAATCTGCCTAGTCCTCCAAAGTTATTGGGGTCTCCTACTATTTTTTTAAACCAATAAGATATAGATAAATTTATGTCTACAACATCCTCCAAAATAACAATTCAAGTCCCTATTGCTCTAGTATCTAAATTACCATTAGAGACCAAAGTGTCAGTCAAACCAACCCAAACTCCATCGATCATAATCACAATCCCATTGGTACAAAATCCACTATCAGATACCTCTACCATCTCACCTTCCATTCTACCCAATTTACAAACCATTGGTCCTTCCAAAATGTCACAATCCTTGGCATCCTCCATCCTCGAAGATCCATCTCCTATTCCTCTATGACTAATGACTCAAACACCTAAGAGGAAGAAGAAAGTTATCTCTCCTAATGATTTTGATTTTGGTCAGCATGTGTCATTAAAGTCCAAAATAATAAAGAAGGCTAAAACCATGTCAAGGTTAATTTTTGAGTCTGGACACAAGTATGCCAAGCTTACAGTGCCTCCCCAAGATATAAAAATTGAAGATATCCAAGTGTTTGAATATGTGGTTGCATGGATAAATCTAGGTAAACAAATGCACGAAGGTGTGAAGGAAGATTTACAGGTAGCTACGGCATCCTTGCTAGAAAGATATGACAAAGATAAGAAAATTAAAGATCAACTCAAGGTACAAGTAGAATAATTGACCTCTGTTCTACTAAAGATCACACAATCCTTTGAGTCAGTTGAACCTATTGAGCATGAAAGCACAAAAACATCAATTTAGTAGGTAGAGAAAATTGGATCTCAAGGTCAGGTAGTCAATGCCTAGATTGAAAGGTTGACAACATAAGTTACTCAACAGTTACGTTCTATCATTGAATTTTTTAAGAACTTGAGTGAAGTGAAAGTGGAAATTTAGCAAATGCTTAAGACACTCACTCAAGATTTGGAATTGACTAAAAAGGATATTGATACATGGACTCAACTACGCCAATTCAAGCTAAAACTCTTAGTTGAGCAAAAGGTCATTCCAAGCAAGAAAGTATTCATAGAATATAGGGAAGCAATGAAGAATAAGAAGGAAGTTCTTGAAAATTTAATCAACAATCTTGAAGAAGCAAAAGATATGTGCAATGATAAGGTGTTAGACCTTATAGATAAGATTGAACAGCTTCCTTGTCGAGTTAAAGATGATTTTCAAGAAATTCTTCCTATAGAAATAGTAGCTCAAGAGTTCTCATCTTTGATTTAGATAAATATTAAGACAAAAAAATTCACACTTTATTCCATCGATAAATTGGTTGAGTTTCAAGTCATAATGGACAAGTTTCAAAGAATATTGGATAAAAGCAAGGACTTTCCATTTAATCTAGAAGATTCTATCACAAGGGTCCTTACCATCTCCAGGAGTACATCGAGCCCAGACGACAGTGAGGTCCAAGCCACCTTAAAGAAATATGAAGCATTCCTAGAGAAAAATAAAAAAGAAAGAAATTTCCATGTCTAAGGACACTTAGTTTATTTTTTTAACCCTTTATATGTAATTTTGTTTGGTGTAATTTGCACCTAAAAAAAGTACACAGTCCTAAGTCAAATTGGACTCTGTCAATGAATAAGTAATGTATTTATGTTTTTTTAATTTTTGCTCATAGTTCCTCTCTATAAATAGGAGGATGCTATTTTGTAAAAAGGATCACCAAGAGATATAGAAGTGAAATGCTGCTGAATTGAGAAACAAATTTGAAACTTTGTGTTCATATTGTAAATCTTGAATTCAGTTCAATTTAAGAAAATCAAGTGATCTTTCAATCTTTGTGTTGAAATAAACTTGTGGTGTGTTGGAAACATTCTTATGTCTTTTCCATTACATTTTATTGTGATTTGATTAGATTGTGATGTGAAATATCTATAAAATAGAAGGTGCCAAGAAGCTAATTTCGGAGTTTTTGAGTTGCATTTTAGTTACTAGGTTTATGTTCATCATTGAGAGTGACTTAATGTGGAGACTTTGGGCTACAAGTTATTTTACTTTGATGATTTTATCTTTGAGTGGGAGTAAGGCAAAGACTTTGGTTTACACTTTGTTCCATTTATCTATTCACATTACTTTGTTAGTATTATTTTAGTTATTCTTTTGACTAACTAATTTGAATATCAATTATTATTGCTTCATCAAATAATTTTGTATTTTCACAACACACTGTAAGAAATATAAAAGAGTTTGTAAATGAACATCAATTCTAAAAAAAGAGAATTGGATGATATGATAACACCCATTTTGATAAAATTAGTGTAAATAGGTGTAAATAATTACTTGTTGAGTTAGTTAAAAATAAGAAGGGAGTCTCCCCTTTCCTTGAGGAGAGATTTATCTCATCACACTATGGCTGAAAGTACCATTTTGTTACCATTCTATTTTTAACAAAATATTTACCCAACACAATGATACATTGTATTCCCCCCTTGTTATGCAATAAATGTTGAAAGGATCTCAATACTTTAGTTGGAAAAAATGGTTAATGTATGAAGAAAATTATGTTTCCTCTTTAATGCAAGATCAAACGTTGGGTGGAACTATATTTTTCTTCAAATTTTTGTAATACGGTTTGAACTTGAGTTGTATTGTGAACCCAAGTTGCATTTTCTAGCCTGAGTATACTCGAAGATTTAATTATGGACATCATATGAGCTTTGATGGCTGGTTAAGTGTTATAGTTGACCAAGTAGTTGACAATGAACCATAAAAATAATTTTGATATCATTTAACTATATTCTCATATGTTGTTGAGCATGTATTAATACATAAAGGAAAACATTTCCACCTAATGATATAGGAATTATTAGGAGAATATAACATACATGGGTATACTTGGTTGTATGCCTTGAAGTTTCATGGACAGAGATAAAACAATTAGAAAATCTATTTTGGTAGGCATGAAATTATGGAGGAATATCAGGTTATTGAATCCTTTACATTATTAAATCATCAATATATTTTGTGATCAAGATTTTTTAAAGATTGTTAATATCGTATGGAATATGTGACTTAAGAATATATTTGTCCAATATATTAGTACTTATATATCATTGGTATGCTTATATATGGTACATAATATATTGTACACTTATTCATATATAAGAAACATATTTATTCATGGACTTAAGCAACTGGATGAAAATATTACATATACAGGTGCATTGGGTCATATGCCTGAGACTATGACTAAGAGTATGATTTTATCTAGTCATCATATGTCTGTGAGACCAAAACTATAACTATATTAAAATAGTCTTCTAAAAAAAATGAGATGTTCAAATGAATGTCATTATAGGTTTATGAGTTCTTGCAAATGATTGATTGATTGTTAGTTATATGTATTCAATATTGAATATTTGTGTGTGCTACATATTATGAGAGTGTTAACATATATAAATGTCTGGTTATATTTAGCATATAATGGTGCATCGTGATGCATTATTATAAGTTATATTTTTTTGAATGATAGTATGTAGTTTAAACTTAGGGTATACTCGGGTGATATAATCTCGTACTTACTTGCTTATTATTATCTATGTGAATCATTTGATTCTTGAAATCATAAATTAGGTTATGTGCTTGTGAACTATGATAGTATGAAATATCATAGAGTAATATAGTGTAAATGTATGTTGTACTTGAATGGTACATACTATAATCATTATGTTTAGACTTACATCTATGTTTGATTGTTAATATATGCATATTGGTTATTATTGTGAATGATGTGTTTTGTAACAGTTGGTAAGACTTTGTGTATACGTGCATATAATTTTTATAAATGTACTGTATGCTAAAATGGAATATTATGTGTTTCATGGAAACTATGACTTGTTTGTTATGTCTAGTTGCTTGAATATAAGCTTGTGAACTTCCGTGTAGTTATGAGTAATTTTTTATGATTAATTATGGAAAAGTAGTACTTATGTCTCAAAACACTAGACTATGATAATAATGGTTATCGTAGGGTGTAATATATTTGGAAACAAATTGTGGTAGTTGAAATTCATAGTTAATGTGTATTTTATCTAGGTGGTATAAATTGTAGTCAGTATTTATAATATTAGATAGATAGTAATGTAAGATTCATCCATATATTTAATGAAATAAGTGTATGCTTTAATTACTCCTATGTTTAACATGTTATATGATATGTTTACTAGTAGGATGTAGATTAAATGAATCTTATGATTGAACTATATTTGATCAATCTACATTGTTGATACAGAGTAAAGAGTGAGATAGACTTTACTGACTTACTAGTATCACAATAATAGATGAAGGCGGTGTGTATGAATTTGATTGATCTATAGATCATTATTATTTATAAAACTTTGGTTTAAAGTATGTTTAGTGATACATTATTATTTCATGATTATGATACATGTTTATGTGATATCTTGTAATATAATGGTTTTTTATGATACACTACATGTTTAGTTTAGAAATCATACATCACACAGGTTCTTGTTTATCTCTCTAGATTCTCACACCGTCACTATCTACTCATCTGTAAAGGGAGGGTCATTTATTGATAAGATTAATGTGGGGTATCATTGGTTCGTGGTTGATGTAATGATGCTTTCCCTCCCCACAATAGTACTACTTATCGAGATGATACTTGAGATTGTCATAAATACTTGAGTTCAAGAACGTTGCTCCAAAGGAACCATGTATCTTATATGTACATTGGATTGTATTGTACTTATTATTGAATATTTTCATGAAGAGTTTTAATTATTTATTATTTTACATTGACAACGGTGGTTGTAAAATTGTATGGGTTGTAGTTGAGTTAATATAATTACATTTGATATTTGTATTTTGATGTGCTCTCATGATATTAGAGATCAGTGATGTGTGATGTAATATGATTTTTATCTATTATCACGCTTTGAGTAGTTTATATGGCATTTGTATATTCTCATGGTGAAATCTATTTTTGGTATGTGTTTAATTAAATTAAAAATTCACATATTTCTAGTTGAACTTAGTGGGGTTATTTCATATGGTATCAAAGTTGTGACTTGAACCCTAGGACCTAATGAGTCCATTAACATTTTTATTTATTTCTATTCATTAGTGTGAACCTAGTGACATGAAGTATTACACTGGTATTTTAGATTTGTGGTGCCTCAATACAGAAGCATGTTACACCATGATTGGAGTTTTAAGACATGATATCTCCTCCTGTATGACTTGGTGACTTTTGTAAGTATGAGACATTTGTGAATGTGTGTGGGGAAAATTGAGTGTGTGCCATTAGGAGTGCTCATACCCTTTTGAGTTGTTTAAGGGATTGGTTTAATGGGTGTCCCAATCTTGATGGTTATATACATGGTTTGGGTAGGTGAGTACATAACATAGTTCATGATTTATGAACAAGATATTTCTATCATAGTTTGATCAATTAGATTGAACACCTTGAGTATGATTACATCCTTCTTGGTAATCAAGTCACTTTCACTATTTGAGTTTTGGGTTGTATAAGCACATGATGCTTCTCACTTAAATATATGTGCTTTAGTCTTTGTGTCTTATATTTACTAATCCTAAGAATAGAAAATTTTATAAGACCATATTTTTTAGTTTGGTACAACCTAGGGCGGTGGAAATTTACTTGTAGTAGAGTGTTGTTGTCTTAGTTGAGAATTTTTTTGTGTTAAGATTTTGTTTAGGGATTGTCACCCTTAAGTTTTTTGGGTTAGGAAGAAGTGTCATCTCTTTTAGTTAGCTTAGAGGCAATTTGTTATTATATCATTCTCCTTTGGCATCATTATAAGCTATCGAGAGGATTCATATTTTCATTTGTTTTTGAAATGTTGTTTGACCTTATTCCTTTGAAGTTTGTGAAATAATGTCTTATACTTCTTGTTGTGACAGAAATTATAGGATTGGATGGATTGATACATCTTCATGGCTAGTATTACTTCTTTCTTTCTAGTTGTGGAAGTAGATTATAATACTATTCTTACAAATTTGGTAAGTATGTAGTGATTTTGGCAACTTAGATTATGAAGTTTTCTTTTTACCTTGAGGGGATATTTAAGAATTTGATGTTGAGATGTTGGTTCTATATGTCACTTATGACTTTTTAGAGTCACTACTTTATCTAACTTGTGATTTTAGACCACGTGGAGTGGCAAACCTTAAATTATATATTAAATTCTAGATTAAGAACTATAAGGTGATTATAATTATTATGTTATTATTCTCCATAGAAAGAATTGATATTATTCTATTTTGTTTTAAAACATGTTGTTTTGAAGAGTTATTTTTGTACCTTTCGTCAAAAGCGAGTAGGATAAAGGATATGTAGAACATCTTGTCAATCTAGGGGTTAAGATGAACTTTTAATTTGAAGCATTCTAGCTGAGCAAGTAAGGAGATATTATCTTGATTTTTTCTTTATGAGGTTGAAAGGATGATGTAATCCTTGGCTTTTGTATGTTATATTAATTTTAACACTCTTTCCTCTTAACTATGAATAAAACACTATAGGTTATGTTGTGAAATATGATACTAGTTATGTTTGGCTAGTAGTAACTTAATACAATTATGGGATGATTGTATGATTTATTTTGTATGTATGTTGATGTATCTAGAATTATTTAACATATAACATTACTTTCAATGATCCGTTAGTATAGAATTATGATTCACTGAATATTATGCACATGTTGGAGATCATTAGGTCATGAAGACCTAAGGGAAGACTGGTGAATTAGGAACGCGATTACTAAGTGATAGGAGTGGATCCTATTTAATCTCACATTGATTCGGTAGTTACTGAGTTTGGATCTAATAGATGAACTTATCAAAATATTGACGGATGGACTTATTAAATTCAGTTGTATGGCTATATGCATGTATACGATGGAATGTTTAATTCTTTAATTTTATATATATTACAAATGTAATATTTTTAATTCTTATTCATCATCATATTTGTCAGGGGATCTATGGAGTGTTGATAATATTGACATGATATACTTATTAGGAGCTACATAGGGTAGCAATAGTATTAATTTATGTACATCATTCTTGCCAGGTTTCTTAAATAATTTTCTTTGAAATGAGAAAAATACTCTCTAGGTTAGAGAGATATGCAAATGGGCTAGAATATTTTGTGGAACTCTCACTGATTATTTATTTTGGCTTGTATGATGATCTTATATGTTCTTGAGAAGTCAATGAAAATTTCTTTGAGATATGTAGGACCCTTTAAGGTAACAAAAGTGGTTAGTCATATAGTATATAGGCTTGTCTTGATGGTTCTAGATCCTAACGTGGTCATGACAGAACCAATCAGAGTAACTAATACTTGAACCCACATTTGCATAAGAGGGAGATGTCATAGAGTAGGGGCTTGTGGGACTAATATTCCAAGAATATTATAACTTGAAGGAACTACAATGCTTTCTACAT
The DNA here is from genome assembly GCA_037957365.1 of Torreya grandis. Taxonomy (NCBI): domain Eukaryota; kingdom Viridiplantae; phylum Streptophyta; class Pinopsida; order Cupressales; family Taxaceae; genus Torreya; species Torreya grandis. The sequence goes on along the minus strand of JARHVA010007180.1, from coordinate 456,963 downwards.
GTAATTTATCATTTATTTGCTTAATTTGATATTATATACCATGTTATTATTTTACTAAATAATATTTTTAATTCAAAACTTATGTTTGAGTAAGATTCATTGAGGATGATGACTAGCTTTAAAGGGGAAGGATGTTACATCCCGAGTCCTCGTTAAGCAAACTATTTGAATATCTATAGATAATTATAGTTGAAACACCTAATTTGGATATATTCTAACTAAGCATTGAGACATATGTTGTTATGGGACAATAGAATAATGCTTAGGTTACATGATCATAATTTTATGAGTTAGTTGTAAGTATATATTTACTTTATGATCATGTTAATTTGTCATTTTAGTTATATTTTATGATGAATTTATATTATGATTGTTATGATCTAACTACTTATTTTATTATAAGGTTGATGCAGGAGAATGCATCCCTCAGAGTGTATCAAAGGGAGAGCATCATTGGAGAGGGTGATGTAGATTGAGACATCAAAGGATGACACAAAAAATGACTGGTACCTTGTACACACCACTATAGTTAGCACATGGTAGAATTCATTAAAAGTGATTTGAACATGGTGTGTTTATTTTTTCTTAAATTAGGAAGTTGATGTCTATGATTTTTTAGGTAAAGTTGAATAACGTAATGATTTTTTTTTGCATAATTGGTATGTTTTATCATTAATGCTTGAAAAAACCTTATTAATATGATTAAATTTAAAATTAAAATTATTGATCATTTAGAAAATTGTCATTTAAATTTTTATAACATTTGTGGATGTTAATCTAATTTAATACTATTATGGAATTGTGATATTTAATGGAAAAAAAGGCAATAAGGAATAAAAGGAAAAATAAAGACTAAATTTAGAAAAAAAAAAGAATCATATATAACTAAAAACAAAAATTAATAAAGTAAAAGAGTCATTTTAAAAATTAAAAAAAAAAAGAATAAAATTGAGGAAAATAGAAAGAAAAAATAAAAGAAAAAGAAAAAAAAAAAAAAAAAGTTATGGCCTTCTTTTTCCTCTAGGAAAGGAAAAGAGATAAAGGGGAGAAAGTCATAGAATTGAGAGAGCATCCAGGCAAAAAGAGAGGAGGCGCAATAGAGTATGAAATTGATTGGAAGTGAAGAAGAAAAGGTGAGAGTCGTGAACGTAAGGTCTTTTCAATACCAAGCAATTTTGGGTTATAATTGAGAGCCAAGTGATGCATTTATATTCTGTGTGATTATGTGATCTGTATAAATAACATAGATGTGTCTGTTAAATTATATAAATATTTATATACCTATATTAAATACTTAAAACTCTTGAAACAGTGAACCAGACTAAAAATTTGAACTATGAATTATTTAATATACAAATTATTGTTTTTAAACAATGAACCTATTAATGAAGTGATCCCATTGAGAATATATTATAAGGATTATAATCATAAGGATAAAGGATAATACAATGATCTTTATGGAAATAATCTAGATAAATATAAAACAATAACTTGATTTTTAGAATATTTTGTACATTTTAATTAAATATCCTTATGGTAGAATATATAATGAGCATTATAAATTGGATATATATAACCATAGTAAAACAATGGTGATTGGATATAATACAAATTAACTAGGGTGATTTACCTTTAACTACAATGATTTGCAAATGAACTACAATGATTTTTATAAGGTAACGACTTAGTTATAATCATGCAACTACTTGATTGGTAGCCATTACATTATGAAAAGTGATGACTATTTTTTTTACGAAAAGGTATTTATGACAACAACTTGTTATAGTCAGATAACCAATTAGACAAGTGGCAACTTGTATTCTTATGCAAGTATTTGTCTCTAAATTATCCATAACAAGATCAATGAGTGATGAATTATGAATCTGATGAATATTAAAAAGATTCAACAATCTATAATTATAGAATATTTATTGTTGAAATATATAAAATTATGGTTAATTATTAATATTCATTGATTTATTAATTATAATCTAAACTATTGTATATATCTAGATATTATTAATATTAAAATAATAATAATAATATTGTAACTACTGGTAACTTATCCATATTTTATGAGCAAATTTGATAATATCTTTTAAAAAACCACTGATCTTTATTAGGCATTATAGAAGCTATGGCTGGGCAATGCAATTTCTAACCATAGAGTGACTTAGTGTAAAAATGCAATGACTTAATAACTGCATCGATTTAACATGATATGAAATATGTAGGGTATACAAAACCAACAACTATCATTTGTGAAGATATTGCATTTAAATAAAAACATTTCATTTTATATGGAAAATGACTTATTCTTAGTGGACAAAAATATTAATGTATTAAAAAACTAGATACATGTTAATATATTAAATAGAATAATTTGCTGACCTTAGTATTAATTCAATGCATATTTTTATACAACAATGATATACAACATGTATATATAGGTATATGCAGTAATGATACTAAAATACATTGATTAGCCATGTCCTTTAAAGATATAAAGCTATGCCTATGCAGTATATATAGCAATATAATTTCACTTATATGTACAAACTAGATCACCTATATATATAGGGATTTTATTTGATTATTAAAATTATAATACTGTTAGTACTATTGGGATAGTATATTTTCACACTAGTTTAGTGTAACACTGGATTAGCCATGATAGAGCATATATATTGATTTAATAGATATAAATCCATTCCTAGGCTATAAATTTTAACCTTGTTTGAAGTATATATGAATTATATTATAAGTGAAACTAAATATTTAGTTTTCATTAGGGGTAAAAGTTATTATTTGAATGCCTATATATGTGTGAAATCAAGTGAGAACCAATGATACATTGTATTCCCCCCTTATTATGCAATCAATGTTGGAAGGGTCTAAATACTTCAGTTGGAAAAAATGGTAAATGTATGAAGGAAAACATGTTTTCTCTTTAATTCAAGATCAAACATTGGGTGGAACTATATTTTGCTTTCGATTTTTGTAGTACGGTTCAAACTTGAGTTGCATTATGAACCTGAGATGCATTTTCTAGCTCGAGTATACTCGAAGATTTAATTATGGACATCATGTAAGCTCTGATGGTTGGTTAAGTGTTATAGTTGACCAAGTAGTTGATGGTGAACCATAAAAATACTTCTGATATCATTTAACCATATCCTCACATGTTGTTGAGCATGTATTTATACATAAAGGAAAACATTTCCAACTAATGATATAGGAGTTATTAGGAGAATATAGAATACATGCGTATACTGGATTGTATACCTCTAAGTTTTGTGGACAGAGATAAAACAATTGGAAAATCTATTTTGATAGGGTTGAAATTATGGAAGAATATCAGGGTATTGAATTCTTTACTTTATTAAATCATCAATATATTTTGTGATCAATATTATTTAAATATTGTTAATATCACATGGAGTCCTTGACTTCAAAATATAGTTTTCTAATGAAATAGTACTTGTATATCATGGTATGTTTATATATGGTACATAATATGTTGTACATTTATTCGTATATAAGAAACATATTTATTCATGGACTTAAGCAACCAGATGAAAATATTATATATATATATATATAGGAGTTATTGGGAAAATATAACATACATGGGTATATCGGGTTGTATGCCTTTAAGTTTCGTGGACAAACATAAAACAATTGAAAAATCTATTTTGGTAGGGATGAAGTTATGAAAGAATATTAGGTTATTGAATCATTTACTTTATTAAATTGTCAATATATTTTATGATCAAGATTGTTTAAATATTGTTAGTATCACATGGAGTCCTTGACTTAAGAATATAGTTGTCCAATGAGATAATACTTGTATATCATTGGTATGTTTATATATGGTACATAATATATATATATATATATATATATATATATATATATATATATATATATATATATATATATATATATATAAGAAACATATTTATTCATGGACTTAAGCAACCAAATGAAAATATTACATATACATGTGTATTAGGTCATATGCCTAAGATTATAGCTAAGAGTATGATTTTATCCAGTCATTAGATGTCTGTGAGACCGAAACTATAACTATATTAAAACAATCTTCTAGAAAAAAGAATGAGATGTTCAAATGAATGTCATTACAAGTTTATGAGTTCTTGTAGATGATTGATTGACTGTTAGTTATATGTATTCAATATTGAATATTTGTGTGTGGTACATATTATGAGAGTGTTAACATATATAAATGTTTGGTTATATTTAACATATAATAATGTATCATGATGCGTGCTTACAAGTTATATTTATTTGAATAATAGTATGTAGTTTAAACTTAAGGTATATTCAAATGGTATAATCTCATACTTGTTTGCTTATTATTATCTATGTGAATTCTTTGATTTTTTAAATCATAAGTTAGGTTATGTGCTTATGAACTATGATAGCATGGGATATCATAGAGTACTGCAGTATAAATATATGTTGTACTCAGATGGTACATATTATAATTGTTATATTTAGACTTACATCTATGTTGATTGATTTAATGTATGCATATTGGTTAGTGTTATGAATAGCATATTTTGTAATAGTCAGTAAGACTTTTTGTATGTATGCCTATAATCTTTATGAGTATACCATATGCTAAGATGGAATATTATATGTTTCATGAAAACTATGACTTGCTTGTTATGTCTAGTTGCTTGAATATAAGTTTTTATTTTCATGTAGTTATGACTAATTTATTATGATTGATTGTAAAAATTTATTAGTTATGTCTCAGAACACTAGACTATGATAATATGGATTATCATAAGGTGTAGTGTGTTTGAAAATAAATTTTGGTAGTTAAAATCTATAGTTAATATGTATTTTATTTGAATGGTATAAATTATAGTCATTATTTATAGTATGTGATAGAAAGTAATGTAAGATTTATTTATACATTTGATAGAATATATGTATGCTTTAGTTACTCATATGTGTAACATGTTATATGATGTGTTTACTAGTAGGATGTAAATTAAATAACTCTTGTGGTTAAATTGCATTTGACAAACCTATATTACTGATATGAAGTAAGGAGTGAGATGGACTTTACTGACTTATTAATATCAAACTGACAAATGAAGGCAGTCTGATCAAGTGGTGTGTATAAATTTTATTGATCTATAGATCATTATTATTTATTATTGATAAAACTTTGATCCAAAGTATGTTTAGTGAGACATTATCATTTCATGAATATAATTTAAATGTTTGTGTGATATATTACAATATAATAGTTATCTATAATACACTGTATATTTAGTTTAGAAATCATATAACACATGGGTATTTGCTTATCTTTTTTAAATTTTTATGTTATCACTATCTACTCATCCATGGAGGACTGGTTTCTAATGGGATTAGTGCAGTGGTTCATTGATCTGTGGTTAGTGTGTAAAATCATTCAGATGATACCTTCTCTCCCACAATAGTACTACTTATTGAGATGACACTTGAGATTAGCACATATACTTGAGTTCAAGAACTATGCTGTAGAAGAACCATGTATATGTACACTATATTAAAGTGTACTTATTATTAAATATTATCATGAAGAGTTTTAATTACTTATTATTGTACATTGACAACAGTGGTTGTAGACTTGTATAAGTTATAGCTAAATTAATATAATTATGTTCTATATTTGCATTTTGATGTGCTCTCATAATATTAAAGATCAGTGATGTGTGATGTAATATGTTTGTTGTCTATTATCACACTTTGAGTATTTCATATAGTCTCTATAGATTCTCATGATGTAATCTATTTTTGGTATATTTGTTTAATTAAATAATTTTTTTTACGTATTTCTAGTTGATCCAAACAAGGTTGTTTCAAATGACCTAGTTACAAGAACAATATCTCAATACAAATGCTTAGCAAAACCATTGTCCACTAGTAATCTTATAATCCTTATATTATTCATTGTAACTTGAATATGTAAAGATAAATGTTTATCAATAATATATTTTTGGAGGTATCACATCATTCTAAAAACTAATTAATTTTTTATTATTTTTCAATGATTTAATAATAAAAACAAAGTGAGAAATGTTTGATATCATTTGAAAATGTTGTGTCCTCTAATTTATTGTAAAAATATTCTTATATATAGTGAATATTGTAAATAATTCAATGATGAATAACTTCGCATGAGTATTTTACAATTAATCCATAATATCAAATATTTTGCAACATATAACCTAAACTTTTAAATTTGAAGATGATTAAAAACAATATTTTTGTTGTTCTCAACTTTAAATTGAAAAGACTATAAAAGACTTATTGTATTATTTTTTGTAACCCTCCTTTAGAGTACATAGTATAGTCTACATCATTATATACTAAAAAATATTAATATTGAAAAATAAAAGAAACGAAATAATGATATTGAGACAAGATATGTCTACATAAAATAATAAGAGAAAAATGATATTGGGACAAGATATGTCTACATAAAATAATAAGGGTTTTCCATCATTATTAAGGGTAGAAAGACATAAACATGAAATACCATCACAATTAAAAGAACCTCTTAACATATTTGATTTACATATACTAAACCTAATGACTATTGATAGCTCTAATCCCACACTGATGATGATGATGATGATGATGGGCGCCCAGAATATTGTATCCTTGGATTGTCTTCCTCTTCCATTCAACCCTAATCTGGTTGCCATGGACCCTCTCCTTTCTCTCTTACCCTCTCCGCTTCCTCTGCTGGAACAAGATCATGTAAATTCACCATCCACCTTTTCCAACCCACCTAATTACCAGGTGCAACCTGCTCAAGAAGAGGAGGCGGCGGCGGAGCCATTCCTGAGCCTAAGACCGCCTGGTCAGAGGCCCTCCTTTCCGAGCAAATCCGACACTCAGAAACGCTCGGTTTTCTTGACAGAGGAGGATTCCAGAGTGACAGTCACATTACATATTGGATGTCCGACCTCCACCTCCACCTCCACCTCCACCTCCACCTCGGAGGAGGAGAGAATAGGGGAGTATTGGATCCCGACGCCGGCGCAAGTTCTGGTGGGGCCAACGCAGTTCTCTTGCGTCGTCTGCAATAAGACGTTCAACCGCTATAATAATATGCAGGTATGAAACCCTACTCCTCCTAATCAAACTCAAAGATTGCAATTTTAGGTTTTCCATTCTCTTTCTCACTAAGATAATGAATCAAACTCAAAGAATGCAAATTTAGGGTTTCCATTCTCTTTCTCACTGAGATAATGAAGTTGCTGGTGTGGTTTCAGATGCATATGTGGGGGCACGGGTCCCAGTACCGGAAGGGTCCGGAATCGCTTCGAGGGGGGAATCCGTCGGCCATTCTGAGACTGCCGTGTTATTGTCCGGCGGAGGGTTGCAGGAACAACATACAGCACCCAAGTGCGAAGCCGCTGAAAGACTTTCGCACGCTGCAGACGCACTACAAGCGGAAGCACGGCGCGATGACGAAGGCGTTTTCGTGTGGGAAATGCGGCAAGGGTTTCGCTGTGCGGGGCGACTGGCGCACTCACGAGAAGAATTGCGGGAAGCTGTGGCTGTGCATCTGCGGATCCGATTTCAAGCATAAACGCTCGCTTAAAGACCATATCCGCGCCTTCGGAACCGCTCACGCCCTTTACGACGTTCAATGCAACAACGATGATCCTCTTCCGCCTTCTCCAGGCGTGGGTTACGATTCTTCTTGTGGTTCTCCTTCCCAGCCGTAATTGTTTACGTACGGTTTATTTTAATGGCATTGCGAATGGGCTGATCGTACGGTTTATCGGATGCAAGGGAAAGGCAGCGACAACGCATAAAAATTATTTTCAAACACACTATATATATAATTGATTATGTTTATGTTAAATCTTCTCTTAAATTTATATATATATATATATATATATATATATATATATATATATATATATATATATAAAATATTATTATTATATAAAATAAACTATATATATATATAATATTATTATTATATATATATATATATATAATATTATTATTATATATATATATATATATATATATATATATATATATATATATATATATATAATATTATTATTATATAAAATAAACTATTATTATGCAATAATGTAATTTATTATTAAAAAATAATAATAATAATTTAATTCTTTTTTTCTCACAAATTTATAGTGCATGTTTCAATTAAAATAAAATAAATAGTTCAATTTTTTATGAAATTTTATGAGACTTTGAGCGCTTTCAATCCACTTGATTTAAATTTGATAGTTGAATTTATCCCTTAAATAAAATTTTGATGACAACAATCCATTCAATATTGTCTTCCAAATAAACAAGGAAACATAAAAAAACTAACTATATATTTACTATCATCTCTCAAATATACCCATAATCTTTGTAGTATTTTGAAAAGTTCTCAAAAATTTACTTTTTCATCGGATATGCTACCATATTTTATAGTTAAGAGTTAAAAAATTTATATGACTTTCAAATTTAAATATAGCTCTACCTCTATGACAAAATATTTATTATGTAAATGTGTGAGGCCCCTATTTTTCATCTTCATTTTATTCTTGTAATTATATTGTTTCATTTTTATGAGACCAATTTCCCTTTAAATTTGTATTATAAATACATTCAAAAATATCTCACACACACACACACACACACACAAAATACTTTAAAGTGAGATGGTCATTATATTATATAATATTAATTTATAGTGAGATTGGTTTTATATATATCTATAATATTAATTTATAATGAGATTGGTCATATAAAATGAACTGTAAATTAGTATTATATATATGTGTGTGTGTGTGTGTGTGTGTGTGTGTGTGTGTGTGTGTATATATATATATACACCCAAAAAATATACCGTAGTCTGCAGGGCGAGTAACAAGTCACGACTATTTTAGGATAAACCGTGGTATCTATGTGACTTCTTCACTCTCCCTTAAGCATAAACCTAAAACTAGAAGTAGATACTAATGGTGTAATTTTTTCAAAAGCATTTCTGATAGAAGTGGTTGCCATAAAGAAAAATTGAAATAGACAAAAATAGATGAAATTGATAAAGCAAGCTTAGGGTTTGAGATGCTCCATAGGGATAATAGTAATGGTTTAAAACTTCACTTAGAGGAAGAGTATGATAACATTGATAAGATGTGACCAAACAGAAATGGGTAGAATGAATGGATGCAGTGTGTGTACATCGGAGAAGTGGAGAAGCATGGTGAAATTGGTGAACCATCAACTGCCCAGTGCCACTGTGACCACCATTGGACTCAGAGTCTTGTGACCCAAAAGGCACAAAGTATTTATTACCATTAAAGTGAAATTAAGCGATCAAGATAACTTCATTTAAATTAAACCTTTCCAAATCATAATCATGTTAGTAGTGGTATTGTTACCATCGATCCACAAATACTGACTAGGACTGCCATGCTATCATAGTTATTTGATGATTATGCAATAAAATAGCCTTTCTTTTGACACTTATGAATAAAATTTATACTTCAACCATGACATTTAAATTCAGATTTTTTTTTTTTTTGGGTATTTTTTAAACTACACTTATGGAATGACTTTGAACTCTTTAGATGGGCTATGATGGGTGCAATTTTTATCGCTGCATGGAACCACTATCGACTTCTACCTTTTGATGGCAGCATAGAATCTACAGGTTGGATTCTATTCTATCATGTGGGTATTACAAGGAATTCTTTAAGGGTATGATTCATGCAAGGGCTTACTAAATTAAATTTATTAAATTTGGGTATGATTCATGTTAGAGCTTAATAATTAAAATTAATTAAATAAATAAAAATATTTGGGTATTATTAAAAATATGTGTGTGTAAATATATATATATATATATATATATATATATATATATATATATAAAATTGATAGTTATTTTTATAAGAATGACAATTCTTGTGAGTTTTACAATTACCAAAACACAGTTTTAACATAGAAGATTTATAAGAAATAATTTTTCTTCAACTTTTACTATCCCATTACAATTAGTGCCCACTTGAAGATTGTCAAGCATTTGATACAAGCAGGGAATGGATTTCTCACCTCTATCTGAAGCTTATCCATAGATCTAAATAATTGATTTATTAAACACTACAAACGTTCAAGATCTAGTACGAAATGTAACAAAATAAAAAAAATGGTGGAAAACATAAAGCATTTAATTAAAATCGGTGCTTTTCTATACAATCAAAATTCTAAGAAAACAAATTTAAAAACTGAAAAAAATTAGATAGCAAAATAATATTTTGAAAAATTTGGATGATAAAAACTATAGCTATGAAATAATTCTAACAAGTGATATATATATATATATATATAGAATGAATCCAATAGTACTTGACTGTCACAAGGATTTATAATAGTCAATGGTCATAGATGTCGGTTAAAATTAATATTTAGAATTGAAAGTCATTTTTATGTTATATAAAATGTTATTTTATATAAATCAAAAAATAAAAATTCATTGCCTACCTTACCTTTAAGATAGTATAATGTATATTTGAGTTTGTTTAATGATGAAAATTTTGTATTAGAATTTTTTTTTATCAAAGGTGGGACACAACTCTATGTAAGTAGTTGCAATTACAAATTATTGAAGGTGGGACACTACTTTATATAAGCAAGTATAATTATTAATAAATTAAAGCTATCAAATTTACTTCTTGTAAAAAATAAGAAATGTATTTCTAGTAATTAAAATATAATTATGATATTTTCATTTTCTTTTTTAAAATAAAACATATTTTATATATAATTTATCACATCCATAAAAATAGTTATTATAAAGATATAAACGTTTTATTTCAAATAAAATTTTTAAATCGAAAAATCATAAATGTTTTCCCATATATTCTAATTTAATATTTTGGTGTAAGTTTATTTTTATATATCAATTAATCTAAATTAAATTTTATAAACAAATAAACAAATAATATATTTTATGTAAAGTAAACTTAAAAAGTTCGACATTAAATAAAACTTCTTTACCAAACATCCATGTTTGATATTTTGATGTAAAATTACATTTACAAGTTGATTGCACCAAATTTTATATTTTTGTTATTTAATATTAAAAAATCATCAATTACCTCTATATATATATATATATATATATAATCCTGTTATTATATTATATTGTTTTAAATATAATTAGCTCTTGATATCATATGTTTTATAGATTTTACTCAAATTAAATATATTTTTTAAATTGTGATCATTCTGACAATTATAAAATTTGATATGCAAAATTTTTGGAATATTCTTTAAGGTATTATTATGGAACATTCTATTTACTAATTAATAATTAGATCTACTTTTTCTAAAATTTTATATTTATTATTTGACAAAAAATTTAAAATGAATTTGTCATCATCTTTCTATATCCAACAATACTTGTCTTCTAATTCCTTAAATCTCTTGAAATTAAAAAAATATAATATTCTAGTAGTGACATCAAATTTTTATACTTAGTTATCTTTTAGCTCTTTAAATAGAATATATATATATATATATATATATATATATATATATATATATATATATATATATATATATATATATATATATATGATCTTGGAGTTAGTTCATTTGGTCTTGGCAGTGTGTAGAAGTAGTTTTGGTTGTGGATTCATTTTTTGACTTGTCATGATGTACAATGAGAGCCTACTTCGCACCACTTAAAAGGTTATAAGAAAGATCATCTTATATTAGAAATCCACAACAGTAAATTGTTAGAATAAACCTTTGATTCCTCTAATTACCAAAAAAAAAGTAATATTCTAAATTTTTTTAAATGCTAAATAACACAATCATTTCTTTACCTTTTCAATGTATTAATAATAATAATAATAATAATAATAATAATAATAATAATAATAATAATAATAATAATAATAATTTCTGCCTATCAAAGATTAATAAGAATCAATTTACAATTAACTTATATATATATTCAATAAATCAAAAAATTTAAAATATAAATAATTTAACAATTTTAATAGTTTGCTATTTTTTTAATAATAAATATTGAGATATTTCTAAAATATTATTTAAAAAAAAAATCAATATTGATAATGTATTTTCATTAAAAAAAATTAAATATATTTAATAAATATTCATAATGACAAGTGGCCTGTTAACGATACGTTACAGGAAGAGACACAGTGACATTTGAAATAAAATAAAATAAATCTACCCTACAGTGTCAATTGTACGACTAGTACAATTAAAAAGATTTGTCTCCTTAAACAAAAGATGGAGCTACTCCATGATCCATCTATGCTCATGACCTAAATTTTATATCCCCAATGATGAGAAACAAAAGTTCAAAAACCTTTGAAATTCCAAACATATGATTATGGAAGTGTGAATAAAATATGATTTAAATATATGGGCTCTTTTATGATTTCAACTCTTTGTCAGTATGTTATGACCATTGAGTAATCAATAATAATAAGGATATTAATGTTTATTAAAATTTAAAAATGATTTTTGGAATTTTAAGAGTCTAATTTAAGTAGAAATATAAGTATAAACAATTTTCAATATAAAAGTAACCATTAATCGATATTCATTCAGTTTGAGTTAATATTTATATGTAGTTATTATCGTAGTGACATTTTAATTCATAGATTAATTAATAGTTAACATGTGATAATAATAAAAATAGAATATAATAAAATATGTTTAGCATGCGTTTATAATTGAATCTATGTACAACTATCATTTGAATCGTTTAGATTCCATAATAGTCACTTTTTAATAATTTATAAGAGAGAATACAATTATTGGGTAACCAAGATAAAGTAATTATTTATCATAGGGCAATATCAAAATAAAAAATCTCTTGGATCAATTTCAAAAATTATCGTAAATTTAAACTTTATTCATAAAATTATATTTTGAATTGTTTCTCTCATACTTTTAAATTGATTGCATTTTTTTAATGTTCATGCTTTCAACTAGTTATACATGTAATAAATATTCTGATTTGATTTTCAGCTAGACAATGTAATTTCTTCAATTGAATACATTTGATGATTGTAAATCATATTAATATTCATTGCATATAAATAATATTTACAAGCAAGATTTTCCTCCACAATTTACATATATGTTCTCTATAATGATTATAGTCATTCTTGTTATCTCTACATAAATGGTTCTTGTATTACACTTGAGACTTATTTTTGTTGTTTATTATTCTCTTATATTAAATATTCGAGATAGTATATAGCCAGATGATATTGCATTTCTTGGTAAGCTATGTTTGATCTTGTGGGATCTATTTTCATGATGGGTTTTGGAATCTTTTAATTGTTTTTATTTTTTGTATATTAGATTTTGAAAAATATAAATTTATTAAAAATTTAAATATGCACAATCCCATACAATTCTCAATTAAACAATATCATCAGGATAAATTAACAATAATAATATTCAAAATATGATCAAATTCTAACATTTTCATTTAATTAATCTATTTCTATGCGATTTGATTTATTCATAACAATGATGAGAGGGACCAGAAGAAAACAAATTAGAGGGAACCATTATCTATGCTATTGTGGGTAGTGGCTTCAATGTTTTCCCTTTCCATCTTCCTCACACCCTATCTTGATACTCACAACCCAAATTTTTGAATTATAACACATTTTTCAGTTTTTATATATTTTTTAAGAATTCGTAAACATCTTCATGTATCAATTTTCTTATCTATTGACCAAGATAGACTTAGTATAAACAACTAACCGTGGAGAATATACATATAGAATTCACCACATTCACTATCATGAACTTCTTATATTGCAAATCTAACTTCTTCATATACAAGAGATCAAAGTTTTATCATTAAAAGGTCTTCTAAGAAGTAATCCTCTAATAATCACATATTTGACTACATCTCTTCTTAATTTATTTCTACCATTTCTTGAAAACTATATAGGAACTATCTCTTCTAATAAGTAATTAAACATAGTCGCACACCATTCTAAAATTTTCATGCCACTTTTTACTACTAATGTGCTTATAAAGATTAATTTTTTTATAGCTCATTAATAGGTTATGATAATATATTAATAATTAATCTAACATGATCATTGATGATATCAATATCCACATGTCTATTTTCTTTTTAAGAATATTATCAATCTCAAAGTCATCAAGCTTGGAAATGAAATTCTATACTAAATTCTTATATGGAATAAGTCTATCTTGGTTTGATATGTGCTCATTGCTTGGTTAACCACAAATTAAGATTTTGCATAGATTTTGATAGATTTAACTCTTAATATATTTAAATCATAGAGTCTTAGGTTAACTAATTCATATTAGATAAATTTATTAATTATGAAAACCCCAATCTATAGGCTAATGATAGAGTCTCTCCTTGAAAAATGCTAAATACAATTCTAACTCTTGCACTTGAATCATATTTAAAATCATAAAAATATGTAATCCATGTTTAATTTTTATTACAAACTCATTAAAATAATGTTAATTTAAATGAATGTGGTCTAATAAAAGAGCCACAATTAATTGGTTTATCACGACATTATATTTTAATGATTTATGTGATACAAATTCAAGATAAATTTTCATTAACTACTATCATCCACTTAGGTATTCTTTATGATATATATGGTTTAGACATTATATATTTCAAAGTATCAACCTAGACAATTAAACGTATTTCATTATAAAACATATAATGTCTAAATTCAATTTTTTTAAACACAACAATCAAGCATAACTTTTCATTTGAGATGTAATTCTTTTCAAATTCCACTAAATTTAAACTAATATAATATAATTCTATTTATTTTCCATCATCATCTTTTTATGCAAGAAAATTATCCAAATCATGTTATATTGTTGAAATATGTAATAATAATAGTTTATCTAGGATAAGTGGCATCATTACATAAGGATCTAATTAGATATTATTTTATTACATCAAAATATTTTTGGAAATTTTCACCTCATTTAGATATAGCACCCTTCCTTAATTAGCTATAAAATAGTTGGGTTCTACCAAAAAGTTGAGCCATAAATATTTTAATTGATTTAGATACAATGTCCTTCTATAATTAGCTATAAAATGGTTAGGTTTTACCAAAAAATTGAGCCATAAATATTTTAATAGACTAAATTTCTCCTTGTAAACTCATTGTTTATTTAAGACTCTTAGGAACAAACATCTCAATAAAAACTATTAATTTATTTGGATCCAATTCTATGCCTCTTCTAGAGACAATAAAACCAAAGTTTTTTATAAGTCATAGAAAAAATATATTTCTTTGGATTTATTCACACTTTTTATTGTCATAATATTTCAAATATTTGTCTTGAGTCATGCACTTGACTTTCCTAGATATTTTATACATACTCCTCTAATATTTCATGCACATAATGATGAAATATATATGTCACATCCATTTGATAAGTATCTAATGTGTTATTAAGTTTGATAGTTTAGTCACAACAAATATGTGATCGAAGATGTAGTGAATTCCAACATGTTTTCTTTTGATTTGAAAATAGCTTGGAAATTCATCCATAAAAGAAAAAATTTCATGATCAACAATAGAATCCACAATCATACTAATATTAGACAATGAAAAATTATCTTTAGGACATGTCTTGTTCATATCTCAAAAAATTATATATCCTAACACCTTTAATTATTTTTTAAATTGACACAATATTAGAAATCAATTCAGAGTTGTCAATAAATCTAATGAAACGAATGTCAATTTTTTTCCTAACTAGCAAATCCACTTTTTTAAATAAGTAAATGAGGGTTGATGGGTCCCTCACCCTTCATTAATAATAAATGAGATTAAAAATAACCATGTCTAGATCTAATAGTCATCATGCTAGAACACAAGAAGGATCAAGTCCTCAAAACATGCAAAGGAAAGAATACAGGAAATATCAATTAACTGTACAAACTGAACCAACAAAATAGATTAACAAACCCCAAACCATAGGATAGTATTTACCACAATCCCAAATGATAAGGAAAGAACTGAACCTAACATATAAGCCCCCAAAAGGGTAGCCATATCAAGGAACCACTGAGCTAAATTATCAGAGCGACCACCACTACCCCAAACCATAGCAACACCACTTGACCATACACTGATAACTAGCAAATCCACTTTAGAATACATTTTTAAAATATTTTATTTATAGGTTTATCATAAATATTTACAATAAGGTTGTGCACAATGATAGAATCACGAATAAACTATACATGTTATTAGCATAAGACCATGCAAAAATGTCTTGATATTATATTAGTAATTATGCATATGGTTTTTGTCAATCATGATTCAAAGAGGCAGCGAACTTCAAGATCTTAGGTGTGTCAATAGTGTTCATATTAACATCGATTGTATCTTTATTTAAATAAGGTTGATATATCTTTCACGTAAGGTCTAGTAAGTAGAGTGTTCAAACTATCCAAGGTAATATTCTCATCACTATGTGAGGGCTTGTCTTACCTAAAATAATCATGCTCAATCAAATTAAAAAAAAATCTATTCTTCTTAAAATACTTATAAAAATCTATATTAAATCCTAAATATTTTGTTATAACTTCATCATTTAGAAAAGTATCAAGAGATGGTATCTCATGTGATGTGGTATGATCAATCATTTTAAAATGTATAACTTTCAATTATTCTTATTTTCTACTTCCTTAAAATATTCTAAACATATAATCATAGATATTCATTATATTTTCTATCTTTTGAGAATGACTTTTTATGTATTTTTGTAATTGATAAAAAATAAGCTTTGATATCCATGATCTCCATCAAAATGTGTTGTTTGAATAAACATCCTCTTCAAATTTATTAGATTTATCATTATTGTATTCAATTCCTTTTTTTCTTGATGAGTAGTTAGAAGCATTGGTTATACCTTTCTCACTTTTTCCTTAAACCTTGATCATTATAGTCCATATTTTGTGCATAATTGAATCCATATCCATATTTATGGAAGAAAGTTTGAACAAGATCAATGGATTTTATTTTATTATTTTTGTATTAAAAATATATCTTCTATAATAATTTTATTTTTAATATTAATTGATAGTTTTTCATTAATTTGTGATGTTTGAGTTAGAAGGCCACAATCTTGAGGGATTATATAAAAAGTTTTAATATCAAGCACACTCATATCATCTTTAAGTTTCAAAGGCTTATTGATGTAAAATATATTTTAGATGAATTCTCGTCTATGCAATCAATTTGATAATCATTCTCCTCATTGTGTTCCTTATCATTACTACATTCACCAAATTCAAATGTTTCCACTTGTTTCACATAAATAACTTGTTGAGGTGCCACTATAATTGACTGAATCTTATTCAAGTGAAGGCACAATAGTATCTTGAGGTTCAATAATATTGTAAAATATAAATGACACATTATTCATGTGACATGTATAAAAAATTATCTCATGTATGAACTTCAAAAATATATATAGAGTAAAATAGATAGCTCTCATGTCACAAAATTAGATATATCTTAACATTTCATAGTTCATTTTTTAGTCTAAATTATAGATTTAATTTAATCACTCTAAAAAGCTTTCTTTCGTAGTTGTTAAACACCTTGATGGTCATGTTTGAACTAGTGAGAATGTGTCTTCAAATACCTAATTGCAAGAGGAACATCTCACTACAAATGTTAGTCTAAACTATTTTAGATAAATACTATATTATTGATTGTAAATTGTATATGTAATAATAAATATTTATCAATAATATATTTTAAAAGTATCATATCATTTTCAAAAATAATTAAAGTTTCACTATGTTTCAAAAATATAACAATAAAAAACTTATTGCCGGGAGGTCGGATTTTAAGTTATTGGTCCACGTGGGCTAATAAATTACTAGGCAGTTCCTATATGCTGCACGTGGGCTAATTCTCGTTCGTTGATTTACCGTGGAGGGATGGACGAAAATATTCATTTTATTCTTAAAAATATATTTCACGGCTCCCTACCTCTAACAATTGGAGGATAACTTTTACTAACGTTCGTATGGCACTACCAACCCTTAATAAGCATGCCCCAAAGAATTAGATCATTTAGAGACCCAAACTATGCCTACCAAGTTATGAGTGATCCCTGCAAGTTAAAAAGTATAAATAAAATATGTTTGTTACAATAAAGATTAACTTAAATAGTAGACAATAGACATATATCACATTTAAGATTGCAATAATCCAAGAGATGGGGAGAATGTGTATTCTTTTATTATAAGAGGATAAATGCTCAGGTTAGTTACAATGATTTATGCATAGTTCTTGCATAGGAGAAAAAGTTATTCACTTGTTTTTTTACATACAATTCATACTTTTTAGCATGAAGCTTACATACACATTTGTGTATAAGGCTTGTATATGTTTGTAGACTTTCATACTTAGGTTACACTTGATCATAACTAATGCACTTCACTATGCACTGCTCAACTCACAACCCTGTGCACCTCATCGATACTTGCTCGCAGACTCCCATGCCCACACTTGTCTTCACTGCAGCACATTCATGTGTCAGCTTGCTCCGACCATGTGACTTATTAGGTGGCACTTTCTAACTAGGAATCTTGTCAGTTGAACCGTTAGACACCACCAATTTGGAATATTAACCATCATCTAACAAGTAAGATGAAATGACTCAACCATCTCCTTTATAAATGACAACAATTGTAATTGTTCTTGTATTCATTTTGTATAATTATGTAACATATACATCTAGCCAAGGGTCAATGCCATACAAAATCATAACGTAGATAACATGCTCCACATATCTACTTTATAATTCATGTACTATAAGACATTGTACCATTTCCCTATTCTTTGCTATTGAATAGAAGTTGCATTTTCTTCAAGTAAATACTACCGCTCCATCAAATGTATTTAGTTTTTTTGTCTGAATTAACTCTGCACATTTGCTCTATACAACCAAACTCAGTTCTCCCCCAAACACTTGATCTTGGGCCCCATGGTATGGATCATTAGTACCAACGCATAAAATATATTAGCTTTCTATAATTGTAAACATGTGAACACAGCTTGAGAAAGAAGGTCTATCAATCGGTTATGTTTTAGAATATCCAAAAGAACATCGTAGAAAAAGTAAGATAACTAACACCCAAAATCAACCTAAGGTTGCCCTAGAGGTTTGAAAGCTCATCGTCGATGCATTGGAGGTACAACACACCAAAATTTTTGTTCACTTCTCTGAGTTGATGATACAACTTAACCTGATGCCTTCTATTACACCTCCGTATTACTCTCAACAATAGTTTCATCAACAAACCCCCTTCAAAGTACAAGTCATTCTCAACATCCCTCTATTAGAAGTCCAGATCTATGCCAAAGCATTGGATGCTTGGATTCGATAACTCAAGGCATACTTCTCAGTCAACTACTTTCCCAATGATGAGAAGATCACCTTTGTAGTACTAAAGATGTCCATTTTAGTTATTCACTTGTGAGAAAGCTTTAGTACGTAATGTGTACAAGAGTGTGTTCCAATAGAATCATGGAAGACTTTTGTCAATGCACTAAAGGAGGAATACTACCCTCTCTAAGACTTTGAATATGAATACATCAAGTTCCAATAACTGCATCAACATAAGGATCAATTAGTGGAGGACTACACCAACATATTCCAGGACTACTTTACATGTCTGTGAGCAAACTTGAGTGAACAACATAAGGTGCTGAAGTACATTAGCACACTTTCACCTTATATTCATGTGAAGATGGAGTTTTTGACTTCTAACGTATTGGGGCAAGCATATTGCAACACCACAAATATCAAAGCCCAGGCAAAGATGAAGCAACATTTCACCTCTTCATCTAATGTAGTGTGTAAGGGCCAGCCCTCAAACAATTCCACATCATAACCTTCTATACATAAAAACACTTCTCACAAAGGTAAACAACCTCAGAAGACTGCAAAACACTTGAAGGCTCCTACGTCTTCTACTTTAGACAAAGGTAAGAAGAAGTCTAGTGATAAGTGGTGTCATTGCCATCACTCATCCACTCACAATGATTCTTAATGTCATGCACAATAATCCTTACTCGCATAATATGTATTAGGACCTACACTGATCTAGATGCCTCTTATATAAGTACCAACACCACTACGATTAACATATCTAAGGAACATGGACATCTCTTTCACACCAAGTTCTACATGAAGGGTCAGCCTTTCCATGTCATCATAGACAATGGAATTAAAAAGAATATTATTGCACAATCCATAACTCAATGCTTTGGTCTTACCATTGCTACACATCCCAATCCATATTATCTAGGGTGGTTTTATTAAGGGAAAGATATATAGGTTAGGTGACAATGCACTTTTTAGTACAAAGTCAAGCCTATGGAGAACAATGTCACTTTTGACATCGCACCTTTGGAGGTCTATGATATCTTACTAGGAAGACCATATCTATTTGACCATGAATCTATGTATCAAGCCAAGCCATAACATTAGACTATTCATGTGTAGGATCACTTATACAACCTCTTTGAGTTCGTGCCCATGACTAAAGTTACTTTGGTCTCTATCAAGCAGTGTCACAAGTTCATATCACATGCATAGAAGTTCATGTTAATCATGGTTCATCCTGATACACCTACGTAGAAGATGAAACACACTTTGGAAATGTATAACTCTTGTATAATGTTGTAATAGCAATAACTTGACAAGTTACTAGAGTAGTGTATTGAAGTCTTTATAGACCTTGAAGGCCTTCCAACACACTGCGTAGAAAAACACCACATTGATTTGGTATTTGGATCCCTCTTCTAAATAGCCTTTATATCATGTATTAGTTTGTGAGAATGATGAAATTTGGTGCTAGATATAAGATCTTCTCGATCAAGGAAAGATTAGGCCTAGTTCTTCACCTTGTGGGAGTTTGATAATGCTCACACCCAAGAAATATGGGTCCTAGTGACTCTATATAGACTATCATGCACTCAACAAAATAATGATGAAGAATCGGTACCCACTGCCATGCATTGACAAAATTTTGGACCCACTCTAAGGCACACAATACTTCACCAAGATCGACTTGAATTTAGGTTACCATCAGGTTCCAGTCCATCCTAAAGACTTATAGAAGACAACGTTTAAGACACGAGAAGGATTGTACAAATAGTTGGTCATGCCTTTTGGCCTAACCAATGTGCCAACCCCATTCATGTGCTTAATGGATGATCTACTCATCCTGAACTCCTTCATCAATGTCTGCTTGGATGACATCCTCATCTTTAACAAGACTTGTGAGGAGCATATGGAACACATATTGCACATCCTACACACCTTGTATCGACACAAGTTTACGCTAACTTAACAAAGTGTGAATTTTGTACTGCACAAATTCAGTATGTGGGATACATCATTGATTGCATAGGCATTCATGTAGATCCAAAGAAGATCAAAGTGATCCAAGATTGGCCTATTCTACCTAATCTCATAGAATTGAGGAGTTTTCTTTGACTTTATAACTTTTATTGTAGATTCACCCTTCATTTCTCGCACATCTCTTGGGATCTCAGCTAGATAACATGTGCAAAAGCCAAGTTTGATTGGACTCATGCATAATAACATGATTTTGGGGCACTTAAGAAATGCCTCTATGCAATGCCTATGTTTATAATGCCTGATATTATACATTACTTCAAAATTCACACTAATGTGTCTGACTAAGTACTTGGTGTAGTGCTCATGCAGTTGGGACATCTAGTCAGATACCATTCAAAAATGTTCAATGACATAGTGCAAAGGTACTCCACCTATGAAAAATAACTATATTCTATTGTTAAATCAATTAAGAAATGGTGCCACTACATTTTGGGGAAGGATACAATTTTTCATTCATATTTGAAGCCACTTCAGTTCTTTTAGACATAAAACAAGATAGAGAATGCATGACACATGAAATAGATGACTTACCTGTAGTAATTCCATCTTGTGATCAAGCAAAAGAAAGGGAAAGACAACAAGGAAATAGATTACCTTAGTTGACATCCAATTTATGTGATCATCATGGTGATGGACACATGCAGCCATAACTTTAGAGACTGGGTACCCCTTCACTCAACTAATCAAGACTTTGCATTGACTTACACCAACTTAGAGCAAGGAAAATAAGTTTAAGAATTTTACTTATCTGACCAGTTTCTCTACAAGCTTAGACATCTCTATGTTCCTAATGGCACACCTCACCAATGACTCATCTGGGAGGCACACTACATCAAGACCTTGGGATACTTTAGCGTGATAAAGACTCTAGCTACATTATATTCACACTTCTACGAGATGTAAATATGCATAGACATGGAACACCACATCAAGTCTTGCATTCCTTGTTACATTTACAAGCCCACAAATAGGAAGCTAGGACTTTACACACATTTAACGATTATATCCGAATGATGGGAATCTATCAACATGGATTTCATGATTAGGTTGCCTATGATGAGATGATAGCATGATGTTATGTTTGTTTCAGTGAATAGGTTTTCCAATATGGATGTCATGGTCACATGTAGGAAAGACATTGACGTAGTTTTCACTATGCAAGCCTTTTTCCACCATGTTTGGGTGTATTTTGGATTTTGAACATCCATCATCTTTGATCAAGATCCGTGCTTTGTAAGTCATTTTTGGCAAGCATTGTGGAACTTGATGGGCATGCACTTGGATCGGTTGATGTATTTTTAGCCAAAAATAGATGGGCAAACTAAAGTGGTGAATCACAACCTTGTTCATTTCTATGAATGTATAATTGTGCACATGCTCATACTTGGGATGATAATCTCTTATACATTCAACATACATACAACAGAGCCATCCACATCTCTACAAGTCATAGTCCATTCCAGACATGTCTTAGGTTTCAACCATCAACACCTCTAAACATATCCTAATGTGCACTAATGGGACCTAATTCATGCACATAGGAATGAGACGTGGATAAATCTAAGAAGTTTCTATGACACACTAGTATGTTCATCAACAGGTTCAATAGATTCTCTCTCACACACAAGCAAAGTACAAGGAGCACCATGATGTACAACACATAACTCATACATTCTGATTTGGTGGTAAATTTGGTTGTACCTTCAAAAGGAATGCTTCAAAGCTCCACACCAAAATATCAATCCTTTATGCTATGGTCCTTACACCATTCTCCCATGCACATAAAATTTCCATTTCTTTGACTTTCCTAGGATGTTTTATACACTCTTCTAATATTCCATGCATATAATCATGAAATATATATGTCACATCCCTTTGATAAGCATCTAATGTGCTATCAATTCTGATAGTTATAGTCACAACAAATATGTGTCGCAAGGTGTTGTGAATTTTGTGTATGTTGGTCACTAAGATTAATTTTGATTTCAACATTTCATGATCATTAGTATAATCAACAATCATATTGATATTAGTCAATGAAAAGTTATCTTTAAGACGTGACTTATTTATATCTCAAAAATATATACATATCCTAACACCTCTAATTATTTTTAAAATTGACACAATATTAGAAATCAGCTCAGAGTTGTCAATAGGTCTAATGAAATGAATGTCAAATTTAATTTTTTTCCCTAAATAGAAAATCCAGTTTTTTTAATAAGTATATGAGGGTTGATGAGTCCCTCACCCTTAATTAATAACAAACAAGATTAAAAATAACCATGTTCATATCTAATAGTCATTATAATAGAACATAAGAAGGATCAAGTCCTTAAAACATGCAAAATAAAGAATACTTCAAATATCAACCAACTATACAAACTAGCCCAACAAAATAAAGTAATAAACCCCACAATCCCAAATGATAACGAAAGAACCAAACCTAACATATGATCCCCCAAAACGGTAGCCACATTAAGGAACCACCACCAAATTGTCAGAGCGACCACCACTACCCCAAACCACTATAGTGCCACTTGACCCTACACCACTTACTAGCAAATTCACTTTAGGATACATATTTATAATATTTTTATTTATAGGTTTAGCATCTATATTTAAAATAGGGTTATGCACCATGAAAGAAGCATGAATAAACAATACATTTTATTAGCATAAGACCATGCAAAAATGTCTTGATAATATATTAGTAATTATGCATATGTTTTTTTCATTCATGATTCAAAGAGGCAACCAACTTCAAGGTCTTAGGTGTGTCAATTATGTTGATATTAGTATCAATTGTATATTTATTTAATAAGGTTGATATATCCTTCACGTAGGGTCTAGTAGGTAGAGTGTTCAAACTATCAAAGGTAAACTCCTCATCAATATGTTAGGGCTTACCTTACCCAAAATAATCATACTCACTCAAATTAAAAAGGAATATATTTTAATTATAATACGTAGGAGAATCCATGTTAAATCCCAATAAAATTGTTATAGCTTCATCATTTAGAAAAGTATCAAGAGATGGTATCTCATGTGATGTGGTATGATCAATCATTTAAGATATATAACTTTCAATTATTCTTATTTTCTACTTTCCTAAGATATTCTAAACATATGGTCATAAATATTCATTATATTCTTTATCTTTTGAGAATGATTATTTATGTATTTTTGTAATTGATCATAAATAAGCTTTGGTGATTCCTTGATAATAATTTCACAACTATGAGCTCCTAGATATCCATGAACTCCATCAAAATGTATTGTTTGAATAACATCCTCTTTAGGTTTATTAGATTTATCACTATTGTATTCAATTCCTTATTTTTCTTAATGAGTAGTTGGAAGAATAGGTTCTATTTATACCTTTGTCACCTTTTCCTAAGCCTTGACAATTATAGCCCATGTTTTGTGCACAATTGAGTCCATATCCATATTTATCTAAGAAAGTTTGGATAAGATAAATGGATTTTATTTTATTATTTTTGTTTTAAAAACATATTTTATATAATAATTTTATCCTTAACATCAATTTTTAGTTTTTCAATAATTTATGATGTTTGAGTTGGGCATCCACAATCTTGAGGGATTATATAAAAAGCTCCAATATCAAGCACACATCTCTAAGTTTCCCAGGGCTTGTTTGTGTAAAACATATCTTAGATGAATTCTCATCTATGCAATCAACTTGATAATCATTCTCCTCATTGTGTTGCTTACCATTACTACATTCACTAGATTAAAATGTTTCCATTTATTCCACTAGAATAACTTGTTGAGGTGCCACTATAGTTCATTGAATCTTGTTCAAATGAGGCACAGTAATATCTTGAGGTTGAAAAATCTTGTAAAATATAAATGACATATTATTCATGTGACATTTATAAATAATTATCTTGTGTATGAACTTCAAAAATTTATGTAAAGCGAATTGGGTAGCTCCCATATCACAAAATTAGATATATCTTGACATTTCATAGTTAATTTTTTTATTTTAAATGATATATTTAATTTAATCACTCTAAAAATCTTTCTTTCTTAATTGTTAAACCCCTCGATGATCATGTTTGAATTAGTGAGAACTTATCTTCCAATGCTTAGTTGCAAGAAAAACATCTCACTACAAATGTTAGCTTAAACCATTTTCTACAAATACTTATTTGATCCTTTTCTATTATTAATTGTAAATTAAATATATAATGATAAATATTTATTAATAATATATTTTAGAGTTATCACATCATTCTTAAAAAATAATTAAAGTTTCACTATCTTTCAAAGATATAACAATAAAAATAAAACGAGAAGGTGGAATATTACTTAACAATGTTGTGTGATTTAATAAAATCTGAGAATTTGAGAATGACATGACACAAAATTGATCATACAACATTTGGTTTTTGTGTGAATCATATCTCTATATTCATTATCGCCAAGTGGCTGAATTTTAATTATCATATCCATGCTTTAATCCACCTAATAACTTATTATCTACTGCACGTGGGCTAATTCTCATTCGTTGATTTAGCCTTTAACAACTAGGTGTTAGTTTTTACTAAACATTGTGTGACACTGTGCACTACTCAACTCATATCTCTATGTTCATTATTTGGGTGGGGCAGAATGCAACATTTGGTTTTTGTGTGAACCATATCTTTATGTTCATTATCACTAGGTGGCTAGATTTTAATTATCATATCCATGCTTTAATCCACGTAATAACTTACTACACACTTCCTATCTACTGCACGTGGT
This sequence comes from Torreya grandis, assembly GCA_037957365.1. NCBI lineage: Eukaryota > Viridiplantae > Streptophyta > Pinopsida > Cupressales > Taxaceae > Torreya > Torreya grandis. The sequence continues at coordinate 430,653 of JARHVA010007180.1, read as the reverse complement.
CTAATTCTCATTTTTTGATTTAGCCTCTAACAACCAGGTGCTACTCAACTCATAACCCTACTCACCTCATTGGTACTTGCTCAGAGATTCGCATGCCCACACTTGTCTTCACTCCAGCATATCCATGTGTTAGCGTATTTTGACCATGTGGCTTATCAGGTGGCACTTTCTAACTGGGGATCTTGTCAATTAAACTGTTAGACACCACCAATTTGTAAACTCAACCATCATCTAGCAAGTAAGATGAAATGACTCAACCATCTTCTTTAGAACCGACAACAGTTGTAATTGTTCTTGTATTCTTTTTGTATAATTATGTAACATATACATCTAGCCAAGGGTCAATGCCATACAAAGTCATAACGTAGATAACATGCTCCACATATCTACTTTGTAATTCATGTATTGTAAGACATTGTACCATTTCCCTATTCTTTGCTATTAAATAGAAGTTGCATTTTCTATAAGTAAATACTACCACTCCATTAAATGTATTTAGTTTTGTTCTGTTTGAATTAACTCTGCACATTCACTCTATAAAACTAAACTTGATTGTCCCCCACACACTTGGTCCTAGGCCCCATGGTGTGGATCATTAGTAACAACACATAAAATATCTTTGCTTTCTATGCCTATAAACATGTGAGCATAACTTGAGAAAGAAGGTTTGTCAATTGGTTATGTTTTAGAATATCCAAAATAACACCATAGCAAAATTAAGATAACTAACACCCAAAATCAACCTAAGGTAGCCCTAGAGGTTCAAAATGTCATCACCAATGCACTAGAGGCACAACACACCATAATTTTTGTTCACTTCTACAAGTTGATGATACAACTTAACCTGATGCCTTCTACTACACGTCCATAGTATGCTCATCAATAGTTTCATCAACAAACCCCCTTCAAAGTACAAGTCATTCTTGACATCCCTCTATTTAAAGGCAAGATCGATGCCAAAGTATTGGATGCCTGAATTCAACAACTAAAGGCATAATTCTCAGGTCAACTAGTTCCAGAATGCTGAGAAGATCACCTTCGTAGTACTGAAGGTGTCCATTTTGATTGTTCACTAGTGGGAAAACTTCAGTATGTAACATGTATAAGAGTGTGTTCCAACCAAATCATGGAATACTTTTGTCGATGTGCTAAAGGAGGAATACTACCCTCTCTAAAACTTGGAAGATGAATACATCTAGTTCTAACAACTCCATCAACATAAGGATTGATCAATGGAGGAATACACCAACATAATCCATGACTACTTTGCACATCTATGAGAGAACTTAAGTGATCAACATAAGGTGCTGAAGTACATTAGCAAAATCTCACCTTATATTCATGTGAAGATGGAGTTCTTGTCTTCTAACATATTGGGGGAAGCATATCACAACACCACAAAGATCAAAGCCAAGGCAAAAATAAAGCAACGTTTTACCTCTTCATCTAATATAGTGTGTAAGGCCTAGCCCTCACACAATTCTACATCATAACCTTTTATATAAAAGAACACTTCTCACAAAGGTAAACAACCTTAGAAGACTGCACAATACTTGAAGGCTCCTACATCTTCAGACAAAGGTAAGAAGAAGTCTAGTGATAAGTGGTGCCATTGCCATCACTCATCCAGTCACAATAATTCTTAATGTCATACATAATAATCCTTGCACAATCTATACACCAATGGAAAAAAATGATCCAAATGCCTCTAGTCCAAGTACCAACACCACTATGATCAACATCTCTAAGGAATGTGAATGTCTCTTCTACACCAAGTTTTAGGTGAAGGGTCAGCGTCTCCATGTCATCATAGATAATAGAAGTTAGAAGAATATTATTGCATAATCCATAGCTCAATGCCTTAGTATTTCCATTACTACACATCCCAAGCCATATTATCTGGGGTGGTTATATCAGGGGAAAGATATACAGGTCAGGTGACAATGCACTTTTTAGTACAAAGTCAAACCTATGGAGAATAATGTCACTTCTGACATCACACCTTTGGAGGTCTATGATATCTTACTGGGAAGACCATATCTATTTGACCATTAAGCTAGGTATCAAGCAAAACCTATTTGAGTTAGTGCCCATGACCAAATTTACTTTGGTCTCTATCAAGTAGTGTCATAAGTTCATATCACATGCATAGAAGTTCATGTTTGTAGACACCTAAAACTGACCACTGATAACCTTCAATCAGGGTTTTAGCTAGTTTCCATCTCAAAATGCATAATTTGGCCTAAAAACACTAAAACATGTTAAATGATGTAAAAATGACATATTCAAATGCTGATTTTAGCCAAGGTATCCTTAAATGGGGCAATGCAATTTATGGGCTAGCTAATTTTGATTAGTTCATTTCGAGTCAAAGTGTCAAATTTGCACCTACGTGCTCTGGACTTCTATTTCCTATCAAATCTTTTGCACAATACTTGTGCCTTTGTTATTTGTTATTAGCAACATCCTAAATTGGAATATGCATCCAACACATCTAACATGGGCTCCTAATTCTAATCACGTCAAATTTAGGACCAATAACAAGGCATTCTGATCGATTTGAGTAATTTGTACACAAAGTGCTTAAATCATGTTTAAGAGATAATTAACCTAAATCAAAGCCTAATCAAGAATTCCATGGAAACTTGTTGAATAATTTGTTTTGGAAATGAATATTGAATATCTGCATCATTAAGTGACTTCATTTCTTGAGAAGACATCCCTAGGCCATAAATGCCACAAATATCAGGATTCATGCCCTCCATGCCTCATCAATGCCTTCATGATGCTCTCCATGCCTCTTAATTGACCTTTCTTCCAATGCCATGATGAGGATAATTACAAACTTAATTCCAAAAATTGAATTAATCCTCAACCACACATCTCAATCTTGAGATGGATGGTTGAGGTTGAATTTGATCAAATCCAAAAATCTATAAATAGGAGGCCTCATAACATCATTTCTAAGCTTAATTTGTACAAAGTTATAATGTAGGATTGGTTCCAAAAAGATTCACGCAACTAGTGTTCTAATGCCAAATTGATTCCAAGCCAAGCCAAGCCACAAGTCAAAGGTGCCAAGAGGAGATGAAGGTAGCCACATGCCATTGAAGAAGACCTCTTGAAGCACAAGCTGAGCAAGCCACCATTACAAAGGCATTTGGAGCATCTAAAGAAGGTGAAAAGAATTATTGTGTTTTCATTCCTTGATTTTTAGTTGTGCTTGTTATTTGCTTTTGTTAACTAAGCTCTCCCTAGTGTCTAGGCCTAGAGATGTTATGCTATTAGTGTGTTTATTTCATTTTGTTTTCATTTTGGAACTAACACAATACTAACCATCTTCTTTTGATTCAAATTCCTAGATCATATAATGGCATGCCCGGTGGGACCAGATGCATCCTATAAATGAAGGAGATCATTTTGAAACCTTAAAAAACTTATTAGAGCTTTTAAAACTCTTGTAAATTGGTTTTCTAACTTTATTTTTCCATTTTTGGTTTCCATAATTTTTACACAGTAATCGACATCGACAAAAATATCGACATTAGTTAGTTAGCTAAACTGATGTCGATTAGCAGAAATGACATCAGTTAGATCTCTGTTGGTTGTGATTGACATCAATGGTATTGATCGACGTCAGTCACTATGTTTTTCCAAAAGAACAAACTTGAGAGCTAGTTTCCCAAAGTTTCTTATTTCAAATTCAAAAGGGCTTCAAAGCTAAAGGACATGATAATAATTTTGTTTTAGGACCATTAAAGATATTTTATCAAAACATGTTTAAATCACCTTTGCATGCTTAAAATTGGAATAAGAACTTTGTTTTAGTGCTTAACAAGGAATTTTTAAATGTTTTTGGTGAATGTTTTTGCAAGTTTGCAACTAAGACTAAGGGGTCAAAAGAACATCACCAAACATTTCATTTGGGTTTAAAATTTAACACACTTGTCATTTTTGTCTTCAATAGTTGTTTAATCAAATCTTGTTTGGCAAAAAGAGAGGTGTTTCATGTATGCTCTTCCATTTATCCCCTTTAGGGAACCCTTGGAATCAAAAGCGCCATTCCTATTACAAGTAGCCTAGTCCAAGGCTTAGAAAGAAATTCATCTATAACACTCCCTAAAAACTCGTCATAGTTTGGGTGACCTTGAAAATGACCCTAAAGTCTTTCTAATTTCATGATTTATTTATTTTTATGGATCATGGCTTGCGAGGGGGATGTCATTACCTCCCATGAGTTCTTTAGGGAAGATTTGACCTGGGGTTTCACCTCCCAGCATTGAGTTCATTTGGATCCTTTGAATTTACACACGAGATGTAGTGGTACTTTGGAAATTGAACTACACCGAGTGAACAACAAGATGTAATGGTTACAAAAAGGACTAGACCTTTTTGTAACAAGCCAAGTGATACAGACCCAAAATCTATGCTTTTCTTTTGCATTGTTTGGTGTGAAAGTCATTGTGGAATTGAATCCCCTAATGGCATTTGAAACTTGATATTTTAGTCAACCCCACATGACATACCCTTGTTAGGATTTGGATGATTATACTTAGTGTATTTTGGTATTTTATCTTGGTGTTTTTGAGACTAAAACTTGTTTGTTTTTGTGTAAACCATGTCAAAACCATTTTGTCTATATGTCACTCTTTTGTTTAAAGAGGTGTTATGTTGGCCATTTTACACCACACTTGTGCCTTAAATTTTTAGCTAAACTTGTTTGTATGTATGTCATTTGAGTTGCAGAGGGCAGTGTCATGCTGCACAAATCATGTCAAACCATTTTGAACTTTTTTTGAAACATACCATTGACCACATCAATCAAGCATGCTTACGCTATTAGGCTACTCAATTTGTTTCAAGACTTGTTTACCATTGTATCAAAACCATTTTTTTCAAACTATTTTGTGTATACCATTTAGACCTCTGTCTTTTGTCGTCATGTTATCCAATCTTGTCTAGCCTATTTAGTCTAATCCTAGTTTTCATCATTGAGTTTTCAATTAACATTGTCAAGTTTAGATCCAGACATTGATTGATGTATATTTAGGTCTCAATTAATGGGGTTGATACACAAATCTTTCTCTTTTAGGTTGCATAACTTCGATTAATCGATTACCCAAATTTGAAAACTATTGATGGTTTGTTTGTTTAATGCCTATCCTCATCATTGTTTGTGCCTTTATTTGGGAGAACACAAACTTTCTCAGAGAGCCTTTGTCTTATGCCTTATACCAACTGATCATGTTTATGTTTGATTCTATGTGTCAAGTTTATGTAAAAATTATTTCTAAACTTGTTAGATTAAATCAAATCACATTAGAGTTTGTTTCAAGTCCATCTTTTGATGCTATTTGGCCAAGAGTCCTAACACATGCCTATTTGTTTGAGCCTAGCTTTTGACTCTGTGTTTGGACAAAAGACCTAACAACTCAACTTTTCCTTTTCCTAGTTTAGACCTTGTTTGGAACACTTTGACCTAAACCTTTGACAAGTCAATTTTCATTTAGACACTTGACCTTTTGGCATATGACATTTGAAATTAGACATTTAATGTTAGGCTATTTTATCCCAAGTCTTAGCACAAACCATTTTGTAGAAACAACTCCAATTTCATACCATATTGGAGATACAACTCCACCCCTTCGACCAAATTGGACCAAGCTTGAACCATTTATCCTTTGGACATAGTTTTTTAGAGTTTGTAGATCTCTAAGCCTTTTTGTTTTGGAGCTTTCATCATTTATGTGAATATGTCTAACTACACTTATGGTGGAGTCACTTATAATCCAAATTATGATAGAATGGCCACGCAAAATGACTTTTATTGCTTTTTTCAAGACCCCAATGATGCTAATATAGTTTGTGAGACATATTTATATCCACCTCATATTAATCATTCATGGGAATAAAGTCATGAAGCAACTTACGACCCAACTAAAGACCTTGACTTGTATGAAGAGGCTTTTGAAAAGGACTTTGAAGACCCAACTATAGATAATGTTGTTTGGGATATAAATCCATACTCTATTTACAATTATTAGTATATGGAATACATCTAAGAACCAGCTTAAGATCCAACTCATGACTGGGATGATATGGTTTATGAGGAAGAATTATATGCTTTTGCTTGTACAAGAAACCAAGTTTCATGACATCCTTTTGTTATCTAATCATAGACTACCCCTAACCCTCCTTTGGATTATACAAGCTATCAAGCTCTATAATATCCAAGGAATACCATTATCATTCTAGGACCTAGTCCTTTGGCTTGTGCGAGCAATCATACTCCACACCACCCTATGATTACCATTTTAGGACTTCATCCTTTGGCTCATGTGATAAATCATGCTCCCCAATGCCCCACCATTATCCAGTACCAATCCCAACCAAACCTCAACCCATCCAATCATTTGAAGACCAAGCTGTGTTCAAAACTGGTATCTTCCAACTCATTGGAAACCAAGGCCAAGAGAACCAACCAATCCGATATGTTTCTATTGAATCAACCATTTGTGATAAGTTAGCCTATGATAAATTGCCTATTGATCCTATACTAGTTGTCGAGGAGTCTCACTCTAATGAGCCAGTCTTTGCTGAGTCACTTCTTAATGATTATAAGTGCATTTGGGCAGATGATTACATCGACCATGTGCCTATTTTTCAAGAGCCTCCTATTGATAATCCAGTCTATGAGGAGTTATCTCTTGACCTTTTTCCCATCCTAGAGGAGTCTCACTTTGAACAACTAGTTTTTATGGATTCCATTATGCCATCATAGGCTATTACTTGTCCAAAACCAAGAATTCAAAAAGACATAATTATAATAGAGTACCCATTAAATGAAGAATCAACATTAGATTTAGGTTTTATTCTTGAACTGACATCAGATTTAGCATCCAAATCAGAATCAACATCAGTTGTGACATTAGATTTAGAATCCCTTGAGTTAGAATCAGATTCAGAAGAAGAATATGTTCAGGGATGTTACAATATTGGTTACACATGACTTACAGATCAATTTGAATATATTTGTGATCCTTCTACAGTTTTTGAGGATGAGTACTTTATCTTTAACACAAGTTATCCTAGTATCTTCTACAAGGATTGTGCAACCTCTCCCCATTCCATTACGATTTCACAAGCCCTTACCATCAACCTAGATAGCCATATTATTGACATTCCATCTCCCATAAGTGTCGATTGGGATTGAAAAAATCACACTTTGTTGAACTACATCCATGATGAAATAGCAGTTGAAGAAGAGCAAGGAGGCAAAGACAAAATTCATGTAGCAAAAGAACACTCTCTTAGTGATACTTTTTTGGAAGTGCTAGAAGAAAATAAAATTTAAAATCCAATGTTCATTAGTGAAACCTTCTTGAAGGCACTATGATACAATCAAGACAACTTCATTGGTGAAAACCTTTTTGAGGCACCAATAGCTGAGCACAAAATTTCTTCACTACTTGATGAATATAAAATAAAGATCAAATCAAAATAGCTTCCAATCTACAGCCTAATTAGATGGTAGCTGCTCTCAAGATCAAACAACAACAAAATTTGGTGGTCCTATTGAGAGAACAAGTCTTTAGCCCCACCATAACCAAAATTATGTCAAATCTAATATCAACAACATTACATGTGACTAAAATTCCTAATCTTCATTTGTTTCCCCACCATCACACATTCCATTATCATTTGCCATTCCATTTCAAAATCAAACCTACCATCCATTATTTGTCCCTATTTACCATCCATGGTCATACTTTTATTTGCAGAGGCTACAAAGAAACCTTGTCTCAATGCTTGAAGGAATCAGAATCAATGACCAAGGAAGATCACAAAGGCATTCTCATCAACTAGATCTGCATCAAGTTCTTGATAGAGCAACTATTCAGATGAGGTGTAGGATATCAATTAACATGATTGAGTATTATATTTGTATCATTTGTTAATTAGGACATGCATCTTCCCATCAATAGGAACAATAGAATAAAAAACCACACCCAGGTGAAAAACATGTACCATACCATTTCAGATTGCCATACCATTGCCATTGTTACATATTCTTTTGCCATTGCCACAAACTCCTACTAATTACCTTGTCACTTGGGGGAAACCCTCTTATCATTTTATCCAATCTATCAAAAACCATCATTATCCTTAGTAAGACCATACCATCCTATCATTCCATTTATGATCTTGGTTCATTTGGTTATTCTCACACCTTTTGTGGGAGGATTCTAATCAAGTTTTAAAAATCAATCCAATCTATGTTTCAATGATAGTCTATGAAAGTAGTGTGATAATTGATCTAGAAAGATATCTTTCATCCTATATCCAAGATATGTGAGCCTGATTATAACCACCTATGGGCAAATCAATGTCTCACTAGTCATGCTACTAATTATAACCACCTATGAGAAAATTAGTATCATTGACCTATGCTATTGTATCTTAGTTATAACCACCTATGGGAAAACTAGGGGAAACACTTATTTATCATGCATTAACACATCACCTTGCCTTCATTGTTTTCATTTGACTGGCCATTTTCCATATTTCAGAACTTGTTGGGGCTGAGTTGGTTTTTTTTCCCCACCTTTTGTGTGGATGGAATTACTATGACTTGAGGTCATTTTAGGACTATGTGGGTCATGCTCAATTCATGTTGAGGTCATATCAGTCCCCATTTCCAAATGCTCTCACCATTTTATGAGTAACCTAAGCCAAATGCTCTCATTGTTTTGAGAGTAGGTATATTATCATTCTCTAATGAGTTAAGATACCCTCAAAATCCCAAAAACATTCATAAAATTTCAAAAATCCAAAAATATTTATCCTGTTTAAGCCTAGTTAGTTATCCTTGATCCACCTTACTAGGGCATTGCCATTATTAGGATGATTTCTTTTGATTTTGTTTTCAAGCTTTCTATTTGTTTATTAATTTTGAGCTATTTGTTTGTTTGTTTTTTAATTCAGTTACCTGTTTGTTTTCTTTTAATACTATTTCCTCGACTCAATCTATATGTGTTCATTGGGTGATTCCTTGCACACTTTATTCTTGAGTCCATCCATATTCATCCATTAACATTGTCATCATGGTTTTTATCATTGGTGCATTTATTTTTTGATTATTTATTAGATCAGGAGTTAGTCTTTATGCATATTTTGGCCAAGTATTGATGATATTCTATCATAAAGCCTACCATCACATGCTACAACAAAAATCAACTTCACGAAGGTCTACAATCAATGGAGCCATAGAATTTTATCCTTGGCACCTTGGATAATCCTCCCACCACCTTGATCAATATAACTCATTTGACCATTCTAGTTGTATCATTGTTAATCAAGATGAGCATCTCCTCATTAGTAGGTAAAACTAAATCATTCACAGGATTAATCTTATTCCTCTATCCATCTCTTTCATCACTTTGAATTCCACTCATCTTTAATCTATATTCTAGGTTATATCCTTGAGTTATGCTTACTAATCAGCCCTACCTGGGGTACACACATCTTTAGCCAATCTAGGTCCTCTTAATGATTATAACCGCCTATAGGCAAATCATTATTTTGACTTTTATTCCTGATTATAATTGCCTTTGGGAAAATCAACCTCCTTTTTACATCAATGCATGCAAGCATTTTCTCGTTTGGATTAATCTCAACCATGGGTTAATTCCACTTTTTTTCTTGTTTCTTCTTGAGAGATCATCCATCAACCAATGTGAGGACCACTCCCTCAAGGGGGCATCACCATAGGCTTCTCAAAATCATTTGGAGCTTTGTTCTTTAATTATCATCTTCTTGTTGGCATACAAGCCATTTTTCATTCTTTGAGAAGATGTTGCTTTGCCTATGATTTGTAACATCTTCCCAAATAGGGGAAAATTGTAGACACATAAAACTAGCCGTTGATAACCTCCAATCAGGCTTTTGGCTAGTTTCCATCTCAAAACGCATAATTTGGCCTAAAAATACTAAAACATGTTAAATGATGTAAAAATGACATATTCAAATGTCAATTTTGGCTAGTGTATCCCTAAATGTGACAATGCAATTTATGGGTCAACTAACTTTGATCAGTTCATTTTGAGTCAAAATGCCAAATTTGCACCCGCGTGCTTTGGACTACTCTTTCCTATCAAATATTTTACACAAGATTCATGCCTTTGTTATTGAAAACATCCTAAATGGGAATACACATCCAATGCATCTAATGTGGGCTTCCAATTATAATCCAATCAAATTTAGGACTAATAACAAGGCATTCTGATCAATTTGAGTAATTTGTGCACAAAGTGCTTAAATCATGGTTAAGATCTAATTAACCCAAATCAAGGCCTAATCAAGAATTCCATGGAAACTTGTTGAATAATTTGTTTTGGAAATGAATATTGAATATTTGCATCATCAAGTGACCTCATTTCTTGGAAAGACATCCCTAAGCCATAAATGCCACAAATATTAAGATTCATGCCCTCCATACCTCATCAATACCTTCCATGATGCCCTCCATGCCTCATCAATACCTTCCATGATGCCCTCCATGCCTCTTAATTTTCCCTTCTTCCAATGCCATGATGAGGATAATTACAAACTTAATTCTAAAAATTGAATTAATCCTCAACCACACATTTCAATCTTGAGATGGATGGTTGAGGTTGATTATGATCAAATCCAAAAATCTATAAACAGGAGGCCTCACAACATCATTTCTAAGCTTAATTTGTACAAAGTTATAATGCAGGATTGGTTCCAAAAAGCTTCAAGCAACTAGTGCTATAATTCCAAATTGATTTCAAGCCAAGCTAAGCCACAAGCCAAAGGTGCCAAGAGGAGATGAAGGTAGCCACACTCCATTGAAGAATACCTCTTGAAGCACAAGTTGAGCAAGCCACCATTACAAAGGCATTTGGAGCATCCAAAGAAGGTGAAAGGAATTCTTTGTCAGGGTCCTCCTTAGAGTAAAATTGATTACCTTTGTATAAGTAACTAAACATGGAATTAAACCAGAAGTAATAAGTAACTAGAATTTAGAAACAAAAAATAATATGAGATACGAGAAACAATACAATCTATATTAACACTCTTCCAGAAGGAAATACAATGAAGAAATCTCTCTCTTCCCACACCTCTTGGGCATATAGTAATTCTCCCTCAAGAGTTCTCTCTCTCTCTCAATTATAATCACAACTCAATAATTGAGTTGTTCCCTCCAGTGACAATCAACCCAATGGTTGTTGTTGCCTACCTACCAAGTCCTTGTGACAATCAATTCAATTGTTGTTGCCTCCAATCCTTGCCAAAAAATCTTCTTGATCTTGCACCCTTGCAGATCTAATTGATCTTACTTACACCGTGTGTTGCAGATCTTCTTGATCTTGCTACCCCGTAGATCTAACTGAGCTTGCACACACACACCCACAGATCTTCTTGATCTTGCTACCCCGTAGATCAACTAAACTTGCTTACCTATAGATCTTACCTGATCTTGCACTCTTGCAGACCTTCTAGATATTACACTTGAGGATCTAATCCTTCTTAGTCCTGATTACAATACAACCCCATGGGTCTCTTAAATAGATCCCAAACCAAACAATAATTAGAAATGTAGACTCAAGACTAAAATTATTCTTTACATGCAAACTCACTATTTGTCTAAAATTAGAATAGTTCTGGAATGCACAGATGACTAATGTCAGTCACTGTCTGTTTGGAGATGACCGATGTCAGTCGATACATAACCGATGTCGGTAGATTCTGGTTCCTGCCTGACCAATGTCGACAGGTTCTTACTGACGTCAGTTACTGTGTAACCTAGCAACCTCCACCATTTGCATAATAGTGAAGCTTTTAGCTCCAAAACTTAACAATCTCCCACCTGGAGATAAATAGCTGCACTTGTACCTATACTTGTACATCCTCTAATTTGTTTCTGGCTTGTATCTCCATCTTCAAGTTCAATCTTGAAGATCAATCACCAACAGTGAACACATATCTTGTGGTGCTTCTCCTGCCATCCAAGTCACCTGCCATATCTAAATTTACATACCCATGTAGAGAAGTGTTTGACCCTACATAGCATAAATACCTGCTACTGGTCCCTCTCAGATATCTGAGAATCCACTGAACTACTTTCTAGTGCTTCTTTCCTAGATTGGCCATAAATTTGCTAACAACTCCCACTGCTTGGGCAATATCAGGTCTAGTACATACCATGTACCCAACCTCATCATGTGATTTAGGACACTATTCATAGCTCAACTTGAACTGTCCAACCATAGATGTGCTTACCAGTTTTGCATCTTGCATATCAAACCTCTCCACTACCTTATTCACATAATCCTCTTGAGACAAAATCAACCTATGATTTTCTCTATCTCTAGAAATACTCATGCCAAGGATTTTCTTTGCTACTCCTAAATCCTTCTTGGCACATGTCTGAGCTAATTTTACCTTTAGCTCAATAATTCCCTGCATGTGTGACCCTGTAATAAGCATATACACTACATACAGTAACAAGATAATGTAGCTATCATTATCCAACCTGGTAAAATAAACACAATGGTCACATTGACATTAACTAAAGCCATGCTCTATCATAAACCTATCAAACCTCAAATACCACTGTCCTGGAGCTTGCTCAAGACCATATAACCTAGCCTTTTGTCTCACCTGTTCATTCTCTCCTTTCTTTAACCTGTGAATCCATTTTTTTTTAGTGCTTTCTTTTTAGCTGGAAACTCTACCAAATCTCACATTTGGTTCTCTTCCAAGGAATCAATTTCCTCATTCATGCCATGCTCCCACTGTTTCCTAGATTCTACCTGCATTGCCTCTTCAAAACTTCCTAGTTTTCCACTATCAATGAGCAACAAGTAGTATAAAGAAGGGGAATAATGAATTTGAGGCTTACTTACCCTTTCAGACCTCCTCATGGGCATTGAGACTCATTGATAGCTTGCTGTCCACCCAAATTTCATTCTAACAGTGACCGATCCTGGTCATCTCTCAGTCTACACCCGACCGATGTCGATTCCATGTGACCGACCTGATCGACGTCGGTTCTTACCTGACTGATGTCAGTTTTCACCTACCCAACATCACCGACTTTGGTCTCTATTAGATTGACGTTGGTTCCTGCCTGATCAACGTCAGTCTCTACCTGACTAATGTCGGTGTCTGTGTTTTCTTGTGAGTGATGATTTTTACCCGCGAGCTCATTTTGGATCATAACCTTGTCCAAATCAACATTGCCCTGCTCAGAATTATTCAGCCTCTTGAGTTGATCACTATCCATCACCTTCTCCTTGAAAACCAGGGCTTTTCAATTCTTAAATTTGTCAAAAACATCAGATTTCCTCTTTATGCAATAAACCCATACCTTTCTTGTAGCATAACACTGTGATCCTCTAATAGAAGCTCCCTGAGCTAGTTCCCACATGTCTATGTGAACAAGCTCCAACCTGTGCTTCTTCTTTGTTGACCCAGTCTTGAGAAACCTCACTTTCTCCTATTTCCAAAAAATACAATGCTTACAGAAATCTTGATCTATGCTTTTTAAATTTGAAAGCTTACCTTTTGACTTAAGAACATCCATTCCCTTCTCACTCATGTGACCAAGCCTATAGTGCCACATCTTTGCATCTACATTTGAAGTAGATAAAATATAAGGAGAATCAATAATACAAGTACATAGATAAAGTGTACCTACTTTCTTACCTCTTGCCAATACAAGTGCACCCTTGGAAACTTTCCAAGATTCTGCTGTGAGAGTTACTGTGCAACCCTCATCACCTAACTTTCTTGTAGAAATTAGACTCCTCTTCAGGATGGGAACATGCATGACATCCTTCAACACCCATATGTTGCTAGTCTACAATTTCAGCTGCACTTTCCCTTTGCCAACAATTTGACAAGGCTCACCATCCCCTAAATAAACTTTTCCAAAGTCTCCATGGACATAATCATGGAAAAATTATCTATTTGGGGTTGCATGGAAAGAGGCACCAGAATCTAAAACCCAAGATTCTAATTTATTCAAGGAACATATAAGAGCATCCTGTGCAATAATACCTACATCATTTGATTTTTTATTTCCTTCATGCTGATCTTCTACCAACCAACAATCTTTCTTTACATGCCCTTTCTTTCCACAATTCCAGCAGGTTATACCTCTATTTTTGGATCTGGATCTACTACCTATCTTTGACCTTGATTTCCCTTGCTTGCCCTTCTCTCTTTACCATCTCCTAATTTCAACACTTAAAGTATTACCTGATGTTTCCCCTATGCTTTTCATGTGAACTTCTTCATTCAAGATTACACTAACAACATCATCAACTTTCAAGATATTTGAAGCAGACGCAGTATTACTAACTGCCATTATCAAACTATCTCAAATTTCAGGTACAGAGCATAAGATTAAGAGAGCCTTAATTTCATTATCAAAAACTATTTTGACTAAAATTAACTGATTTACTAATCCATGGAAATCACTAAGATGACTATATACTGATCCACCTTACTGCATTTGCAAATTAAATAATTGCTTCATAAGAAATACCTTATTTAAAGCTGAGGGTTTTTCATATAAATTTGCCAAAGATTCCATTAACTCTACCATTGTTTTTGCCTGTGGTAAGTTGGAAATCATAGACGATGCCAGGCTCAGCCTTATAGCACCAAGAGCCTTTCTATCAAGAACTTTCCATTCTTCATCTTGCATATATGTGGGCTTACTTAAAACCCCACCCAACAGTAAGTACAGATCTTTCTGATATAGATAATCTTCTATCTCCACCTCCATAATTGATAATTCTTGCCATTGAATTTCTCCATTCTTAGTTTACTTTTTTCTGCCATTGCTTTACTCCCACTCAAACAGAAACCCCTGTGAGTGAACCTGTAATCAACAAACACTAACCTGCTCTGATGAACCACTTGTTAGTGAACCTGGCTCTGATACCAACGGTCAGGATCCTCTTTAGAGTACAATTGATTACCTTATTGTTAAGGTGTGGATCTAAAAGCTTCAACTATTGTAGACACGAAGAAACAGGAGGTTGCTGAAGATCCATAAGTATCGGCATCAGCAGCATGACCGACGTCAGTCATTACTAGTGTAGAAGGCAACTGGTGTTGGTAGGGAGTCGGTCGATGTCGGCAGCACCAGGCAAGTAGGGACCGACGTCGGTTGCCTGTGTGTTCCAGAATTGCTGTTGATGAACAGTCAGTTAAGTGAAGTGAGTGTTTGCATGTAGTTAGAGTTCTATTTTTGTAAGCATGGGATTC
Source organism: Torreya grandis (assembly GCA_037957365.1). Classification (NCBI taxonomy): domain Eukaryota; kingdom Viridiplantae; phylum Streptophyta; class Pinopsida; order Cupressales; family Taxaceae; genus Torreya; species Torreya grandis. The sequence continues at coordinate 415,347 of JARHVA010007180.1, read as the reverse complement.
TATTTAAAGACCCATGAGGCATGTATTATAAATCAAGCAAGCAAGTAAATCATTGAAGCATTGAAGCAAGGTCAAAGAGATCTATAGGTGTAAGGTCAAGGAGATCAGCTGAAGTATTCAAGGAGGGGATAACAACTCAGACTATTGAGTTTGTTGTGTTGAGCAAGAGAGAGACGGAAGAAGGTCTTGAGGTGTGGCAAGCCTTTGAGGTGGAGGAATAAGTGGCATCTTCCTTATTGTATTTTTTTCTAGTAATATTTAATACAAAAGTGTGTATTGTCTCTCAAATTCTTTGCTGTCTCAAGTTTCTAGTTACTTAATCATTCTGGTATAATTCCGTGTTTAATTGCTTATAAAAAAGTAATCAATTATGATTTCGTTGGATAAGGGGTTCCTAATAGTTGGTATCAGAGCTACGGTTTGTAGGGAGCAGGTTATTGTTTGTTGATTACAGGTCATTCATAGGGTTTTTGATTGAGTGGGAGTTCATCAATGGCAGAAGAAAGTAAGCTATGAATGGAGAAGTTTAACGGCAAGAATTATCAACATTGAAGGATGCAGATAGAGGACTATCTGTATCAAAAGGATTTGTACTTACCGTTGGGTGGGGTTGCATGCAAGCCCACAGATATGAAGGATGAAGAATGGAGTGTTCTTGATCAGAAGGCTCTCAGTTCCATAAGGTTGAGCCTTGCATCGTCTGTGATTTCCAACTTATCACAGTGTAAGACAATGAAAGAGTTGATAAAATCCTTGGTGAATTTATACGAAAAGCCCTCGGCTTCTAATAAAGTATTTCTTATGAAGCAGCTATTTACTTTGAAAATGTAGGAAGGCAGATCGGTACATACTCATCTTAGTGATTTTCATGGTTTGATAAACCAGTTAGCTTCAGTCAATATTGTTTTTGATGATGAAGTAAAGGCTCTTTTAATTTTATGCTCCTTACCTGAAAGTTGGGATAGTTTGGTTATGGCAGTAAGTAATTCTGCATCTGCTTCTAAAATCTTAAAAGTTGATGATGTTGTGAGTGTGATCTTGAATGAAGAAATACACAGGAGAAGCATAGGTGAATCATCAGGGAATGCTCTAAGTGCGAAAAGCAGGGGAAGGCAAAGAGAGAAGGTAGAGTAAGGGAAATCAAGGTCGAAGGTGGGAGGGAGATCCGAATCCAGAGGTGTTACCTACTGGTTTTGTGGAAAGAGAGGACACACAAAGAAGGAGTGTTGGTTGAGGGATAAAGAGAATCAACATGTAGGCAATGAAGAAGCAAAGGATGCAAATATTATGGTACAAGACGCTCTCATACTTTCTTTGGATAGTCAGGTAGGATCTTGGATTTTAGATTCTGGTTCTTCTTTTCATGCATCCCCAAACAAAGATTTGTTCCATGAGTATGAACAGGAAGACTTTGGAGTGCTTTATTTAGGGGATGGTATGCCTTGTCAAATAGTTGGTAAAGGGAAAGTGCAGCTGAGATTGCAGATTGACAACACATGGGTGTTGAAGGAGGTCATGCATGTCCCGGTTCTGAAGTAGAGTTTGATTTCTGTTGGAAGGTTGGGTGATGAGGGATGCACAATAACCCTCACAATGGATTCTTAGAAGGTTACCAAGGGAACACTTGTTTTAGCAAGAGGTAAGAAAGTAGGTACTCTTTATTTATCTACTTGTATTGCTGATTCTACTTCTGGTTTATCTACTTCAGCTGTAGATTCAAAGATGTGGCTTAATAGGCTTGGTCACATGAATAAGAAGGGAATGGACGTTCTTGATTCAAAAGGTATGTGTTCAGATTCAAAAGGCATAGATAGAGTTCATTGTAGGAAAAGGAAATTTGATGCTTTTGACATGAACAAAGAAGCCTTGGTGTTTATGGAGGAGATGAAGGACAGAGATCAGTCACAGGGGTTGAATAATTCTGAGCAAGGTAGTATGGACAGAGGTTTGATCCAAGATGAGCTTGAGAATGAAAATTTCATCACTTATAGGAACACACAGACACTGATGTCCATCACTTGGGACCGACGTCGGTCAGGCAGATACCGACATCGGTCATGTGTAGACCAGCAGGGTCGGTAGAGTCAGGTAGAGAAGTCTGACATCGGTCAGGCAGCGACTGACATCGGTAGGGGGGACATTGGTGTTAGCTAGGGAAATGATGTCGGCAGTCAGGGTCAGTGCAAGGAACTAACATCGGTCGGGAGCAGACTGGGAGATGGCCGAGATCGGTCACTGGAACGGATGTTGGGTGGACAACAAGCTGTCAAGAAGTCTCAAACACCCATATGGAGGTCAAAAAGGGTAAGTAAACCTCATATTCATTATTCACCTTCTTTATATTGCTTACTGATGGTCAAGAACTAGGAAGATGGAAGAAGCAATGCAGGTAAAATCTAGAAACAGTCGGAGCTTAGCATGGATGAGGAGTGTGAGTCCTTGGAAAAGAACCAAATAGGTGTTTGTTGGTGGAGTTGTCAAATGGAAGGAAGCACTGGATGAGGGATGGATTCCCATGTTAGAGAAGAGAGTGGATGGACATGTGAGACAGAAGGCTATGGTATATGGTCTTGATTAGGCTGTAAGACAATGGAGGTTTGACCATTATATTTTATCTTTACCAAGTTGGATAATATTAGCTACATTATCCTGTTACTGTATTGTGTTGCTTGTTGTAGGGTTTCATATACAGGGATTTTTCAGGATAAGGGTAGAGTTGGTTCAGAAGTATGTCATGAAGAATTTGGGAGTAGCAAAATTCTTTTGGCATAAGTGACAGGTATAGCATCATAGGTTTTGTGGTGGTTGGTCTTCAAGAGTGACTTTGAAGAGGGATACAGAGCCAAGGGAACAAAGTAGATGGTGTACAGGTACAGGTACAGTTGCAACTATTTATCTCCAAGAGGGAGATTGTTAGGGTGTGGAGCTAAAAGCTTCAACTATTGTAGACACAAAGAAATAGGAGGTTACTGAAGATCCATAAGTACCAGTGTCGGCAGCATGACCGACGTCGGTCATTACCAGTGCAGAAGACAACTAGCATCGGCAGGGAGTCAGCCGACATCGGCAGCACCAGGCAAGTAGGGACTGACTTCGATCGCCTGTGTGTTCCAGAACTGCTGATGACGAACAGTCAGTTAAGTGAAGCGAGTGTTTGCATGTTAAATGACTAATTATAGTCACGAGCTACGTGTCTAATTATTGTAGTTAGAGTTCTATTTTTGTAAGCATGGGATTCTATTTAAAGACCCATGAGGCATGTATTGTAAATCAAGCAAGCAAGTAAATCATTGAAGCATTGAAGCAAGGTCAAGGAGATCTACAGGTGTAAGGTCAAGGAGATTAGCTGAAGTATTCAAGGAGGGGATAACAACTGAGGCTGTTGAGTTTGTTGTGTTGAGCAAGAGAGAGAGGGAAGAAGGTCTTGAGGTGTGGCAAGCCTTTGAGGTGGAGGAAGAAGTGGCATCTTCCTTATTGTATTTTCTTCTAGTAATATTTAATACAAGAGTGTGTATTGTCTCTCAAATTCTTTGCTGTCTCAAGTTTCTAGTTAATCATTCTGATATAATTCCATGTTTAATTGCTTATAAGAAAGTAATCAATTGTGCTTCCATTGGATAAGGGGTTCCTAACACTCTTTAGAGTACAATTGATTACCTTTGTATAAGCAACTAAACACGAAATTAAACCAGAAGTAATAAATAACTAGAATTCAAAAACAACAAAGAATATGAGATAAAAGAAACAATACAATCTGTATTAACACTCTTCCAAAAGGAAATACAATGAAGAAATCTCTCTTTCCACACCTCTTGGGCATACAGTAATTCTCCCTCAAGAGTTCTCTCTCTCTCAATTACAATCACAACTCAATAATCGAGTTGTTCCCTCTAGTGACAATCAACCCAATGGTTGTTGTTGCCTACCTACCAAGTCCTTGTGATAATCAACTCAATTGTTGTTGCCTCCAATCCTTGCCAGTAGATCTTCTTGATCTTGCACCCTTGGAGATCTAACTGATCTTGCTTACACTGTGTGTTGCAGATCTTCTTGATCTTGCTACCCCATAGATCTAACTGAGCTTGCACACACACACCCACAGATCAACTGACCTTGCTTACCTATAGATCTTACATGATCTTGCACTCTTGTAAACCTTCTAGATCTTACACTTGAGGATCCAATCCTTCTTAGTCCTGATTACAATACAGCCCCATGGGTCTCTTAAATAAATCCCAAACCAAACAATAATTAGAAACACAGACTCAAGACTAAAATTAATCTTTACATGCAAACTCATTGTTCATCTAAAATTAGAATAGTTCTGGAACGCACAGATGACTGATGTCGGTCACTGTCTGTCTGGAGATGACCGATGTCAGCCGATACATAACTGATGTTGGTAGATTTTAGTTCCTGCCTGACTGATGTCAGCAAGTTCTGATTGATGTCTGTTACTGTGTAACCCAACAACCTCCATCATTTGCATAACAGTGAAGCTTTTAGCTCCACAACTTAACATTCTTGTGCTTTCATTCCTTGCTTTTTAGTTATGCATATTATTTGCTTTTGTTAAATAAGCTCTCCCTAGTGTCTAGGCCTATAGATGTTATGCTATTAGTGTGTTTATTTCATTTTGTTTTCATTATGGAATTAGCACAATACTAGCCATCCTCTCTTGAGTTAAATTCCTAGATCAAAATGTTAATCATGGTTCATCCTGATGCACCTGTGTATAAGATGAAACACACTTTGGACATGTATAACTATTGTACAATGTTGCAACAATAATTATTCAAAAAGTTACTAGAGAAGTATAGTGAATTCTTCACACACCCTAAAGGTCTTCCAACACACTGCATATAAAAATAGCATATCAATTTGGTACTTCAATCCCTTCTTCTAAATATCCCTTATAACATAAATTAGTTTGTGAGAATGATGAAATTTGGTGCTAGATATAAGATCTCCTTGATTAGGGCAAGATTAGGCCTAGTTCTTTACCTTGTGGGACTTTGATATTGCTCGCACCCAAGTAGGATGGGTCCTAGTGACTCTATATAGACTATCGTGCACTCAACAAAATAATGGTGATGAATCAATACCCATTACCATGCATTAATGAAATTTTAGACCAATTCTGAGGCACGCAATACTTCACTAAGATCGACTTGAATTTAGGTTACCATCAGGTTCTAGTCCATCCTAAAGACTTATAGAAGACAATGTTCAAGACACAAGAAGGATTGTATGAATAGTTGGTCATGCCTTTTGGCCTAACTAATGTGCCAAACCCATTCATGTGCTTAATGGATGATCTACTCAACCTGAAGTCCTTTGTCAATATCTACTTGGATGACATCTTCATATTGAGCAAGACTTGTGAGGAGCATATGGAGCACATCTTGCATGTCCTACACACCTTGCATCAACATAAGTTTAGGCCAACTTAACAAAGTGTACATTTGGTGCTGCACAAATTCAATATTTGGGATACATCATTGATTGCACAGGCATTCATGTAGATCCAAATAAGATCAAAGTGATCTAAAATTGACCTACTCTACATAATCTCATAGAGTTGAGGAGTTTTCTTAGACTTTATAACTTCTACTATAGATTCATCCTTTGTTTATCGCATATCCCTTGGGCTCTCAACTAGATAACATGTGAAAAAGCCAAGTTCGATTGGACTCATGCACAATATCATGATTTTGGGGAACGTAAGAAATGCTTCTATGCAACACCTATTATTGTAATGCCCAACATTAGACATTACTTCAAAATTCACACTAATGTGTTTGACTACATACTTGATGTAGTGCTCATGTAGCATGGACATTTAGTCACATATCATTCAAAAATGTTCAGTGCCATAGTGCTAAGGTACTCCACCTATGAGAAAGAACTATAAGCTATTGTTAAAGAAATTAAGCAATGGTGCCACTACATTTTGGGGAAGGATATAGTTTTTCATTCATATCCAAATCCATTTTAGTTCCTATAGACACAGAACAAGTTAGAGAATGCATGACACATGAAATGGATGACTTACCTGTATTAATTTCATCTCGTAATCAAGCAAAAGAAAGGGAAGGAAAACAAGTCAATACATTAGCTTAGTTGACATCTAGTTCATGTGATCATCATGGTGTTAGACATGTGCGACCATAACTTCAGAGACTACGTACCTATTTACTCAATTAATTAAGACTTTGTATTTACTTACACATACTTAGAGAAGGGTAAACAAGTTCACTAATTTTACTTGTCTGACCAATTTATCTACAATCTTAGACATCTCTGTGTTTCTAATGAAACACCTCACCAATAACTCATTTGGGAGGCACACTACATCAAGACCTTGGGATAATTTAGCATGACAAAGACTCTAGCTACATTATAGTCACACTTCTACTGACTACACATGTGCATAGACTTGGAACACCACATCAAGTCTTGCATTCCTTTTTACATTTCCAAGCCCAAAAATAGGAAGCTAAGACTTTACACATAGCTACCAATTCCATCTAAATGATGGGAATCTATCAACATGGATTTCATGATTGGGTTGCCTGTGATGAGATGTCATCATGATGCTATGTTTGTTTTATTAAATAGGTTTTCCAAAATGGATATCATGGTCACATGTAGGAAATAAATTAATATAGTTATCATTATGTAAGCCTTATTCCACCATGTTTAGTTGTATTTTGGATTTCAAACATCCATCATCTCTGATCAAGATTCGTGCTTTGTAAGTCATTTTGGGAAAGTGTTGTGGGACTTGATGGGCATACACTTGGATTAGTTGATGGATTTTCATCCAAAAATAGATGAAAAAACTAAAGTGGTGAATTACACACTTGTTCATCTTCTATAAATGTATAGTTGTGCACATGCTCAGACTTGGGATGATAATCTCTTGTACATTCAACATACATACAATAGATCCATCCACATCTTTACAAGTTACAATCCATTCCAGACATGTCTTGGGTTTTAACCTTTAACACCTCTAGACATCTCCTAATGTGCAGTAGTAGGCCCTAATTCATTCACATAGGAAAGGGACATGGATAAATCTAAGAAATTTCTATCACACATTCAATTTTTTCATCAACAGGTTCAATAGATTCTCTCTCTCACACAAGAAAAGTACAAGGAACACCATGATGTACATCACACAACTTATACATTTTCAGTTAGAAATAAAGTTTGGTTGTAACTTCAAAAGGAACACTTCAAAGATCCACACCAAAATATCAAGCCTCTATGCTATGGTCCTTACACCTTTATTCTTAATCTCCCTCCATACATGGACTTGCACCCACTCTTCAACAAGGAAATTCTTAAGCCTTACACTCCACCACTTCTTGAGCCAATATTGACCCAATATCCTTGTGATTTAGATCCCAAAAACTTGTGCCCCTTAGACAAAGACCAAATCATCAAAGTGAAAGATACCCACACCCACCTTGACACACATCAAATTGTTTGAGTGGTTAAGTTGGACAATATTCTTATAAGGCCATGTGGAACACATCTCAGCAACTTTGAGTGCAATTTCCTTAGTTGTACATTGACACAATGGATATCAATGCTCTTTAAGAAAGGTAAAATGATCTATTCATATTTATTACATAGAAAAACAAGATATTCACTTATTTTTATGCACACAACTCACACTCCTCAATATGAAGATTTCCCACACAATTATGCATAAGTCTTGCATATTGCATAGAATTTCACACTCAGATCACACCTGATCACAACCAACACACTTCAATATAAATTGATCAACTCACAACCTTTTGCACCTCATCGGTACTCACTCACATACTCACATGCCCACACTTGTATTTGCTTTGGCACATCAGTGTGTTAGCCTACTCTAATCATATGGCTTATCAGGTGGCATTTTGTAACTGAGGATCTTGTTAGTTTAACTGTTAGTCACCATAAACCTAGAAGCTCAACCATCATCTAAAAATTATGATGAAATGACTCAACCCTCTTATTTGTAAATTATAATAGTTGTAACTACTATTGTATTCTTTTGTATAATTATGTAACATATGCATCTAGCCAAGGGTCGATTCTATACACAGTCATAATGTAGATAGAATGCTTCATGCATCTACTATGTAATTTATGCACTATAAGACATTGCACCATCTCCATATTTTTTTAATTAAATATAAGTTGTATTTCTTGCAAGTAAATACTTCCACTCCATCTAATGTGTTTAGTTTCATTATGTCTACATTAACTCAATGCATTCACTCTACATAACCAAACTCAGTTGTCCCTTGCATACTTGGTCATGGGCCCCATGGTATGGATCATATAATATAAAGAAGGCCCCTGACCAATATACAAAACCTTTAGAGGATTTATACTCAAATAATAATTCTCCATCATGGTATAAAAAAATCCCCTCCCTAGGTCTAAAAAAAACTCTCCATTTCACAATCCATGCAAATGACATAAAAAAATGACTTATAATCCTTTAGCTATATCACTTATTCTACTAACCTTTATGATATTTTTGAACCCATTAAAACACCCTTGAGTTCCTATTTAAATTCTCCCTCTTGACAAGTCCCTTAACATGTCAATAAGACCCACTGCCTCGTTTTGAGACAACACATCCCTGAAGAACTCATTGCCTGCATACTAAACAATGAGTTTGGGTAATTCCATTGGTTTGGCCACATAAAGTGGGTAATTCCATTGGGTTTATGAAAATATGGTCAATGACATAAATATCATTTTATATAAGAAAGAGAGAAGACCATACTAGGACCAACTACATATAAGTGGTCACGTCACAAAGTAGAGTGGGTGCCTAAAATCAAGAGATGTTTATGTGATGGGTTTAAATGATCTAATAAGGAAATTTCATACAAGGAACTAATGAATAAGGGAAACCTATATACAAGATGGTGATAATAGAATTTAATAATATATAAATACCAAATGACTAAAAGGGTTGTAACTACATGAAAAGGAAATGAAAATTAACCTAAGTATAGATAAGAGAATCTAAACTCTACACATAAAGATAGCAGAAGTAATAAAAAACTATACTCGAGTACTATGCAAAATATGTGTGTGTGTGTGTGTGTGTGTGTGTGTGTGTGTGTGTGTGTGTGTGTGTGTGTGTGTGTGTGTGTGTGTGTGTGTGTGTGTGTGTACACACACACACACACACACACACACACACATTAAATAGACTTTTAGGCACATTAAGCTCCCTTTTGGCTTTAGTGGCACTTATAAGATTGTTGTAGGTGAAGGCATCAAATGGGGATGAAATCCTAAGTGTTATTAATTGGGGAATATAAATACTAAGGAGCATCTCCTTGGTTTATATTCTTTCTATTGAGCTTTAAAGACCTTGAGCAAGACTAGACCTCCACAAGAATAAGCCCCTATCTCCTAATTCCTCTTATAAACATAGAAAATAATTTTCATGCATAAGTAAATGAGATGAATTTTATAAGTTTATGAAAATGACATATTAGAAACTTAGAGATATTGATCAAAGTCCTAAAAGTAACCTAATTACAATGTCAATAGAATTAATTTGGATTTGTTGAGTATAATTAATTAACAAGGACATAATTTTAGGTTAGCCATGTCAGTCTAGTGCAAATAAGCAAATAATTGAATTCACCAAGATCAAATTTGTAGGAAAATGTCATATGCTAAGAAAATATACTAGATTGACTAGGATTAATCTAGTATGAAGTACAGTGGATGATACCAAACTAGATCAATATGGATTAATATAGTATGAAAAAGTCGAATTACTAAGCAAAATGAGAGAAGTGAAGGGAAAATATACCCATAGGTGGAAAAATAGACTTGAAGGCATGAAAATTATGATAAGTAGGTATATTAGGATAAAATGGACATCTCTTGAAAATCACCATGAACCAAACGCATCCCTTTCCCATTGAAATCCTTAGAACATGAAGTGTAGGAGATTGATGCACTGACAAAGATTGATGCACTGACAAGTCCTATAAAAGATCATTAGTGACTACAAAATATAATTATTTACATAAAATGTCTTAGATAATCCTCCAATGTGGCATTAATCCTCTCTTTTTGACCATTTGTATATAGGTAGTGGGTAGTAGACATCTAAAAAGTTATCCCCATTAACCAAAACAACTTAGACCAAAAGTTACTTATTAAGTATACCTATTTGAGATGATGCTAAAAATAACACCCCAATATTTCACCACATTTTTAAATAAATACTGTATGAATATTCTGCTTTGCATGGTGCTTTGTATGAAACAAAAGTGGAATACTTTGAATGAAGAGGGAAAGGACAATATATTTATGCAAGAGAAACAATGCTAAGAAAATGTTAAGCTATAAATGAAAGGGAAAATGTGTACACACACATACATGATATTTTAACTTGGGAAAACCCTTTTAGGAAAAAACCTAACACAACAACCTTTTTCCTTATTGTATTAACCCAAAATTTTATAATATAATAACATAATTTTTTTCTCTACCCTAATGAATGCATGATTATATGTAGGAACATTAACAGGTAACCATCTAATAAATATTACAATACAATGGGAAAAAACTTGGGTTGTGAAACCACCCATACATTAATATGGATATAAACCATGGGTTTTTTGAAATGCATATGCATTATTTTAAATTTCAAAATGCCTATCCAAACCTCAATTTCATGTGATGAGATATACATTACATAAGGTGTTGGCCCCTAAGTTTTGACCAAGTATTTTTCCATTTTGGTGCATAACACAAAAGGATAATTATCCATTTTGATGCAAGTCTAACATAGTGTGAAAGGACCATGGCATAGAAAGACTATGGCATGTAGTTTCTAGGCACATAAGTGTCATGATGTAGAACTTGCCAGGCATGGAAGGATAATGACACAAGAGACCCAATACGAGAGGACTCAATAAAAAGGGAACGTGTCATGAGGGACTAGAGAATAAAGGGATGAAAATAAAAGTGGAAGACTAGGGCAGAATGTGGGAAGTGGAGTGCAAGGGACATGAGAGAAGTTAGAAGAAAATTTAAAATGGGATACTTTGACCCCATTGATAAGATGTTTTGTACTAGCCCATGAGGAATGAAAAACTTGACCATCAAAATATAACATAGAGTGAGGATCTAGGGGTGTAAAGACCCGAGTTTACAAGAATAACTAATTATAAGAGCTAAAACTCTTAGTTTTTTGGGAGTTCATGTGCCATCTATTCATGATAGTTAGAATTATGACATTTGGTCAGGGAAAAACAAGTATAAAAACCCCTTTTATAATCATTTGCATGAATGGTGATTTGAAAATAGAGACAACATTATTGTCTTGTAATTTAGTCAAAAATTAATAAGAAATCAGTGTTTGCCATATTGTGTTCCAAATGATGAAACATTATAAGTGTTGGATGATGGATATGTTTTATTTCTAAGTCATGGATATCTTTTTCTTTTATCACTAATATTAAATAGTAATGGTGATCTTAGTTATATTGGTAGTTAGATCTGGGACAATAAGGATCATAGTAGTATATTTATGGTGTTGAATAACTTTTTAAGAACTATGTTACAAAAGATGAACAAACATATAACATTGTGCTACAAAGTCTTTAGGAACCACTATTTCACTACATGCTTTAGGTGAGCATGCGATACTACATCTCATGTGATAGGGATAGTGTGCTAGCCTATTGGGAAGAAGTTTTTAGCATTGAAGTAGAAGTAACTAAAAGAACCCAACATTTTGGTTCCATTACAGGGACACGAAGCAATTGAAGCACAATCATGGGAATTTTTTTGAGTGCATCATGCTAGAGAATATTGAAGAATGGGTTACCAGTTTTGAAGACAACTTTACGATCTCATATCTTGAACCAAGATTTTATGCATGGAAGTGGGTAGAGAAGAATATCTATAGTTCACTGTATGAAACCTTCTTTTCTAAGGTCCCAATTCTCTTGCATTCTTTGATTCTAGATTAAGCTCAAGGATGATCTAAAAATATTAGAATAAGGTAACCTTAGACACTTTAACAACAAAGGAGTTTAGCATGACTTGAAGTTTCCTGGTCATGAGTAGTTAACTTTTAGTTGAGAGACATTCAAAATAGCTATATTTTAGAGTAAACTATGACCACCTATTCTATCTTGAGGAAGCAAATTTCTAATTTTTAAGAGAGCCAAGGGGACAATATCTCTCATTATTTTCCTTCAAAATTAAGAAGCTAATTATTGACCTTAGATTGGAGGCTCTACCCATGGAGGGCTAAAATCTCCTATACATGAGTCACACATTTGGAAGGGGAGACTAGGTGTTGATTGATGATAATGGGTTCAACATGGTAGCAATATAGTGAGCATTATGAAAATGGAAGTATAATGAAGCTCAATAGAGTATTATGGGAGTTAACAGTGTGGGAAGAGATTGAGAAACCTCAATGAATGCTATGAAGAACTAAAGGGAGGTGGATACGCATGAGGAACCCATCACTTTTGAGCCATGTTATTTGCCACTTCTATCTATAAAGGAGAACCAAGCTATAATTCAAGAATCAAGGAACCAATTTTGAATCAACCAGGATCCCCCACCATAGTGCATGCTAATGACTTTGAGTTAGACATAATTCATATAGAAAATTTAGATACAGACAACACAAAGTTAGGAATTGAGTAGGTATGGGAGATTGAAACTAGGACATTGGGAGATCATTCAAAATATACATTATCTTTCCCTCTTTAAGGGAATTCTATGGCAAAACTTGGGATACTCAGTGGATTTGGCCCTTAAGACCAGAGTACAAGCCCAAACTTGGGAAACTAACCTTCTACAATGCCTCTTCCCACAAGTACTACTATTGGAGGCATTGGAGGATGTGTAAGTGGAAGTGGACCCCCTCATAGAACTGGAGCTAGATCTTCCCAGTAACCACGTACTCAACATCCTAATACAGTTTGCTATGAGATGCCATTACATTTACCTAGATAATGAGGTGTAGAGAATGTAGTTTAATCATATCCATAAGTGTTAATTGATTTTGAGAGTGCACACCATCACATCTTCTAAATGTAAGGCTAAACAGTTTTTAACCACACTTTCAGATCACATGCACAAATGGTATCAAAATTTTAACCCTCAATAGGTAGTGGTCAACTATGACCAGCTCAAAATAACCTTCCTGCAAGAATTTAACATTCTTGATTTTGAGTAGCAAAGTATAATGACACTGAAGGACATAAAGCAAGGTCTTATAGAGAGTGTGCATGAATATGATGCACAATTCAAAACATTACTTTATAAATTATCATTTGAAATAAATATTTCTCAACATACATAATGGTTTATGGGAAGTTTGCTAATACCTTTCCAACAAACTCTAGCACAAAGAACCTTCACCAATGTGCATGAAGCTCTTAAAGCTAAGATACATGTTGAAGCAATTGGAAGCATGGATACCAAGATTAGTCCCCTTATGGAGGCATAAATAGCATCCATGGCATCATAAATTTAAAAATTAATGGCAAAAAATGCACATGAGACACGTTGTGGTGTCTGGTGTACCGACTATGAAACTAAAGGGCATACAAATAATAACTACCCATGTAAGAACATTCACACAGTACTAAAACAAACCTATGAGATCTATCATAAAGAACATAATGTTTGTTCTTGTCTAATTTTGAAATAGTCTATGAACACTAAGGTGTCTAGGTATTGTAACATTTGTGATTCCTACACCTATGATACCAAGGATTGTTGATTGATCAATGATATTCATCAAGCTCGAGTGCATGATATGTGCCAAACCTCAGTCACCAATACCCAAGATAATGGTGACTACCATGGGTGAGGGAGAGGATGAGGATGAGGTGGTGTTCAATTTCCATAAAGGACTTTCTATAAATGTGGGTCACCAAACCACTATCAAAGGGATTGCCTAGAGTAACTAACTTGTGCCTTTTGTAAAAAGGACCATTGACTGGAAGAGTGTCCTGATCTATATGAAACTATCACTAAGGAATGTAATGAAAAGCATTTCAACACGATTCAAATAGACAAACCACAATGGCATGCATGACCAACCATCCCAATAGTGCAAAAATTAAATATCACCACTCGTAGTGGGGGACAAACTCAATCCACAACCAACTTGATTAAAAAGGTACATTGAGAAGAACCATAGGAAAGGAAGTACCCTAATGCAAAGTAGTAAAAGGATGTCCTTTAGGATACAATGGCACTTGTTTGAGATTTCAAAAGTGAGATTTAATACCTCAAGGACAAGGATGTGTCACAATGTGCCATAGTGCAAAAGGAAGCCCAACCTCAACTAGTAGTGTGGTATAATTTTCAAGAACTATGCAAATGTATGCTAGATGAAAAAATTGTTCCTTAGCTAAGTACTTGGCTTAAAATTTAGGCCCACTTACCAAATGATGTCTTCCCTCATCTAAGTTGGCAAAGTGAAGATCACTATTTATATCATGCCTGACATCAAGAAACACCTAGTTCTTCTTACCCAGAAGATGGAGAGATATTGGTTAATGATTTTATCAATAGATGGGTAATTCAAGATATTCTAGTAGATACTAGAATATAAGTTAATGTTCTCAATAAAGATGCTTGGTAAACAATGTCTAGTCCAGCCTTGAAACCCTATCCTCATGTCTTGTTTATGGTAAATAAGACTCAAGTGCATCATATTGGAGTCCTCAAGAATGCCACCATTGACATACTTGGGCTTCCCTTCAAAGTAGATTTTGAGATCTTGGATTTGGCTAAAGCTGATGATCACCCAAATCTACTGGGAAGGCCTTGGTGCTATGAGAACCATGCAAACTTAAGATTTAACAACCAATACATTAGTTTTGAAAAACACTGATTAGTACACAGTAATAAATGGACCAAGCACAAGGACCTCCCTATATTGAGACCATAAGTGTTGATGAAGATATCAATAACTTGTATAATGTTACAACCTAAAATGATGAGCATCATGATCTAATGCCAGATGGTATTCTCTAGTGGATAGAAAACTAGTCTATCTTGGATAATACAAGCAATGCTTAAAAATTTTAGGCCTATGGTAACTATGATCTCACTAAAAGGTTGTACAACATCGTAAACATAGAGAGAATCTAACACCAACTTCCTAACCATCACAAGTTTATGTGTCTCATGGGTTTAACAATGAGAGGACCACTAGTGAGACCACCACTGGAAAGACTTGATCAAGCCCCATGTTTCTAAGGACAAATGGAGGTACATAACTTTGTCCAACATATTTAAGAGTTCTATGATGTTAATAATGACCAGATGGGGTCATTCAATCACATTTTTTATGGTACTATCTCTAGATGGTGGTGTACTCATAAAGAATGAATTTTATATTGGGATAAAATGAAAGCTACTCTACACCATATATTTCATCATGATAATAAGGTCAGAGGAACACTTAATTACAATATTGTATAAGCACCAAAACCTCACATTAAGGCTTGTGAATCAATATGGTAGATTGAGGACACATTATTACCATAGTACCTCTAGGTGCATGCATTCTATATGACTTTGTGAACTTAGGTTTGGGCATGGTATATTCATGAAGAGAGGCAGATGGGTACCAAGTCCTGGTAGTTAGTAAAGGAGAACATGATGTCGGTGTTATCTTACTCTTCACCAAGGATGAACTTGCACCTCACCCTTCAAGCCATGCATGAAGTAGTCATTGGAGACCCAAGTACCATCAAATACCACCTAAGTCATAATCATCAGGAACCTAAATAACCATTGCATTTATTCACTAAGCCCCCCACCCAATCAGTTCCTACACCATCAACCATTCCTAGTGAACAATGTCAGGAAGAGATATGCATGGGAAATAAAAATTGTATTCCAAATGGATGAAGCTAAAGGATCTACTTCACTTGACCCCTTGACTAACCACCTAGATGTCCTTACAAGGACTGATTCATTAACTATTTAGGACACAATTTCTCCAATGGACAACCCTTATTATGAACCCATTCAAACTATTCAATGTAACATTAGCATGGAGCAGGAGCCAAAGATGGAAACAATTGGAAATTATTGGACTCACACATAAATTTCCAAGATTTTTGAGTTGTTGAAATAGTATCAAGATGTATTTTTGAGGAATTATAGAAAAATGAAAGGAGTCCACCCTTCCCTGGGAAAGATGCACATAAAGCTAATAAATGACACTTGCCCCATAAATAAATGACCATATAAGATGAACCCTAACCTCTGAGCATGAGTGAAAGAGGAGATTGATAACATGCTATGCACCAGAGTAATTACTCCCATTTCTAAATTTGAATGGGTCAATCCCATGGTAATCAGTATAAAAAAAGATGGGCATATTTGTATATATGTTTATTATTGTGTCTTAAATGCCTCCTATGTAATAGATCCTTTCCCAATGCCTTTCATGGAGGAAATCCTAGACGATGTTATCAGTTGTGAAGTATACTCTTTTATCAATTGGTTTTTAGGTACCACCAAGTACAAATAACTAAGGAAGACCAATCTAAGATTACTTTTGATATTGAATGGGGAAATTTTCCTATGCCATCATGCCTTTTAGGTTGAAAAATCCCCAATAATGTTTTCATAAATGGAAATGCATCCAAAATTGAGTGCTAGTTCAAGTGGGTAGCAAGCCTAAAAAAAACTATAAAGGACAATAAAGGCACATCCCTCTAGACTCACTACATTTTTCCCATCCTCACCACATCCATCTCCACCTCACACTTCACCTTCACCACCTCATCCATCTCCATCCCCTCATACTTCATCACCTTTTACCTCACCTTCCTCTACTAATTTCACTCCTTCCCACTCACCTACCTTGAACCATTCATCTCCTTAGTGAAATCCCTCACCTTATCCACATCCATGACCACCTTCACCTCCACCATCTCTAAGGACTGCCATAGGGTCAACACCACAATAGCCTCTAAGGCAAGCACCCCAATGGGACTCCTGTCAGTTATAGATTCATAGTTCAAGATTGGACTCTAAGAAGACTCCATCCCTATTATAGGAGGCCCCATTTAGTGATCAAATTGATATTGATGAAGTGGGAGTGAGTGAAATGGCCTAAATAAGCCATCAATAGGATGAACTTGAGTGAGATCCAAAAAAGGGGAAGGGACTAACTAAAGAACATGAACAGAGGGAGTTATTCACTATGCGTAAATGTTACCAATTTGGTATAAAAGATAAGGACCTCTATTTGTGGTTTCACTTCCACCCCAAAGACTTGACTCTATAAATAAGGAAGCAGGTGTCCTTTTTGGAAATTTACAATGAGGAGCCCCAATTTGGCATTCTTTTAGATTTTATTTTTTCTGGCCTGGATGCTCCAGAACTGCCAAACCTTATAAAGGCTGATCTATAGAGGCTAACTCCAATAATGGAAAGTGATGCATTTTTGAAAATGGCCATATAAATAACATGCCAAAATATTTTATTAGATTCAAATGCATGCACAATGGAAAGGAAAAATGGCAGGGTTATAGAGATGTATAATATAGCGATTGAAAAAAAGCAAGTGCTATTCAAGAAAGTGGTATCTTTAAAGAAAAAGATCCAAGAGGCCATGGAGGCAAAAGTAAGGGTACTAATCCTTTATAAAAAAAATTTAAAGAGGATCTGGCACTTGAGAATGGTGTACCATTAGACGGGGATGCCATCAGGAAATTGGAAACCCTAGTTGAGCTTTTGCTCAAGAATAATAAGGAGCACCCTATGCCAAGAGATGAGGATAAGGAAATAAATAAATAATTCACCATGGTAATCCACATTTACAAGAGCACCTTGGAGAGAGTTAGGGAGGTTATCCCCATTTTGGATGTAATTTTTTCATGCCTAGCATGCTTGAATAAAATAGTAGAGGCCTGGCTCCATGATGAGGAGGTCCTCAGGTAACAAGAAGCTGATGTTACCCTTTTAATAAAAGACCATGGTAAATGCACAAAAGCATTCAAGGATGTTGAAATGATGGAAGATGCCACTAATAATCATAGTCAACAAATAAATGCAAGTTTTGCCATACTCTAAGGATAGGTTGATAAGGAGGTCTCTAAATTTAGGAGACATATAGAAAGAAGCAAGTGCAACCTTAGATGAATAGATGAAAAAGATCAAGACTTCAACTCAATTCAAGGAACTGAAAGAATCAAAAGAGGCTATTGAGAGAATAACTTCCAAAGTCCTCGATGCATTATCCCATTGGGATGGGCGAAAGAATGAACTCGAGCAGAAGGGACCAAAATTTTTGGAGGATACTAGCATGGTTTAGTCTAATATGGACTAAGATCTTAGTGTGGGATGGTGTTTACCCCTAAGTTTTGACCAAGTATTATTCCATTTTGGCATATGCTATAGAAGGAACAAGTCTAACATGGTGTAGAAGTACCATGACATGAAAATACTATGGCACGTAGCTACCAGGTGCATAAGTGTCATGTCATGGAACTTATTGGGCATAGAAGGACAATGGTGTAGGATACCTAATGTGAGAGGACCTAGTAAAAAGGGAACATGTCATGTGGGACCCAAGAATAGAGGGCTCAAAACAAAATTAGAAGACTAGGGGAGTATGTGGGAAGTAGAGCGTGAGGAATGTATGAATAGTTAGAAGAACATTTAAAATGGGATAATTTAACCCCATTGATTAGAGGTTTTGTACCAGCCCATGAGGAATGAAACACTTGGCCACCAGAATATAGCATAGAGCAAGGATATATGGTCACATAGACTTGAATCTATAGGAATAACTAATTGTAAGAGCCATGACTCTCAGTTTGTTGGGAGTTCATGTGCCATCTGTTCATGATAGTTAGAATTATGACACTTGGTTAGGGTAAAACAAGTATAAAAACCCCTATTGTAATCATTTACATGAATGGTCCTTTAAAGAATAGAGATAACATTATTGTCTTGTAATTTAGTAAGAAATTAATAAGAAATCAATGTTTTTCATATTGTTTTCCAAATGATGAAACATTCTAAGTTTTGGATGATGGATATGGTTTATTTCTAAGTCATGGATATCTTTTTCTTTTATCACTATTGTTAAATAATAATGGTGATTTTAGTTATAATGGTAGTTAGATCTAGGAGAATAATGATCATAGTAGTATATTTATGGTGTTGACTAAATTTTTTAGAACCATGTTATAAAAGATGAATAAAAATATAACATTGAGCTACAAAGCCTTCAGGAACTAGTCTTCACTATGTGCTTCAGGTGAGCACACAAGACTACCTCTCATATGATAGGGCCAATGTGCTAGCCTGTTGGGAAGAAGCTTTAATGCTAAAGTAGAAGTAACTAAAAGAACCCAACATAAGGGGTGTAAAAAATGCATAATATATAAAACATATTCAATAATCTTCCATATTGGGTATGGATCAAGGTTAGTAAAACTATGAAGTATAATTAGATAGATAGGTGTTCAAAGTATATAATTTTATCTTTTGTATAGTATTTTATATGTATTTGACCTTGTAAGCTTAAGCAAAGGTAGAAGAATGTGAAGAGTCTTTCATTTTGAGTATATTGAAAGATTGGAATGTAAAGAGATAACACTCTAGAATGCTTTATGTGCAATGATTAGATGTAATACAAGATAGTTCTAATGTGTGATAGAGATGAATAGTCTTAATATGGTTCTTTAAATTATCGTATATCATTATACTATGTGCAATGATTATTATAGTTTGATTTAATATTTTTTATTCATTTAGCATATTTTAGCTTTCTCTATATTTGGTGTTTCTATGATTATTTATTTCATAAGTACCTCTATGTTTTCAATTAACCATCTAGAATTATGAAGCATATGACATTTTTAAAAATCTCTTTTCCTATATTTACACAAGTTATCCTTGTATTTAGCATGTTTTGGAGTATTCTATGAACCTATACTAATAATGTTGTGGTGAGCATGGAATCATTTGGATTAAATATGCTTGAGATGGTTGCTAGGACAAAGAGATATAGAGAGATGGTTGGATGAGAGAATCCAAAATTTTATAGAAGTAAGGAGAGTTTAAAAAACTATGAAGGAGATTATCCAAGAGCATATCATGGGGAAATATAATAAATATTTTGGTGTGAGTTAAATGGATTGTTAGTTGCATGGCTATATAGGGTAAAATATTATTGTTTCTTCTCAAGGAGGACAAAGCTTATATTTTTGGCATAAGATAAGTTAGACAGACTACACAACTTGAATACAAAATGGAATAGACCAATAGACTATTATATGATGACTATGATTAATGGATTTATTACCAAATTCATAGTGTAAGGATACATAGCCTTTGAAGATTTTCAAGACATGTTCCTTCAAGAAATTAGGGAGAATATCTTTATAGTGACTTACCTACTTTGATAAAAATGTTGGTTGTGGAAATGTCCATGGTGCCTAATCCAGACAACATGGAGTAGTCACTTTGGATACCATAGGGATGCATGTAGGATGAAGTGAATGATGTGAAATTGAGTAAAATAAACTTGAACTTGATCCCAAAAAATGGAAGACAAAAAGACTATGAGTGAGAAGAAAATTTAGGGACTAGAAATAGAACTACAATAATAGAGATAATGGAATAAATCAAGAGATCTAGAATTAACTGTGAATAGGAGTAGAGATAGGGTAGATGATGTTGGAGATGGAAAGATGTAGAGATATTATATGAAAGATGTTTGAATCAAAGGATGTCTAGTTTATGCATAAAGGGCTAATGAATAGTAAGAAGAAAATAGAAATGATGTAGATATGGAGATAGTGTAGCAGGAAGAAGGTAAATTAGCAGTAAAAAAATAGATGGTAGAGGTAGATCAAGGTTAATGAAAGGGTTTTTATCTAGACCTAGGAAGGAAATTTCTTGGGAAGAAGTTAGGTTCAAAGGTAGAAATATCACAGGTTCAAGTTCAAATTTTTAATAAATTTAAAATAAAAGTCATTCGTTTCAAGAGTACACATACCCCAACCTAATTTATTATTATAAAAATAAGAAGTGCAAGAGAAGAAGTGCATACAGATTGGTTTGATTCCTTTATGGATAAATTTGGAAAGTTAAGTGCAAAGATAAAATAGACATTAGATAGGAAGATAACAGAATAAGTAAAATTAGTTTTTAAGACACCTAAAAAGACTATTGTATAGAAGGCTAGAGTCATTGTCAATAATGTGCAGTCACATAAATTCATAATCACTAGTGCACAATCACCTTCAATCATAGTTACCAATGTTCAACATCCCATGGTAAAAATTACAAGTGTACCAAATATGTCTCTTAATATAGGTATGTTTGTTAATGCAATATGATGGGTCTATAGATCCTAAGTAGTATTTAGTAACTTGTGACATGTAATAGAAATGTAAAAGGGGTAACCTCTGATGATGTTAAGAGGTGTGAAATCATAGGGGATTTAGCAATACTATCCTTAGATTTCATCTATAGAATAAATATAAGTAACCTCAACTTTGTTCAAGTCAAAGATTTGTTAGTAACTGTTGACCATTTTTTGCATGAATAGTTTGTGTTTTCCCTTTGGCTATTTTCATTTCTTCCTTTCCCATTTCTTATGTCTGGTCTCTTGTTTTGTTACTTGTCTTTTCCCTTTAGCCTCTCATGGTTTGGGTTCTTCTCCCTTGTTCTTTGTTGTTCCCTTTGCCTTGTTTGCCTTAGCTTGTCAGGATTTATTTTGCCCCGAAGTACCCTTTGGAACCTTTCCAAAAGGCACTTTTCTTCCAAGTGAACCTTCAAAAAAGTTCTGAAGGGCACTTTTCTTTTTAAGTGTCCCTTTGGACTTTTATGAAGGGCACTTTGCTGTCCAAGTGACCCTTCAAAAAAGTTCTAAAGGGCACTTTTTAGCCCAAGTGTCCCTTTGGACTATTTTGAAGGGCACTTTGTTGTCCATGTGACCCTTTGGAAAATTTTCGAAGGGTACTTTTCTTCCCAAGTGTCCCTTTAGACTTTTTTGAAGAGCACTTTGTCTTTGGAAATGCCCTTCAAAAAAGTTTTGAAGGGCCATTTCCTTTGGAAATGCCCTTCAATTTTTTTTTAAGGGATCTTGTGCCTTTCCCAAGTTTCCTTCAAAACTTTTCTAAAGGACACTTTCCAAAGTGTCCTTTGAGAAAATTTCCCTAAGGAACTAGCCATTGCCTTTCGAGCAAAATTCTTGAAAGAATTCCTTTAGACAAATTATCTGAAGAAATTACTTCAAGAAAATTACCTAAAACATAAGCCTAACCCAAATGGATCCCCATGATGTGATAAAGGATGTCAAATTTGTTACAACCAACTAGCCATTGGGATTCAAAAAGGTGATGCATCGTAGGATGTCAAATTTAGGGTGGCCAACTAGCCATTGGGATTCAAAGACATGATGTGTCCTAGGATGTCAAATTTAGGGTAGCTAACTATCCATTGGGGTAAAACTTGGTGACATGTTAAAGGATGTAAAATTCATGCCTAAATTCTTCAAATAAGAAGTAAAGTCATTGGGAAAACCTGAATAACTCTGTAGTGTAAATCAAGTTTCTTAACATGCTTGACTTATGAATTTCATAAGTAGAAGCAATCAAAGAACTCGAAAGAGAAAGCAATGATTAAATCCATTTAGAAAACCCAAAAACATATTAAGTAAAGGAAAATTGGGTTTTCAAAAGATATGAATCAAAAAACCTAAAAGAGCAAGGTTAGTGAAAATCAGGTTTTCCAACATGCTTGACTTATAGCTTTATAAGTAAATCCATTCAGAAGGCCCGAATGGGTCGACAGTAAAAAAAAATAGAAGATTTCAGGAAGAATCTAAGGTTCACAACAATGATCCAAGCCATTTCTTTTGGAGGGTCATCTCATCATTGATTTTTTATTGATCCTGGTCATTTCAAGAGGGCAAATCAAAGAGAAGGAAAAACTCCAATTGAATGAGAGAATAATTGGAATCAATTTCACTAAGATGGTTATTTCAAACCATTTTGGAGGCATCTATTTTGGTACCTAGAATCTCTCTCTTCTCTCCTTCTTTTGCTATAAATAGGACCCTTTGGATCTTGTTTTATCATCTACATATAGTATGGTTAAGCCCTACTAGAATGTTTTACCATTTTCTTACCTTTGAGTAAAGAAGCATAAGTCTATTTCATTTCTAATTTCTAGGTTTTTTCTTGGGCATGTAAGAGACATAGAGTGACAAAAGGTGATGTTTTATCCTTATGGTCTCTATCCTTCATTCTTTTGAGCAAAGAGTTGATCCAACAGGCTAGGTAGAGTGAATTCTAGTTGTATGAGATTTTGCCAATGTGTAACCCTTTTTTGGACTATATAGGTTGTCTTTTCTAGTTATTTACCTTCTGTGATCTCATTCATTTTGTCTCTACATTGAAATACTTATGTTGAAATCTTCTAGAGCTTGAGTTATAGACTATATTCTACTATATTGTGCATAAGTAAAGGGCATACATGTGGATACTAATTCTTGGTGTATCACCATTTTAGACTAGGCTTTTCATTTATGAAAACTTCTGACTCTTTTCACTCATACAAGCTGGTTCAAACGTTTCATTGCACAAAATCTATTATAAGGAGCTATCCCTTTGCACCTAGAGGTTCATTTCAACTTATAGGCACACCTATAGGCCTAAAAATGTCCCAATGTTGCCTAAATTTAGAAGAGGCCTGAACATCCCTCTTCTAGGGTGCAAGATTTAGAGACAACAATTCTGGAATGCTTGATGGGACCTAAAGTATTGCTAAGTCAAGGTGAATGTTAGTCTTCATAGGCCTAAAGTAGTAGAAATTCCCTTAACCCAACATTTGGTGACTCCAAAAGGGTGTAAATCCTTGGTTCTAGACCAAGTTTTATACATTATCATACATGGTCCTCAAAAGGTCCTTAAGATTTTCTAACCAAGCCCTTTCAGCTAAAGATTTTCCTCAAGAACAACACCTTGAACCACTCCTAGACCTTTTAATTCCTTGGAAAGGAGGTTTTGGGGAAGAAGTAGAAGAGGTTGAAGAAGTTCAAGGAGAGGAAGAAGTTGAATAAGAAATAGAGGATCATAGGGAAAGAAGAAAAATGGGGGAAAGGGGAGAGATAGATAGACATCAACCCTTCCTTGATTTTAATACCCAAAACCCAATAGATATTATTGCATATGAACCTATCCCTCCAAATACTACCAAAAATCTTCCTAGTTTCAATGGAGAGGGTCCTATTATCCCATCTAAACATATTAGAGACATCTCTAATTTTTGAAATTTCCATAATGTTACTAGGGCCAACATAGCCATTAGGATACTTACTATGTCTTTAAAAGGAAAAGCACTTGACTGGTATAGAATGTTAGAGGGGGGCTGCATTATAAGTTAGGATGGCTTTGGAGACCTATTGGTGATAAGATTCGAAAACAAAAGTGACCATGATTCCCTAATACATGAGTTAAATGTAATAAGAAGGGGTCAAAATAAATCCATAGGAGATTTCAATTAGAGATTTCAAAGAATATGGTATAGGCTACCACCAATCATGAGACCTCCTCCTAGCTTTATGTTCCTAACATACCTCAAAGGGATTGGTACTGATGTTGCTATCATGTTGTAGTCAATGAGAGGATTCACTCTTCCAGGTGCATATGAGCTAGTAATTGAGGCTGAGAATAGTTTGATTTACATTGGAAGACTCCCTCCAAGAGTTTCCATGCCTTTTTTGTCCCACAATTTGGTTGAAGCTCCAAGCATGTCATAAGTTCCCATTGCTAATGTGAAGCCAAGAGCCTTTCTTACGAAGGTGGATAATGTTTTGGACAAGGATGAAGAAATCAGATCATTGAGAGCTCAGCTCAAGCAAGCTCAATATCAGACAAGTGCTCCTATTAATACACAATAATATCCTCAACAAGGATATAGAGCTCCATCCCAATACAATTATCAAGGGAGAGGATAAAATTAACAAGGTTACAGTAGCTATCCCAATGCATATAATCCAAATTCTTCTCCTCCCCTAAACGTTGTTATTCCAGTCCATGTAAATCTAGTACAAGGAGAAGATCATGTGGACCAATGGGGGCAGCCTCAAGGTCAATTTACACATGATGATGGAGGAACTAGAAATGCTTTGAATACACAAGAATAAGCTACTCCTTACATGATAGCAGAAGAATCATGTCCTAGCCAAAGGGATAGTCCTGAAGAAGGCATCAACCCAAGTGTGGGAATGATGAATTTTTAAGTAAAAGATGATTTTGTGTTGAATCAAGGGATGTCATTTATATCCAATACAAGGGCAAATAAGAGATCATTGGGAGAAGGCCAAGAACCATGAATAGTTCCAAGTGATGCCTCTCTAAGGCCATAAAGCACTAATCAAAGTGCTGCACCTTCTACAAGCCATGTTCCTCAACAAAATCAGAATGTAAATGCAACTGCCAAGATTGAAACACAACAAGAAAAAGATCCTTTATTACCATAAAAAATATAGGAGAAAGTGAATAATCTATCTCTAAATATTGTGGACTCATTAAAGAGCACTAAGACAAGCATATCCCTTTTTTAGGTTCTACATAGACCTGGTCAAAAGGAACTTTTGCAAGAGTAGTTAGCAAGCATGAAGGTGGCTCCTCAATCTTAAAAGCATCATAGTGTGGCTCTTATAAATTATCCAAATCATCTTTTGGATCCTTACACTAAATTTGAAAATCCTCCCCCCTTTTACCTCACACTCATTATGGGAGATAACTTGGTCTACAATTGTATTGTGGATAGTGGAATAATCACTACTATTATGCCTAAAGTAGTGGTTGATAAGTTGGGTTTGAACTATGAGCCACATAGTAAAGGTGTGTTGTCACTGGATGGAACTCCAACCAAGATGGTAGGATTGGTTAAAGGTCTGAAAGTGTTTTTACATGGCTGCCCAAGCTTCCCTATCATGTAATATATTGTGGTGGTGGACCTTCCAACACACTTTGCTATATGATTGTCTAGGGACTTTACGGCCAAGATAGAAGGATACCTTTCTATTGATTGGTATTTTATATATTTCAAGCCAAGGTATGGAACCAAGGTAACCATAAGGACTCAACCCTTATCAAGGTTCCATATTGAGCCATACTTGGAGATAATGACAAAGCAAAACTGAATAATCAACAAAGAGAAAGAAACAGTCCTAAATATTGAAAAATCTTCTCCTCGTGAAGGTATTTTTGAGTTTTATCTTGAAAAGTACAATAATAAAACATATGGCCTTATCCTTACACTTACATTGAGGAAACTGATATGGGAGTTTACTGCATGCATGAGGAGAACATCCCAATTCCTTCACTCACCAATGAATATCATGAGCTTGATGGCATGTGGGAAATGTTATTTGATGGTTCAAGGAGAAAATTAGGCATAAAAATTGGCATCATGTTGGTTTCTCCATCAAGGAATCATTACTACTCTTCTTATAGGTTTCACTTCAGCTACACTTGCAACATGGTAGAATATGAAGGCTTAGTTCATGGTCTCTAATGGGCAAAGAACAGAGGAATCAAGCTTTTGAAAGTCTATGGAGATAGTGAGTTGGTCATTCATCAAGTGAAAAGTCAAGCTATAGCCAAGAAACCCTTGATCAAGTCCTAAAAGCATAGGGTATGGGATCTACTTAAGGATTTTGATGCCTTCAACATCCAACCCATATGAAGAGACTTGAACAAGCACATTGATAGATTGGCTACAATAGGAGCATGTTTTGACTCAGCCATTGATGTTGAACAAGATAAGGATTAATCCCATATCAAGATCATTGTGAGACCTTCCATTTTAGATAATGAATTTTCATGGCAAGTGTTTGAGAGTGACAAACACATTGCACACTTCTTGAAAAAATGAGGTAGGCTCATCTTCAAGAAATCAAAATAAGTTACATGATCATTATGAAGAGAAAATTATAAAACTAAAGACAAATAAAATAACCAAGGGGATGATTACCTTAGAGAGTGTCTTCAATGAGGATGATCAAAATAAAAAACAAAGAATGAGCATATCAACAAAAGAAGAGAACTATGAGAGGGTTATGATTTTCAAGGATAAACTTTTACATATTGGCAAGGCTTGTTCTCAGCTGGAAAGGCAATATTTTATTACATTATTCAAATATTTTCATGACATCTTTGCCTGGGAATATAAGGACTTGAAAGGCTTTGAACCAAGTCTAGCTCATCACACCATTGAGTTGGAAAATGGAACTAAACTAGTAAGACAAAAGTAAAGGCCCATCAATCCCAAGGTAGAATAACTCATGAAGAAAGAGCTGACTAAATTGATTGAGTCTAGGATTATCTTTCCTATCAAGCACTAAACTTGGGTAGCCAACCTTGTGCCAATTTGAAAGAAGAATGGAGAAATCAAACTTTGTGTGGATTTTTATGATCTAAACAAAGTGTCTCTCAAGGATCATTACCCACTCCCTTCCATGGAATAAATTTTGCAAGTTGTTTCAGGTTCTCAATGTTTCTTACTTCTTGATGGTTATTTAGGTTATAATCAAATATTGGTAAATGAAGGGGATAAATTCAAGACAACCTTCACCATGAAGTGGGGGAACTTTGCCTACAAGAAATTGCCATTTGGTTTATCCAATGCTGGAGCTACATTTGAAAGGGCAATGGACATGGCTTTCAAAGGTTTGATCAATAAGTTTTTACTTATTTACCTTGATGATATAACCATTTTTTTAGAGGATGTTGTTGATCATATGGGACATCTATAGCTAGTGTTTATGAAGTGTAGAGAGTACGACATATCCCTTAATCCAAAGAAGTGCATCTTCACTATCCATGAAGGTAATCTTTTGGGTCATGTTATTTCAAAACAAGACTTATCTATTGACCCCAAAAGGATTAAAGCTATTATAGGCTTGTTTTTGCCTCAAAACAAGAAAGGGCTACAAAGTTTCTTGGGAAAAATAAACTTTTTAAGGAGGTTTATCCCAAACTTTACAACTATGGTAAATCCTATCACAACCATTCTAAAAAAGAACCAAGTTTTTACTTGGATAAAGGAAGGTAAAGGAAAATTTGAGTCAATAAAGCAAGCAATTGAAGCATATCCTACTCTCTTAAACCCAAATTTTTCTAAAGATTTCATTCTATATAATTTTTATAACCTTGACACAATCTCAGCTATGCTTATGCAAAAGATTGACGAAGATGTTTAGCAACCAATTGATTTCTTTAGCCAATGCTTAGAAGACTAAGAAGTGAGATATTATTTTGTTTAGAATCAAGATTTAACCATCAGTAGAGGTTTGAAAATGTTTATGCATATGGTTTCTAATAACAAGATCCATGTCATGGTATCGCATCCTATCACCAAGGAATTTCTCCTACGTAGGGATCTCAATGAGAAGAGAGTCGGATGGATCATGAAGGTGATGGAATATGACATTGGCATCAAGGTAACCAACCTAGTAAGAGAAAGAGGTTTATGTGAGCATTTATCATCTAAATTTCAAGAGCTAATAGAGTAAGCCTTGGTGAATCAAGTTTAAGGCTAACCAACTGATCAAATTCAAAATCAAAGTTGGATACAAGACATCATTGGTTTTATTGAAAATGATGAGTGTCCCAATGCCTTAAACAAATCTCAAAAAAGGTATTTTAGGCTGCAGGCTATTCCTTATTATCTTGTGGATGGCATTCTCTTTAAGAAGGATGTGAGCAATGTGTTGTTAAGATGCATTAACAATGACAAATTTGATATGCTACTAGAAAAGTTCCATAATGGTGTAGATGGTGGTCACTTCTCTCCTAGAACAAAAATTTCAAAAATAATGAGAGTTGGTTACTATTGGCCTAGTCTTTTTAAGGACTATTATCATTGGTTTAAGGTTTGTCCTCAATGTGCTTTCTTTGTTGGCAAACAAAATCTTACTGCCCTTCCATTGAATCCTATCCAAGTGGACCAACCTTTCATGCAATGGGGCCTTGACTTCATTGGCATGATCAACCCTCCATCAAGTGTTAGACACAAATGGATATTGACTGCTACAGACTACTTTATAAGATGGGTAAAGGCTGTTGTTTTGAAGAAATACAATGAAAATGCCATCTTGGAGTTCTATGATAACATTATAACAAGGTTTGGAGCTCCTCATGTCATCATCTCAGATAATGCACTTGCTTTCATACATGCTAAAACTTTTGATTGGGAAGTAAAGAGTGGAGTTCATTTGAGTATCTCATCCAACTACTACCCTCAAGGTAATGGATTGGCTAAGTCTACCAACAAGAACCTCATCAAGATCATCAAGAGGATGTTGGAAACCAATTAAAGAGCATAGCATAGTAAGTTAAAGACAACTTATGGGCAAATAGAATCACTCCCAAGAAGTCAATTAGTAATTATCCCTTTGTACTTGTCTATGGGAGATAAGCTATGATGTCCATGTCACAAGAGCTCCCTACCTTGGAACTTGTGTAGTAGCTGGAATTACTTGAAAACACTCCCATGGAGGTCAGATTGATGGAATTAATGTAACTACAAGAGGTAAGAGATGATGCAGATGAATGTTTGGAACACTATCAGGTTCTCATAAAGAAATACTTTGAAAAAAGGTCAAGGGCAAGAGTGTTCAAAGAAGGTGACTTGGTCTTGAAATGGGATGAAGATAGAGAAAAACTAGGTAAACATACAAAATTTGATACTTTGTGGAGTGGTCATTACATCATCAAAAAGCGTAAGTAAAGAAACTCCTTTCAGCTATCTAAAATGGATGGAGAAACACTACCTATTCCAGTGAATGGAATCCATTTGAAGCCTTGCTTTTGACCCTTGTTGGCCATGACTTATATATACCTTGTTTTGGTGTGTTTCTTTTGTTGTATTTGTTTTAAAAAAGTGAATTGGAGCATAGTGTATCCATTTCAAGTGTTTTCTTTCCTTTTTTTAGCTATGTGTGTGTCTCTCTAGCTTGTGTTTTTGGCCATGGCTTCTTCTTTCAAATCTTGTTTGCCTTGCGTGACTCCATGCCTAATGGAAGGATTTAGGTGTCTGGTCTTACGATAAAAAAAGCATGTCTCCCCTAGAAATCACTAGAATGTTGACCATTTTTTGCATGACTAGATCATGTTTTCCCTTTGGCTTTTTTCATTTCTCCCTTGCTCATTTCCTATGTTTGGTTTCTTGCTTTGTTACTTGTATCCCGTGAATATCCCATGAATAATCTCATTCAATATTAGATAAGGGTAGTTCACATGCCATGAGGATACTTTTAAAAATAAGAACACTTATCTAGGGGTCCTTCTAGGTAACACTATCTTGAAAATGAAGTTGTTAATCTCAATATATTCATATTCTCATTTTGACTTATGTCACCATTACCATTATACATAAATCCACATGCTACCCTTGAAAATGAGTGATAATAACAAGGTAATTTAAGGTAAAAGAGAATAAATGTGCATCATTAACAATAGACATAACACAACAAACATATATGTTTTGCTCTTTCCATCTAATTTACTTATCTTCTCAAGAATTAATGCAAAAACAACACAACCAAAAACATAAAAGTCATGAATGGTCTTATGTTGGACCATGATTCTTTGGGAGTAAAATCTTACAATGCTCTTATAGGGTCACTAATTAAGGATATAGACATTATATTGATATCTTCTACCCATTACCCATATGTTACATTTTCTCTTTCTATTGCCCGAGGTCAATACACTATTTTACAAGAAATCTATTACATGCTTCCAAGGATAGGACATTATTTATGAAGGAAACATGAAGCACATTTTGCCACAAAATGTTTAAAGCTTCCTTATGAATATACACCCATTTTCCTAGTGGAAGTTAGCTTGGAAGTGATAATATTCTATTAAATGGGAGTCTCATTCATATACCTATTTCCCAAAGACTTTTCTAATAATGCAAAATAAAATTCCTATGTCCATATGGGTAAACAAAAAAAATCCCTTTTCTCTCTTTCCCATCTATATTTGTGCACCCGACATTTGTATAAGATCCATATATATATATATATATATATATATATATATATATATATATATATATATATATATATATATATATATATATATATATATATATATATATATATATATATATATATTATGGTAGGCATGTGAAATAAATATCCCACACCAATCCACTTGAAATGTTGCCTATAGATAATAAACATCCATGGATTTAGTTGATGGATCATTCTTTGTTATCATGAACTTTTCCAAAAGTGCTTTGGCAAATTTTTATTTGTCATACAAATAATGTGATAAATTTTCCAAAAATCTACACCTAAATAATAATGTATGAGGCCTACATTACTCATGTCAAAATTAGAACATAAATTAGTTTCTAATTGATGAAGTGCAGTGGCCATGCTACTGTGATGGCAATATCATCAACATAGACAATGAGTATCATCATGCTATCATCGTTGCTTTTAACATGTAAATTTAGATGATAAATACTTCTTCTGATTCCATAATCTTGGAGTGCTGATATAATTTGTTTTAATAGGTTTATGGAGCATGCCTAAGTTCCTATGACTTGAAAAACCTGTAAACCCAATGGTTGCTCTTTGGAACCATGTATCCTTTTGGTTGTACTTTGTAAACTTCCTTACCTAAATCTTAATTCAAGGACACACTCTTCACATCTATTTGATACATCTTCCAATCATAATAAAAGAGAATAATTTAAGGTAATAGATAAGTTTTGGGGGAGATCCACCATTTATATTAGTATTAAAATATGTGCTAGCCTCAACAATTACACCTTGTAGTTTCTTCCAATTCAACATCCAAACTATTTGCCAATTTTTTTCTCTTGAACCAAAACAAGACAATATATATTTAGATGGATAAAACTTGATATATTGGAGAATGATCTCCCTTCCTCAACCTATTGGTAGAATGTTATTTACACACACCTTAGTCAAGAGGTGGATTCACTGGGGGTTGTGTTCATTTCTATTGGTTGGGGGCTTTCAAATAAATCTCTTGTCATCCATCTATTATAAATGAATGTGATATCAATCCATGTATTATATATAGAGATACAAATTATTGATATCACACATATAATATAAGGATGATGGTTGTATATGTGTAGCTCAACCTTTCCCCAGTAAATATATAATGGTGTTTTAATCTATCCAAATAAGCTTTAAATTTAAGGATAGAGTTCTTGATATGTCTCTTATTCCTCTTTTCTCCCTAACTTTTCCTTGTTGAAGTACTACTATTGTTTCCACCTCTTACTCTTCCACTCACATTTTTTACATGTATTACAATTTTCATATTACCTCCAACATGCAAAATAATTGTTATTCTTGGCCATGGCATGATATATGATAGTCACACTTCCATGATTCTTGGTTTACATTATCTTTTCATGATATACACATTGTATGGCAGTTATGTACTTTCATGATTCTTTGTTTACAGTGTCTTTTCATGATATGCACATTGTATGGTGTTTACATTTCCATGAATCTTGGTTTACATTATATTTTCATGATATGCATGGTTTCCATTTATAAGATTTGATACTTTATATAAAAGTAAGCGAGACCTTGTTTACATGAACAATTGATCACTAGAGTAGACACTCCTTCCTCTTTATGAGCTGAGACAAACATAGGTATTACTATTGTAATGTCATCTACACACACTCTAACAGAGGTATATATTAGTTGTAATTTTAAATTGTAAAAATAGACTTATTTTAATAATTTTAGTACATTGGGTAAAATATAACTTATATAAATGTATTATGTATGCAGGTTTGTCATATGACATTTGATAGTCCCAATTAGATGATTAGTAGGGTAACTTCTCATGTTTCTTCCATATTTGAAATGCCTATTTAGATATTTGAGCCTATGATTGACTAATTTGAGCATGAAAAATAGATTGAGCAGGATCGTGAGCCTGCAATAAGTGCATGTTTAAATGATTTTTTATTGTAGTTTGAATGCATTTTATGTTCATTTTGTAATAATTCTTGTATTTGAATAGGCTCAGCTATAAACTAGCTATGAGCATAGGACATGAGTTAGACCTTGGAGAAATCTAAGGAATTATATGGGTCTCCATCTACTAGCAAGGCATGCTAGGGAGAGTCTTCTTCGAGGAGGGCAGAGAGGGGGAGGCTATTTGATGAATATGATGTCTTACACATGAGATGTATTTTTTTGATGTATGTATAGAAATTTATGCATTTTTGGCATTGTATATATGCATATGACATTCCCCCAGCATTAGATACTATATTGGTATATGTAATTTTTTGTATGCCTATCATGACAATCTATGTATTATTTACATTGCACACAAGTGCCTATATTGTATGTCTATCATGGAAATCTATCTAATTTATATTCAGTTTTTATTTCATTGCGTGTTATTATACAATGTTATTTTGATCTTCCAAACTATTATCTATCAGATATTTTATTTAATTTTATACAAAAATAAGTATTAAAAAATTATTCTTTTCAATGCTATAAATCTTGGATCTCCCATAATTTTTTAAATTAAAGTTTTTATTTCATTGTGTAGTGGAAATGAATAATGACACTCTTATCACTTAGGATTAATAGAATTATTCCATTTGTAACTACTTATTTTAAACTTTGGAGACACTTCTTGGTGTCATTAGACCTCTTACAAACCTCTCACATTCATTCTCTAACTCATTTCATACATTTCATTCACAAATGTCCTCTCAGTCTTTCACTATCTTCTCATTAGGCAATCCTCTTAGGTTTCAAGTATAAAAAATTGATATAAGTATCAAGGACTCAATACTATATCATATATGTTCTTATATGGTCAAATAACACCTACCTTAACCTCTTACAAGCACTCAAACACACTTCAACATTCAATTCCACATATAGGACTCACAATGGTCTCCATAGGCTTGTAGCATTTTTTGTGCAAATTCTCTTGCTTTGAGAAATATAGAAACTCTTATGGATATTTAAATTTTTTTATATCCACTCTCTATCTCTTTATAGGTATGTGTCCAATTTAATTACCTAAGTTAACTCCTAGACCACACTTTGTAAACCACCCTTTAATTATAACTAATTTAGCCCTATCTTAAATCCATAGTCACTAAATCCATACTATATAGCCTTGAATCACACCAAAACCACTTTATTAATTTTAAATACATAAAAACATGTAATATTATGAATTTTCATTAATTTATAAGGGTTAAAAATCTTTCTATGGGGTTTTTGCTCTTGAAACCTTAGGCTTTTACATAGGCTGAGGGCCTATATAATTTAATATCTTGAGTATACATAGTTTCAAAGGACAAAAATTAAACATATAGGTATATTTTCACCCCACACACCTTATAAAATAGGTGAGACATCTCATTTCTCTTTATTCTCTCTTTTAACCATTAAAACACAAATTTTTAAGTCCTATTTAAGACTGTGACAACAGGGTTTGTGTATCAATGAGTGTCAAGGAATATCTTAAGGGATTTTAGAATTATAAATACCTTATTTACACCTATAAACAGCCATACAAACCATTATATCCGTTATCATACACATTTATACAAGAAAAGTCTCTCCTCTCTATCTTGACTATGCACAACAAGGCACCCTACAAGCTTGTGACAACATGGAGTATTAGTTCAATTTCAAATATCTCATGCATATTATAATATATTAAAAACATATTTTGATTATGGGACCATATTCCAAGTCCACATATTTAATGGAATACTTGACATGATTAATAAACAACTCTTACTTCCATTTACAATGTGACTATTAACCCAAAACAAGGTATAGATAGGGTTTCTTTGTTCTAGAGGACTTTATGTTGATTATTTACCATTATATTTTTTATAAAAAAATTAACATTCCAACTCAATTATCATCTCAATCTATATATCATTATGTACACAAAAGTCATACTCCCTTTGTGAGAAACAACCATTTACTTTCATATTAGACTGTCATAGGCAAAACAGGGTATATGGGCATAGGTAACCCTTTTTACTGAGTTCCCCATGTATAAATTTATTACTCATTTATATGTAGGTTTTTATAGGTTCAAAAATTTCAAAACTAATATCATGATGACTGATAACTTACCAACCTGGTGGAATCACTCCAAGCTCCCTTCCTTAATTGTGACCTACAGTCACTTCTTGGTAACCACCTATAGTCATCCATCCACCTGTAACCTTACACAAATTACAAAATATTCATGGCCTCAATGACCTTTAAGGATAACATGAAACTAATGCAATCATATACAATGAATGGATAATCCATGATAAGTCACTTTCTAGGTCAATAGGTCAATTACTCAATGCCACCTAATAGGTCAATAGGTCAATTACCATCTAATAGGTCAATAAGTCAATAGGTCAATAGGTCAATTAAGTTTCTACCACCACATAATAGGTCAATTAATTTTATATCGCCACCTAATAGGTCAATATGCTAATAAGTCAATTAAGTTTCTACCACCACCTAATAGGTCAATAGGTCAATTACTCATTAATTTTATAGGCCACTAGTTTAAGTTGTCAAAATTGTCAAAGTTTTTAAAGTTTTTAATAGGTCAACTACTCATTAAGTTTCCAAGTCTCTAGTTTAAGTTGTCAAAATTATAAAAGTTGTCAAAGTTTAAGTTGTGGTTGTGGAACTCTAGTTTCGATGCTTCCTGAGTGAAAATTGACACTAATAACACATTCAAGGGGGGTGAATAACATTTAGGATGAAGTTATTAGTCTCCCATCAGGCCTGATCAACAAACCCACCACCCATTTTGGCCTCAAGAACACCCTTCCTAATACAAGAAAAATGTAATTTTTTTAGCCTAAGTTCAAAAATACGTAAAATAAAAATTGTAAGTCATTATGTGAACCATAAAATCCTTTCACTACATATTTAATCCCTCTAATAAGAACCTAGAGCACTCATGTGGAATCTTTGATATCAATTTTTTAGACAAGTTACAGTGATGGGTCTAAAAATATAACTTTATGTCATTGAATAAGCAACTTCTTGAGATCCAACTACAATTTATACCTCTAGGACCTCCACATATAAACATATGTATTTGATCACATAAAAATAGTTAAATTACATGTTATCACCCTTCCATGATGTTTAAATCCACCCAAAAGTTCATTTTCACTACCGTTTTGGAGAGTGGAAGCACTGATAACAAATTTTGTTGAAGTTTAAGTTATGGTTATAGAACTCTAGTTCTGATGCTTTCTAACTAAAAAATAACACTTAAAACATGTTTGGGAGGTGTATAAAGTCTAGGACTAGGTTCTTGGCCTCCCATCAAGCCCGATCGACAAACACACCACCCATTCTAGCCTCAAAAACACCCTTCCCAATACAAGAAAAATTCTAATTTTTAGCCTAAGTTCAAACACATGTAAAATAAAAATTGTAAGTCA
The DNA here is from genome assembly GCA_037957365.1 of Torreya grandis. Lineage (NCBI taxonomy): Eukaryota > Viridiplantae > Streptophyta > Pinopsida > Cupressales > Taxaceae > Torreya > Torreya grandis. Next base: position 378,792 of record JARHVA010007180.1, on the reverse strand, counting down.
TATCCATGAACCATTAGATCCCTACCATACCTCTTTAATCCCTATAATCACACCCTATAGTATTCAGGTGGAAGCTTCAAGATCAATTTGTTAGACAAGTTGCAGTGATGGGCCCAAAAATGCAACTTTTTGTTAGTGAACAAGCAACTTCTTGAGCTCCAACTAGAATTTAACCTCTGGGACCTCCACCTAAAAATATATAACTTTTATCACATACATAAATAAAAAATACATGTTATCACACTATTACAATGTTCAAATCCACTTAGAAGTACATTTTCACTACCATTTCAGAGAGTAAAAACACTGACAATAAATGTTGTCAAAGTTTAAGTTATGGTTGTAGAACTCTAGTTTTGATGCTTCCTGAATAAAAATTGACACTAAAAACACATACAATGGGTAGATAATGTCTAGGATCAAGTTCTTGGCCTCATATTAGGCTTGATTGATAAACCCAGCACCCATTTCGATGTCAAGAACACCCTTCCCAATACAAAAAAAATGCAAATTTTAGCTTAAGTTCAAATAACCTTAAAATGAAACCTATAAGTCATTTATTTGAACCATCATAACCCTTTCATACCTATTTAATCCCTCTAATTTCACCTTAGATCACTTAGATGGAAGCTTCAAGATCAATCTGTTAGACAAGCTATAGTGATGGGTCCAAAAATGTAACTTTTTGTCAGTGAACAAACAACTTCTTGAGCTCCAACTGGAATTTCTACCTCTAAGACCTCCACTTGAAAATATATCACTTTAATCACATCTAGATAGCTAAATTACATGTTATCACATCACCATTATGTTAAAATCCACTTGAAAGTAAATTTTCACTACTATTTTAGAGAGCAAAAATGGCTCTATGTGATCACGTAGTGGACAAAAATGTAGTGGTAGAAAACATAGTAGTAAAACTGTAGTATGACAAAAACATCATGAGGAAAAAACATAGTGGTATTTTTAATATCACAAAAATGTCATAAAGAGCATAATTAGGACATTTTAGTGACTATCACATTGTTTATTTATTATCTAGTTCATTTTGGTGATAGTAGTTAACATTTCATGGTGGAAAAGAAATGCATAAAATTTACAAGCAAAATAATAGAGGGAAATGTGATTTTGTGAGGTTGAAAGTTATGGTGTCTTCTATGTGAGTGTATCCTATACTATGTTTTGTTCCTATGATGTTTTATCCTTGCTATATTTTTTCCTTGTTACGTTTTATCCTCACAACATTTTTCATGCTACATTTTTAACTGATATGTTTTTGTACACTACAATTTCGATGGATGCTAAAAAAAAACTGATAATAAATGTTTTCAAAGTTTAAGTTGTGGTTGTAGAACTCTAGTTTTGATGTTCTTTGACAAAAAATTGAAACGACCAATATGTTCGATAGGGGAGGATAATGTCTAGGACCAGGTTCTTAGCTTCCTATTAGGCTTTATCGATAAATCCACCACCCATTTTGGCCTCAAGAATACCCTTCCCAATATAATAAAATGCATTTTTAGCCTAAGTTCAAATACCCATAAAATAAAACTTGTAATTCATTTCCTGAGCTTTGATCACATTTAACCTAAGATTCTCTTAGCTTTAAGAATATATAATTATTTATTAATAGTGCCAACCATGTGAAGGTAGAAGCTTATCTAGCACCACTAACCTACAAAATTTTTTAGTAAGCAATTCAAAATGAAATTTATATATACTACTTATAAAATAAAAAGAATTTGGTAAAATTGATTACATCTACATTTGAAAAGTCAACATACCTTCGTATTTCAATCCAACAAACCATAAGAACTCATCTAACCTTAATAGTATCAAGAATAACTTTATGGTCTGACTCCTAAACTTTTCATAGTTTTTATTTAATGGCCTCCCATGATATTTTTATAATTGAATATTCATTGTAAGAATCAAATTTGAATAGTGTAGTATCTCCCTGTGCATTTCAAACTCTTCAAATAACCATTAATCAAAATATTTTATAGGATATCATCAAAACCAAGTTCTAGTGACTACCACTGACTCAGTGGGATAGTCAATGTTTTCTCCATCTATAACTGGGGAAGTCAATTTTTTGTATCTCTCTACACACTAACACAAGTAGTAATTAGTGACTTTTTCATTATCCTCATTTGCAATAACCAAAAAAAATGCCTTGTATCACAAAAAATCACTTTTAGCAACAATATAAAGATCTATAATGAGAATAAATTATACATAATGAAAAATATTCTATCTAGATGCACTAGATCAGATACATGGTCAAAGTCATCTGATGATGTCATATTTATAAGTTGTACTATTTTTGGAACCTAATATGTGTTGATTGGAATTAGAGGTTTGGCAATTCAATCATCCACCCACTATTGTGACTCACACTCATTCCAAATAGAGTCTCTGCATGCAGAATAGAAATATGCCAAGTTTATCATATGAATAGTCCAAGAAATTGCATATGAGATATGGAATAAGTGGAGGTCACTTTAACCCATTAGAGCTATACAATCCTCATACTTTATCAAGTGCTCTTCCTCTATTAACTAAAAATGTCTAAGAATAGTATAATTTGGTTGAGCACCATGACACATGTTCTCATTACACCATTCAACCATAGTTTTTGCATCTATCAAATGAAAACCCTCTTCAAATTTCAACTCCTCCCTTGCAATAGATCTTTTTACACATGTTCTAGCACTGTCATGCTCTCCTTTTCGATGGCCATCCTCGGTGAAACTTCAAATGTGTTCTACACTAGTGGTAATGTGCATCCTACTCAACTAATAAAAAATCCATGCATTTTTTAATTACAATGTGCAATTATCTGACCAAATGTAATGTTGATTGAAAGTAATATTCCTATGACTCAACTATTCATAGAACTTCTGAAAACAACGTTGCACATACTCTAAATAATGTGATTTATCATCACTGATATATAAATGGTACTCCCTTAATATTTTTTATTGTTTCTCTGTATTATTAGGTGCATGCATGAATGTTATATGCACAAATATGGAAACTTGTGATGATTTGTAATACTGTGATTGAACTTCTATTTGGGGTTTGAATGTGTAATTTTCAGCAAAATCAACTACTGAAATAATCAAACCAAGTAGGAATTTATCCTTGCTTATCTTGGAATGTTCATCCAACCATCTATCCCTGTGTGTGTGCTTTTCATACTCATAAATAGTCTTCTCTCTAAATTTGACCAAAAATTTGGAGACAAGTATCTTTTTGTAACAAGCTCACACCTTTTAGATTCTTTGCCATCTTTTACTTGATAAGTCACTGATTTATATTTTCTTAAACCAACTAATTCTTATCCAATTACACTTATAATATCCTCATGGATACATTTTTTTAATTTTGGTAATCTACCACAAATGCTACAATTTCTATTTAAACATGATTTGTTATAAAATAATTGTCCATCTGGTCTTTTGTAAAAGATAGTTGGAATAAATTTCTTAGCTGATTTTGGTGACAATTCAATGCTACACTCCTGAAAAATGTTGTTAGTATTTAAAGTACAATGAATATGGAAAAAAACATCATAGTGAATTTAAAATTGAATATGTTGCCTAGAATAATAAGTGGTTTATGTGTGATTTATTTTAACATAAAAAGGTTTTTCCATCTCAAAATATCTTTGAGAAATAGAAATTCGTGGATATTTTTCCAAAAAATTAAATTACAATTGTGTTTGAGTCATATCTAATAAATGTTTCATATGCGGTTCATGGTTATGAGAACCAACTCTTATTTTCACAACATCTCTTGCATTAGGTTAAACTCTTGTATTGTCTTTCTAAAATTGAGCAATTAACTCTTTAAGAGTATCAACTATATCCTTGTCCTTTCATGGAAGTCTACTAAAGAATGACCAGAGCTCATTGGTATTAGGTTAATTAAGTATTTCACATATTTCAATTACTTTCATTATTGTTTTTCTATTTATATTAAGTGTTCGGCTTAATTTTTCAAACCATTCATTTTTTCCCTATTTTGTTACTTACTGCACAAGTTGTAAGTATACACTAGTCAGCATTACAATCTTTGGTGCATGAATGTGGGCCTATAATATGATAAGCATCATGTAGATTTTCAACAATTTTATTATTTTCATCATCCATGTTAGATGTTATTAGTCCTAATGTGTACACTAAAGATCTCATCTTAATTAATTTTATCATTGAAATAAATAATTGACATATTTGATTATCATAATCCAAATTATGAAAGAAATTATCCCAAATTTGTTGAGCCAGTCTTCTTGAATGGAAATTAGACATTTTGTTATGCATTGGTTCTAAAATATTTTCATCAACTTCAATTACATACTTGCCTTTTCTACACACAATTCTTGGAGGTGTTGGTAATGATGGAATTTGTTGAGAGGTTGTTTCAAAATCATTATTACTTGCATTGCTTCTCTGTGAGATGACATTTTATTCATTGTTAATTTATTCATTATATGTTTCCATGAAATTTTCTTGATGGTTAATTTCATCATTATTTATTTTCATCAAATTTTCTTCATTCATGGGGGTTAAATCATCATACATAGACTCATCATCAACAAAATAAAAAACTTGGAACTTTAAGTATGAACTTCCAACATTAACTAATTCATTATTATTCATTTAATTATGGTCAATTTCATCATTATTCAATTGATTATGGTCAATTTCATCATTGTTTAATTCATTATTATCAATTGGCTCATTATCTATGGCATTTGGTTCATCAAGATTAGGTTTGTACCTTGTCTACCATGAAGTTTTTGCCTTCATACCTTGTGTTTCTCTCTCAAATATTCTAATTACTCTAGTTTTTTATTCTTTAATATCTTCCTCTTCCTTGAATGTGATCCATCACCCATCAAAAGGGATAATTAACAACTTTTCAAAGGTGGGGTCAAGTACACAGAGAATGTTTATGGGGACATAATTCTCTATTTGGGTTAAAAATAGTCATTTAGAAGTAAGCTTAGTCTAAAATAATAATAATGCAATCATGTTATGTGTTGTATAAGTTTCTTTTCCATCCAATGCATTGAGAAGCTTATATTAACAATAAAACGATCACATTATTATTAATATAAGCTTTGGGGTTAATAATTGGCAATGAGATCTGAGTGTTGCTTATATTAATAATAATGAGACCATGTTATCCTTAATATAGATAAGGGATTAAGGATTAGGGATTATGGATTAGGGATTAAGGCTTTAGTGCATAAGGTTTAAGGATTAGGGATTACAATTTATGTTTTAGGGATTAAGTTTTACAATTTATGTTCTAAGGTTTAAGGATTAGGGAGTAGGGCATGTAAGGATTGGGTTTAAGGGTGTATATAAGGTCTAATATCTCTATGCCATGTGTGAACCTAATTTTTAATAAAAAAGATGTTAATTGGGACTAAATCAATTGGTAAATAGGGAAAGTTTTTGGTTTACAATTTAGGGTATAGTGTTTAGGGCTTAGGTTTAGGGTACACAAGGTCAATCACAAAGATAATTCTTAGTCTAAATGATGTTAATTTGGGATAAAATGATTGGTTCAACATTTAAAGAGTTTATATTTATGGTTTACAGTTTTGGGATTAAGAACTTTAATCATTAGGGTTTGGGGTATAGGTTTTAGGATATATAAGGTACAATCATGATGGATATTGGGGAAAATTAGAGTAGATCAACCCCCAAATCAGATTTTATAGTTATGCAATTAGGTTGAAGGGGCTCAAAATAGCCCCAATTTACTTCAGATTCACAACTAGATTGGCAATCCAAAGGCTAAATTTTGGCCATCGATTTAAAACATGCATTTTATGATATCTCATGATAAAATCAACTATATTGTAAGGCATGTATGTTTGCAGCATGTAGTGGGAATTAAGCCACAGGGATTACAATTTATATTTTATGGAATAGGAATTAGGTCATAGGGTTTAGGTTTAAGGACTTGTATACTAATGTCTAATTGCTCTATACCATGTCCAAACCTAATTCTTACTACAAGGATGTTAATTGGGACTCAATTGAAATTGGTAAATAGGGAAAATTTATGGTTTACAATTTAGGGTATAATGTTTAGGGTTTATGGTTTACAGCTTAGGTTTTAATGTATATATGGTTTAGGGTACACAGGGTCAATCTCAAAGATAATTAAGGATAATTCAAATCACTTGGAACTATTTGTGACTATAGAATGTGTTTTTGGGTTGTCATTATACCTTGAATGTCACTGTGTAGATTGAGTCAATTAGTCAAATGGGGTAATCAGTCATGTAATTTAGTCCAAATTGGGCCCTATGAATTTAATTCTTAGTCTAAATGATGTTAATTTGGGATAAAGTGATTGATTTAAGGTTTAAAGAGTTTATATTTATGGTTTGAAGTTTAGGGATTAAGAACTTTAGGGATTAGGGATTAAGGTATAGGTTTTAGGGTATATAAGGTACAATGGTGATTAGGTTAAATTTGAGCTCCTTGAACCTAGATTTATGAGTAAAGAATGTGAATTTGGGATAAATTATCCCACACATCATCACATATTGATCTAATTAAGTTAATTTTAGTTTAATGAGTGATGCAATTTTGACCAAGTTCATCCCTATGAACCTAATTCTACTATATATATATATATATATATATATATATATATATATATATATATATATATATATATATATATATATATAAAGGATGTTAATTGGGGCTAAATTTAATGGTTTAGGGTCTATAATTTAAAGGGTTTGGGGTTTAGGGCTTAGGGCTTATGGATTAAGGTTTAATGTAAATGGTATAGGGTTTAAGATATCAGATATAGGGTCCAATCATTAAGGTAATTGAAGAACATTTGAGCTTCTTGTTCACCTATTTATGACTTGATTACCTTTATGTTTTCATTTTTGATAAAATTAGGGTAAATTATTCCATGTACATGTTTCATACATGTCATACAATTTATTGATACATAAATTTGGTTTAGGGGCTCAATTTTGCTTGAATAACATAAGGAATTGCACAAATTGACTAATTAGATCAATTCATGATAGAAGATCGATCTTTTGATTTTACCCCAAAATCATTTCTTGCTATTTAAGGGGTTCAAATTTCCTCAAATGCCTCCTTGATTAAAAAAATCAACTAGTTCCTCCTCTTTGGTTAATTAGGTTGAAGTGGCTCAAAATTGCCTTAATTTACTTTAGATGCATAATTAGATTGGTACTCCAAATGCTAAGTTTTGGCCATAGGTTTAAAAAGAACATTTTATGAAATCTCATGATAAAATTAGTTATATCATAAGGCATGTATGTTTGTTACATGTAATGGGTATTAGGGCATAGGGCTTACACTTTATGTTTTAGGGATTAGGGATTAGGGCATAGGTTTTAGGTTTAAAGACTTGTATATTAATGTCTAATCGATCTATGCCATGTTCAAACCTAATTCTCACTATATAGGATGTTAATTGGGACTTAATTAAAATTGGTAAATAGGTTAAGTTTATGGTTTACAATTTAGGGTATAGTGTTTAGGGTTTATGGTTTATGGCTTAGGTTTTAATGTATATATGGTTTAGGGTACACAAGGTCAATTGCAAAGATAATTGAGGACAATTTGAATCACTTGGAACCATTTGTGACTATAAAATATGTTTTTAGGTTGTCATTATACCATGGATGTCATCATGCAGATTGAGTGAATTCATCAAATGGGGTAATTAGTCGTGTGATTTAAGCCAAACTGAGCCCTATGAACTTAATTCTTACTCTAAATGATGTTAATTTAGGCTAAAATGATTGGTTCAATGTTTAAAGAATTTATATTTATGGTTTAAAGTTTAGGGATTAGGAAATTTAGGGATTAGGGCTCAGGGTATAGGTTTTAGGATATTTAATGTACAATCATGATGGTGAATGGGGCAAATTTGAGCTCTTTGAACCTAGATCTATGAGTAAAGGAAGTGAATTTGGGATTAATTATCCCCTACATCATCACATATTGAGCCTAAAAAGTCAATTGTGGTAATGATTGATGTGATTTTAACTAAGTTCATCCCTGTGAACCTAATTCTTACTATATATAAAGGATGTTAATTGGGGCTAAATTGATCCCAGTGGCCTACTAAGCCTCAATGTAAGGAATTTCAACCATATGATATCAATTGGGGATCTAAGTGCTTACCATATTAAAAAAATAAGTATTTTTTTAATTTGATATGCAATTCAGTCCAAAGGAGTCGTGTGCAAGGAATTACATTCATATATAATGGAAATTGGGGCTTACTTGGCCCTGATTGCATACCATATTGAACCAATTGAGTATTCAATTTTATATGATACATATTGGGGCCAAGCGAGGCTTGCCCAAGGAATCGTGTCAACACAATTTTAATTAGGGACCTTATTCCACACCTTATTCAAATAATTAACTGTTTGATTCAATTTGATATGAAATCAGGACCAATTGAACCTTTTGTAAGGAATCACATCCATTTAGTAATAATTGGGATTTTGATTGTGCACTAAATTTAGCTAAAAGAATATTTGGTTTAATATGATATCAAATTTAGTCCAAACAAGCCTTATTTAAGAAATTTCATCCTTATAATATCAATAGTGGGCTTATTTGGTTTCAAATACATAACATATTAAATCAACCAAGTATTTAGTTCAGTTGAATATGCAATTATGGCCAACCAAGGTTCATGAAAGTAACTGAATACATCTAATGTCAATTATGACATCATTGGCCTTGATTGTAAACTATTTCTAGCTAATCATGTATTTGGTTTTATCTTATATACATAATTGGGGTCAACTGAGCCCCATGAAAGTAATTTTGTCCATATACTATCGGCTGGGTTCCATTAGCTTTGATTGCACACCATATTGAACCAATTGAGTATTTAGGTTCAATATGATATGCAATTGGGGCCACTCAATCCCCAAGGAAGGAATTACATCCATCTAATATCATTTGGGGATCTAATTACACCATGTTAAATCAATTGATATTTTTTTCAATACTATACATAATTGGGTCAAACCAAGTCCTATGTAATTAGCTGCTTCCACCTAATATCAATTAAGGCATTTTTCACCCCATGCAAGGAATTGTGTCCATCTAATGTCCATTGAGAATATTTTTCCCTGATTGCACATCGTATTTAACCAATTGAGTATTTTCTTCAATATAATCTATAATTATGAGTAATTGGTCCTCATGCAAGGAATTTCTTCAATATAATTTCAATTAGGGCTTTGATAGCACACCATATTAAACTAATTAAATATTTAGTTCAATATAATACATAATCAGGGTTAAATGAGCCATGAGAAAGGAATTATGTCTATATGATGTCAATTGGGTCTCTAATTTCACACCATTTTATAAAAAACCAAGTATTTAGTTTAGTTTGATATGTAATTGGGGTCAACCAAGCTCCATTCAAGGAAATATGTCCATCTAATGTCACTTTGGGATCTATTGGCCCAATTGCACACCATATTGGTCTTAATAAATGTATATAGAACTTTGGTTGTAACACCAAAAATTAGTGGGTTGAGTTTGTATAAATTTAAACTTTATCAATAATTAATGAATCCATATAACCTCCTAGTTGTCTAGAATAACACTTTTGTGGATGATATTGTAATACTTGATTTATTATTACAAGACAAAGTAAATATACCTTAACCAAGGTGATATAAAAATTCATAAATTAACTTTTGATTCATAGCTTAATACATCTCCAATTATCATTCAATGTTATCAATTCTTCATAAGAACATTGGTCCCAAATAACAATCTTAATCAACTAATATTTGATCTTAAGACTACTAGGCTTAAAGGCCCCTATTTGAGTTTTAGGGTATTGAGAATATATACTGTGATCACGTTATTAAGTAATTCAATCATGTTGCTAATACAGTTAATAACATGATTGCGGTATTTGAATTTGAATTCAATTCCCACACCTTTTGGCTCGAGAATGGCTTGGATTCCTAAGCCAAAGGCTTGGAATGTCAATGTACAATCAGGTTTTGAAAGGTATGATAAAAAACAACAAATTTCAACTTTGATTGTCAAATACATAAGCATTTTAACGTGAAAATTCAAAAACTTAATACCGTCACAACGAGCATGCTCTCCTCTTTAAAAAAATATGATTTTTATAATTTTTGGACTAATTTAAGGTTTCAAATTATGTTGATTTCTAGCTATGTCATTTTTAGGCCACTACATACTACAAACATGCATGCCTATACATGTTCATGTAATTTGTCTTTCGTTGATCTGAGTGAAAAATAAGTTATATGGTCACAAACTAGGCCTAATTATACACACATTCAAAAGAAAAAATAATTTTTCATTTTTTTGAGGTAGTTAGTAGTGTCGCACAGATGGCTATCTATTTTTTTGTCAGTTTTTAGGATCTATTTAATTGAAAAATTCATAAAAATAAAACTATTAATTGAAAAAATATAGGTCACAAAATAGAAGATCTTATCTATAATTTTCCCAAAGGGTTTCAAATAATATTAAACATTGCTCAAAAAATGGTGCACCACAAGGTTGTATATCTACTATGTTTTATGAAAAAACAGGGGTTTATATTCAAATTTTAGATGTTTGACCTAGTCATACTTAACCATTTTTTTTAAAAGAATAGTGTTTTGGAAATTAGACTCAAAATACTACATTTCATGTTCTTACACCATCTTCAAATTTAGAGTGTAGATATCTCAAATTATCTACAAAAGTTTAAATTTCTGAAATTTCAAGAAAATAATGTCCACAGGGCGGCCACTTTTTGTCCCCCAACTTTGAGTACTTATCCAATAATTATAAAATTTTCCTAAACTATCATATTTTTGGTTGATGCAAGATTACACGTAAACTTGAATATTCTTGCATCATAGAGAAACCCCACTCAAGGGACCTAGGCCACTGACTCTACACATTTCCTTTAGTATGGGATTTATTTTTATATATTGAAGATTAAGGTTACTTCAAAGGAGAAGAGATTCCTACATCTGCATGCATAATTATGCTCATCAGAGAGGTTTTTATACTTCTGCTACTAAAAATGGGTTCCAAGAATTTTTTAGACTACAAGGATCTACATAGTTATTTTAGGACCTCTCTCACCATTTTTTAGGTAGACTAACCACTTTCAGATTTCATCTTTAGTTATTTCACTTTTTAGAACAATCTAAAACTGATCATCATCTCATATCATTGTCTACTTTTTGGAGGCTCGTATGCATTGTTCTATAACCTTGTTTCCAATATCATAAATCATCATAGAACTCAGATTAGTCATATTCAAATATACATCTCTCTATTTTTTAATTTTTTTTTTTAATTATCTCAAAATAATATTATTCAATCGCACACTCAATTAAATCTTTATTATTATATTTAAACACGAATTACTTAATATACAAAACCTCTCTCATAATTGATGTAGTATTTTGAATGCTCATGTGCCCTCCAAGTAAAACATGTTCCTAATTTGTAACCCAAAACAAAAAGCCATTCAAATGACCCAACATAGAGGAAATGGCCATGGTCAATTTCCATATTGTTAAGAAAAATGTTCAACGAAAAAAATCTACATACTCAAGGCAAGCACTTACTGTGCATCATGCCATATGGAGGAAATCAGTAAAAAATAAGTATTACCCACGAATTGAATAAGTTATATTACTTTGTATTTTATATGGTATCAAAATTTTGTTACCGGGATTTAAAAAAATTGATTAGTTAAAAGCATAGTTGAACTATATTGGTATAGTGGAATAGAACCAGGTTACACAATTTAAGTTTGTGATGCTAAGCCCCGTAATAACCAAACTAGAAACTTTAAAAAAAATCATAACAAACAAAAAATCATCGTCAAATTTAATCCATAACTACATAAACATATAATACTCAATGGCCATAGCTACTTGCCAATGTTAACCCTTGAATTAGAAGGTCATTTTTATGCAATATAAAATATTATGTTATATAAATTAAAAATAAAGATTCAATACCTCTAAGTTGATATAATGGGTATTTGAGTTTGCTTAATGATGAAAAATTGTTATATAAATTATTATGTTATATACATAAAAAATAAAGACTCATATCAAAAAGATTGTAGTTTGATTGGTAAGGATGATGGTTATTTATATTTATCCACCAAAATACAAATCTTTTTAAGTATTTAATATAGAGAGTCAAATGATTAAGGTCAGATTCATACCCAGGGTGATTTTGATGACATGGATGCCCCTTACTCGTAGTTGCTTAGTCGAAAGAGCTCACTGATTTAGATATGTGCTTACCCATAATTGTAATCTACTATATGTTTATTTCCAAAAGCTACGCACAAAAAAAAGGATTCATTGTCATAATGTAGATACAAGATTTGACCATTTATAATTTTTTACTCCTTTGATTTAGTTCGGTTTATTTCTTACTGTCCTCTTGAGATTTGTATAACTCATTGTGATTTGACTTTTGGAGTGTGACCTTTTCACTTTTTTTTTTATAACTAACGTTAAATTTTATCATATTTTATTAATAAGAGTACACTTTTCAATAAAATAAATAAAAAATAAAGATGCATTGCCCTAAATTAATATAATGGATATTTGAGTTTGTTTAATGATGAAAAAAATTGTGCTCTTAAAAAGAAAATGGATTTTTTAATCTAAAGTGAAACACTATTCTTATTGAAGTTACAAGTTATTGAAGGTATATTAATGGATCGTAGCAATCAAATTCAAATCTTGTAAAGGATTATATATATATATATATATATATATATATATATATATATATATATATAATCATGATATTTTATTTTTTTTCATTTAAAAATAAAATATTTTTTTATAAACTTTTACATTCATAAAATATTTATTAAAAAAATATAAACATGTTTTATGTAAGTTTAATAAATCAAAATTTTATAAATACTTTCTCCAATACCAAAATTTAATATTTTAGTGTGAATTTAATTTTATATATTATTGCATAATTTAAATTTTATAAATAAATAAATTATATATGTTATATGAAAATGGATAAAAGCTTTTTGTTCCAAACATCCTTGTTTAATATTTTGATATAAAATTATATTTACAAGTTAATTGCCTCACATTCTACATCTCATTTACTTAATGTAAACCAAAATATTAATTAATAAAATATGATATAATATTAATTTTTATTTATTTTTAAATTTTAATATTAAATTTTATTGTTTTAGACTTAATATAATTGAAGTATTGAATATGATCGTGAATTAGAATTGAATAACAAGTATTTAATTTTTATTGAGGTTGCAAATTAGTGTTTTTCGTTATTATTATTATTATTATTTTTTATAGAAATTTTATTTTTATACGGTTTAGGTGTGTAGGATGTTTTTTCCACTTAGTGCCAAAGATCGAGGGATATCCATTCCCCCAAATTCATCCAAGATACGATTCTGGTCTCATCCCTTTTTTAATATCAACAGAGATTTATATCTTGATGAATAACTAGATAATACCTTTTACACCATCATCCTCACCTTTAGACTATAACCCACTTAATTGTCATTAGAAAAAGAAAATAAAATATTAATTACCGACATCTCAAATCCGACAATGTTGATGATGTGTGTTCCCCTTCAACAGACAAGGGAATCTTGACGGACGGCAAAAGTGTAATATTTAGGTTGCTTATTGTATTGTATAAAGTGGATATGAAAATATTTATAAATTTCAAATAAATTAAGACAATAAGTATGAGTATTAATAATTTGTTTCTTGATTTTATAATGAATTTATTTATATTGATATTTAATATTTATTTGTCGTAAAGAGAATTGTAGAAAAGTTGTTATATATGTGAGGGATGATATATAGAAAGAGATCAGATTACAAAGATTTATTATGCATTATTATGTTCATCGGAGAGAGGCTTTTATACATCTACTGCTAAAAATTGGTTCTATTAGACTACAAAGATTTATATAGTTATTTTTGGACATCTTTGACTATTTTTAGGCAAGCTAGCCACTTTCGAATTTCATGTCTAGCTATTATGCTTTTCAGAGTAATCTAAAACTAGTCATCATCTCATATCACTATCTACTTTTTGGAGGCTCTTATGTGTTATTCCAAAACCTTGTTTCCAATATCATTAATCACTATATAAATCATATTAATGATATTTGAATGTACATTTATCTATCGTTCAATTTTTCTGTTCAATTATCAATTGTTCAAGATACTTTCATTCAATCCCATATTCAATTAAGTCTTTATTATTATATTTTTTACGTTATTATATTTAAACATGAGTTACCTAATGTACAAAGCCCTTAGCCCCTTTTATATAGTTGGTATAGTATTTTGAATGCTCATGTGCCCTCCAAGAAAAACATGTTCCTAATTTGTAACAAACAAGCCATTCAAATGAGCCAACACAAAGAGGAAATGGTCCATATTGTTAAGAAAATTGTTCAAGGAAATAAATCTACATACTCAAAACAAGCATGTAAAGTGAATCATGCCATAAGAAGGAGAAAATTAGTATAAAATAAGAAATGCTTTATCAAGTTTAAAATGAAACGTAGTTCGATTATCTAAGTCAAAATTCTATGCTCCTACTAATAATAATTGTATTATTATAAAAATAAGGATACTTTGTCATATAATTTTTTTTAACATACAGACATATTACAGAGTGAATATATATATATATATATATATATATATAAAATTAAGTATCTAACTGAAACATAGGGTTTCTCAAGTGTAATAAAAGTAACTATATTAAGAATAATGAATCTCACTTCCTTAGCAGCAGAAAAAACTGATGTAATAATGAGAGCAAAAACAATTACAGCAGTGTCGAGGGCAAATCCAACAAACATAATTTATTAAAAAATCAATACCAATTTTAAAACCAGTATAGTATTGATAATCATCAAAACCCAAAAAATGTTATATACTTATTTCATATTTAATTTCCACCGCCTTTATATAATGAAATATGTCTTCAAACTTTAAATATTATTAAGGATAAGTTTTTTTTTTTTAATATTGTGTTTTAATTAATTTTAAATAAAGTTTATATATTTATATTATTTTTATATGCAAAAAATATTATTTAAATATTTATGGATTATTTTTAAAAATTCTATAGATATGATTTGATTGAGATTGAATTTTTAAAATGAATAATAAAGAAGAGAATACCAAAAACAATATTACAAATGAAGACATCAAAAAATCACAGATGTAAAAAGAGAGGAAGAAAAAAAATTTAAAATGATAATAATAAACAAATATTTCAATAACGTAAGGCTGAATTGATAGATGAAGAATTCGAAGCAGAAAAGAGAACATGCATATATCATGGAAAAGAATGCACATAGATATCTCAAGATCAGGTGTGTGTATTAAGGACAAGATTACAAAGATAAATGTATTTAGAACAATTGACTGAGGTAGACGGACAACGCAAAAAATAACTTCATCGTAAAGCATCTCAAAGGTACTATCATTGATCTATTGCTAATGTTGAAATTAATTCTGAAGAACCAAATTCAATATTCATAGATTGTGTGTTCAAACATCATAGAATGCAACTGAAGATGCAATTGATGTCGATGTTGCAAAAAAAACACAAAATAATGATATAGAAGAGCAAATAACATCGTAACCTATAAGAAGAAGATAAGTGCAAGATTTAAAAATTGAAAGAGAACAAAATATAACTAATCCCAATGGAATTATTGGGAGATATTTGAATACTTTTCAAATTATTTTTGAAATGGTCTAGAGAATCTTGCTTCACCAAGTATGTGCTATATTTTTCAGGGAAGTTACATTAGAAGGAATGTTTCTCAAATACTTGAAGGCCTTGTATGCAATAGATGTTGACAAGAGGAAACCCATAATCTGTTTTCAACATCAAACAATATGGATCCTAGGCCACAAGTGACACACACAAAGGTTAATATTAGTATAAAGGACATACAATTAAGTTTTCCACAAGAAGTAAAATAAATAGCCAAGGTTTTGCCATATTGAATACAATATTTTTTAATGATTATAGTTAAGAGGATGGATTAGCATGGAACAAATTATAACTTTACTATTAATAGAAAGAGGGTATATAAGACATTGAAATAGAAAATAGAACATGATAGATTCTATTCTGATTTACAAATTGATGAAATTGCTCTTAGAGAGCTTCCAACTGATTCTAATTAAAACACATTTAACTAGTTGAAATTTATACATATACAGTTTGAAGTTAGAGATGTAGAAAAACTACCTTTCTTACTGATAGACCACCACATAATAGTTATAAACATCAAAACCTATTATGGGAAGAATTAAAAATAGTTATTACTTTGATTAAGTTATTTAGACAAGAAGGATAAAGTGAGGAATAACACCAAAGATGAATTATGAAACCTTGGGTGTCAAACAAAAAAAAGAACTTGATATGGTTGACACATTTTCATGGAGGTCAAAATACTTCGCCCTTATGCATGATAGTCCAAAGAATAATAGGAATAGAAAAATCATATCTGATAGGTTCCATTCATCAAGATATTCAAGATACAACATTCCCAAAGCAATCCTCACTTCTATTACTTTCACCAACTGGGGTTTCCACATTCAATATTGGTACCTCAACTATCCATGCACAACTTCAAATCCCAATTGTGGATTTTGTTGAATTAGAAGGAACAAGACTTACAAGTTTCTAAGAGGTTAGCTGCCACATAAAATACATATTAATTGATGAAATGAGCTTCATTGGGAAAAAATTGCTATAGAACATAGACTCTAGACTCTGTCAAGTATTTCCTAAAAATGCAAAGATGAGTTTCGATAGTATATCTCTTATTTCAAGGTTGGAGATTTGGTTCAGATTCCTCTTGTTAGTGATAGACCACCATATGATAGTAAAAGATGGGCTAAACTATTATGGGAAGAATTCAAAATAGTTGTTACTTTGGACAAGATATTTATATAAGAAGGAGAAAGTGATGACCAACAAAGGTTTCGTCGGTTACTCACAAATCTGAGAGATGCAAATCTAACAATAGATGACTAGAAGCTATTGATGACTAGAACAAATGTTATAATAAATAGAGCCACTAGTGAAGAGTTTGACAATTGTATTCATTTGTTTCTACAAATGATAATGTGCATAACCACAATATAAAAAAATTATATTCATTGAAAAGACTAGTTGCATTTAGCATTGCAACCAAAGTATGAAGTGCCAATGCACCAATGGGAGTTCCAAATGATGAACTTGATGTGGAGTTACTGATTTTAATCAATGTAAGGGTCATGTTAACTTCCAATATTGGGATAGAAGTAGGTCTTGTAAATGGAGCTTTAGAGTATATCAAAAGTATAATCTACAAACTTGGGAGTACCCCATCAGAACCATCAATATATGTTATGGTCAAGTTTGACAATTACTCAAGAATAATGTTTCGTATTATTTAATGTAATATATAATATACATTTCAAATTTTATGAAAAATTTCAATTTATATGTTAAATAAATACACAAAATGCACATTTGCTACTGGCATACCTATCTTAGATAAATCTATTAAAAAGACATCGAGAGATATCATTCTTGAGGTGCCTATTTCACTTATGTCGCAAATCCAATATAAGATAGGCACCTTGAGAATGATATCTTTCGACATCTTTTACATATATTTATCTAAGATAAGTATGCTAGTTCTACTATCTTTTATATTAACATTTGAAAGATAATGTTGAAAAGATAATTATCGTAAAAAAATATGATAAATAAAATTGATTGTCAAATTTAGGCCATATTTACATGGACAGATAATACTTAATAGCCATAAATACTTACCAAAGTTAATCTTTGAATTAAAAAGTCATTTTTATATTATATAAATATTATATTATATAAATTAAAACTAAAAATTCATTACTTCTAATTAATATAACAAATATATGAGTTTGTTTAATAATAAAAAAATTGTTATATAAATTAAAAAGAGAAATTCATTGTCTTAAATTAGTATAATATATATTTAAATTTGTTTAATGATGAGAAGATTTTTACTCTTCGAAAAAAAAGGAAAAAAGGTTATCAAAGGTGAAACATTTTTCTATGTAAATAATCGAAGTTACAAGTTATTAAAGTATATAAATAACCACAATTTTTAATGGTTCCAAGTAATCATATCCAAATCTTATAAAAATTAAGGTCTATATAACTAATATTTAAATTATAATTATAACATTTTTTTTCTATTTAAAAATAAAATATATTTATAAATTTTATTATATTTATAAAATATTTATTAAAAAAATATTAAATTTGTTTAATAAATCAAAAATTTATAAATACTTTTCCTAATACTAAAATTTAATATTTTAGTAAATTTAATTTTATATATCATTACAGATTTAAATTTTATAAACAAATAAATAATATATTTTATATAAAAAATAGATAAAGGTTTCTTTTTCCAAACACTCATCTTTAATATTTTGATTTAAATTTACATTTGCAAGTTAATTGTGCCAAACTCTACATTTCAATTACTTAATGTAAACCAAAACATTAATTAATAAAATACGATACAATATTACTTTTTATTTATTTTTAAATCTTAATATTATATTTTATTGTTTTAGATTTAATATTAATATAATTAAAGTATTGAATATGACCGTGAATTAAAATTGAATAGCGAGTATTTAATTTTTATGGATGTCACAAATTAGTATTTTTTGTCATTTATTTATTTTTTATTGAAATTTTATTTTTATACGGTTTAGGTGTGCAAAATATTTCTTCGACTTAGTGCCAAAGATTGAACGATATTTATTTCCTCAAATTCATTCAAGACACGATTCCGGCTTCATCCCTTTTTTAATATCAATTGAGATTTGTATCTTGATAAATAGGTAGATAATACCTTTTACACCATCATCCTCACCTTTAAACTATAACCCATTTAATTTTCATGAAAAAATGAAAATAAAATATTAATTACGGACATCTCAAATACGACATACGACAATGTTGATGATGTGTGTTCCCCTTCAACAGACAAGGGAATCTTGACGGACGTCAATTTCCGTAATAGTCAAAATGAAAGGGAACATGGTCTGTCACCGTCGATGTCACAGCAGCAACTGCTCATGGCCCTCACCTTAAAAGAAAAAAAAGAGAGGAACATCTCTCCATACATGAGAGAAAAAAAAAAAAAAAAAAACCAAACACAAAGCTCATGTAAAAGATAGGAGTGCATAAGTGTAATATTTAGGTTGCTTATTATATTGTATAAAGTGGATATCAAAATATCTATAAATTTCAAATAAATTGAGACGATAAGTATGAGTATTAATAATTTGTTTCTTGATTTTGTAATTATTAAAAGATAAGTGTAATGAATTTATTTATATTAATATTTATTTGTCGTAAGGAGAATTGTAGAAAAGTTGTTATATACGTGAGCGATGATATATAGAAAGAGATCAAATTATGATTTAATATTTTGATGTTATCGATGTAGCGTGTACGTGTAATGTTGAAAGTTTGAGTAGGTGATTATACGACACATTTTCTGGGGTGATCACTCACCTCTTCAAATTGCTATTATATTCCAACATTACTATTTAATTAGTCTACTCTTATGAAATTTGGCTTTCTCATAACCACAATAAGGAAGGTCAATAAGAAAATAAATTAAAAAACACCATTATCTACACTATTGTGGGTAGTGGCGTCAATATTTTCCCTCTCCATCTTTCTCACATCCTATTTTGACATTCATAACCCAATTTTATGAATTATAACACATTCAACAATCGACATGTAACATTATTGAGTATATTATTTATTTCTATACTTTTTTTAGTATTAATAATCACCCCCATTTATCAATTTCCTTATATAATGACCAAAATAGACTTAATTTAAACAACTAACCATAGAAAATATACATCTACAAATCCAACTTTTTATATCTAAAACATCAAAATAATATACCATTATAAATTCTTCTAAAATTAATCCTCTAATAATTATATATTTGAATGCAATTTTTTTTTTTAATTTTTAATTTTTTTTAAAAATAATCCATTTAAAGATGCATCTTCTAGTCTTTTTCTTTACACGCTTAGCCTCAATATTTACAACAAGGTTATGCATTATGATAAAAGTGGACAAAGCATACATATTAGTATAAGACCATGTAACATAGTCTTAATATTATATTATTAATTAAGCATATATATTTTAAGGTCATGATTGAAAGAGGCACCCAACTTCAAGGTTTTAGGTGTGTCAATAATGTTGATACCCGTATAACTATGTCTTTATTTAATAAGGTTGATATCACTATTTAAATAATCTCTTAATTATTATGTGAGGGCTTTCTTTTCTTAAAACAAGCATGTTTGTTCAAAGTATAAGGGAGTATATTCTTATTACAATATCTAATAAAATCTATATTAGATTCTAAATATTTTGTTATGTTTTTGTCATTTGAAAAAGTATTAAGTAATGGTATTTCATGTGATAGTGGTGTGATTAATCATTTCAAATAATTTAATTTTTCTTTGTTTTTAATTTTTTTAGATTTTTTAAATATATGATTGAAGATATGTATAATATTTTCTATCCAAAGATTATGATTATTTATGTATTTTTATAATTGATCATAAGTTTTGATGATTCTTTGAAAACGATTTTATGATTATGAGCTCTAAAGTATCCATGATCAACATCAAATTTTATTATTTGAATAACATCTTTTTCTTATTCTTTAGATTTATCATTATTTTATTCAATGTCTTCGTTATTCTTATGACTAATTAGAAAAAAGAGGGTTTATTATACCTTTCTCAGTTTTTCATAAGCATTGACCACTATAGCCCATCTTTTATGCATAATTAAGTCCATATCCATATTTATTTAAGGAAGTTTGAACAAGACCAGAGGATTTTATTTTCTTATTTATGTTAACAAATATCTTCTATAAGAATTTTATCCTTAACATCAATTGATTTTATGTTTAAGTTGGTCATCTATAATCGCGAAAGCTTATATAAAAAGTTCCAATATCAAGCACACTCATGTCATCTCTAAGTTTCTCATGATTTAATGGTGTGAAACTTATCTTGAATGAAATCTTATATATGCAATCAACTAGATAATCAGTATCCTTATTATGTTCCTTATCATTATTAAATTCACCAAATTAAAAATTTTCCACTTACTTAATTGGAATAATTTGTTGAGGTACCATTATAGTTAAATTTTATTTAGGTGAGACATAATAGTATCTTGAGGTTTAATAATATTGCAAAATATTATTCATGTGACATGTATAAATAATTACCTCATTTATAATCTTCAAGAATATATGTAAAGTAGATTGAGTAGCTCCCATATCATATAATTAAATATATCTTAATATTCTATCATTATAATTTTTAGTTTAAATGATATGTTTAATTTAAATATTCTAAGAACATTTCTTTTTGGGTTTTGCCAGGTGGCTAGATTTTAATTATCATATCCATGATTTAATCCACATAAATGCTGCATGTGGCCTAATTCCTACTAGAAGATGTTTTCTCATTCATTGATTTACTGGGTATGGATGGAACCACTCTCAACCCTTGCCTTTTGATGGCAGTATAGAATCTACAAGTTGGATTCTATTCTATCATGTGGGTATTAAAAGGAGTTCTTTAAGGTTCCAGGATCAACAATTAATTAAATAATTAAAAATATATAAGTGTTATATATATATATATATATATATATATATATATATATATATAATTTTTTTTGGAGAATGATTTTTTGTATGAATTTTACAATAATGAAAATATATATATTTTTATTGTCCATTATTTTACAAGGTGATTTTAAGTTAAGAGTAAAAAATAATAAAACCTATTTTTAATCTAAGAGAGTTATAAAAAATAAATTTTCTTCAATTTTTACTATCTCATTATGTTCACTATTTTTTTTATCAACCGAGATTCCATATAGATGAAGTGAGAGCATAGTATTGGTTATTTTTACTAAGCCACTAACTCTAGATTTGAACCCTGAAATGCAAAAGAAAAAAGTATACATCTAAATTTAAAAAGAATGTCAAATGTGCAGAATTTTTTTTAAGATCTAATCTTTAAACTTACATGCAGATGAAGCTTATATAACTCTAATACCATATTAAAATATGTGAATAAAGTCCAAAATCATGTTAACTACCATAAGCCAAACATCCACATTACATGCATAAATAAATCTATAAAATTTTAAAAACAAGATAACACATATTTATCTAGGTAGCATATCTACATCTTTAGATTAACACCACTAGCCTAAATCTACTAGTATAAAAATAAAATTTATCCACAATGTCCCTCGCCCACTTGCCTTTTGAGTGCTTATATTGATAATAGATGAAGCTAGGGTTAAAGTTAGGGGTTTGAAGAGTATTTACAAATAAAATAAGACAAAACTATTGTTAGTAAAAGTTAATTAAGTATTTACCTAATTGATATATCCTCTAATAATATTTTGTGGATGTATATGCACCAATTAATACCTATCCAAATAAAAATTAAATATTATGAGTGTAAGATCTTAAAACTATACAATATTGTATGGATAATTAAATACATCAACATAAAACATGCATTTGAAATATTACAAATACATGTGTTCTCGCATGCTGTGAAAAATGACACAAAATAGTTTTGCACTCAAAGGTGACACAAAACATCTAAAATAAGGTTTGCACAAAACACATGAATTTCACAGATTTACAACAAAGACGTGTAATAAGAAACTTGTGCAAAACAACACTTAAACAAATTTATTAAACTATAACATTTTTAGTTGATACAAAATTATATATGGACCCAAATTCTCTTGCACCATAGAGAAACCTCACTCAAGGGACTTGGGCCACTAACTTTACACATTTTATTTAGTGTTGGATGTATTTCTAGATATTGTAGATAATTAAGGTTACCTCAAAGGAGAAGAAATTATGACATGTGGGTGCAAAAGTATGTTCATCAGAGAGAGAGAGAGAGTTTTTATACATCTACTATTGACAAATGGTTCTAAGAATTTTCATACTATGAGGATCTACATAGCCATTTTTTGGACCTATTTAACCATTTTCAAATTCTATTTCTATCATTGCACTTTTTGAAACACTCTAAAACTGATCATCATCTCATATCATTATTTGCTTTTTAAAGGATCTTTTATGCTGCTCCAAAACCTTATTTTTAACATCATCAGTCATAATCAAAACTTATATTTTTCATATTTAAGTATACATATCTTTATCTTTAAGTTTTACCTTCCAATATTAATTATTCAAATTTTTTTCATTCAATCTAACATTCAATTAAATATATATATATATATATATATATATATATATATATATATATATATATATATATATATATATATATATATATATATATATATATGAGTTAATTATTGTACAAAACCCCTTTTGTATAGTTGGTTTAATGTTTTGAATGATCGCATGCCCTCCAAGTAAAACACATTCCTAATTTGTAACAAATAAGTCATTTAAATGACCCAACAGGAAATGACGGTGGTCACTTTCCATTTTTGGTATCTTTCTAGTTTTTGATTCTCTAGTGTCATGTATGGATTTTAGGTTCATATTTATTCTTTATATATTTTCATTACCATCCTCCCTTGGGTTATTCATTTCTTCATGTGATCCATGAGGACCTAGGTTACTATATCTTACAATAGTTTACTGTAATTACATATTCAGTCCCATGTCAAAGTTAATAGCATTGACATTAGGTTCCACACCTAGGTGACAATCCAAAATATCTAACTCCACTTATGTGCTATTGCATATCTCTTTTAGTGTTAGTATTATAGACTTGATCTTGTCAATAATAACAGTTCGTGATGTCACATTATTCATCGGTTATGAATCAAAATGTTACCAACTCTTATCACCGTTCAACCAAAGCTTCATATCCTTCCATTTTATATTAATTTATACATCCATTATTTGTAATTAGCTACATAGATGAGAACTAAATTAGAGAGTACATCAACACTAGACATCTAATCTCTTAGATATTACACACAACTTAATATACTAAAACTTTCTTTTAATAGTTCTACACTGGTTGTGATTTTCTTCTTTGCTTTCCTTTTTATTTAACACATTTAACCTTCATATATTTTATCATTAAAAAATATCTTTTGTTCATAACCATCCTAAATCTATTTAAGTAGGTTTTCCACCAGGGTTTCACATAAGCCCTGAATTATCATGATTTTTCTAGATTTGACATTTATTTTCTTACTTGAATTTTTAAATTTCATTATTCCTTCATGTATTGATTTTTTATATCATTATTATATAAATTTGGTTTATATTTATTGTATTATTTATTTGGCCTTTGCCTTTTTCAACTATTATTTTCCCATTCCAAAATCCTGCACAAACTTCCCAATTATGACATCACATATTAATTGAGGCCTTCTTCCCTATTATGCACTGCTTTTTTCATAAAGTCATAGGTTACTATGGATCATTATCTTCTTAATTAATCTTACTTTCACTCTTTTTATTGTTTTTTTATTGCTTTCACCTGTTGGCTTGTTTCTCAATTAATTTGGATTTCACCTCTCTTTTTTTTGGAGGGGGGTTGCCTTTTAGATTTTTTTAATTGAGTTTTCTTTGCATTTTTTTCACTTCTTATATTATTTATTTCTTAATTAAATTATTCTAAAATGATAAAATCAAATAAAAATACAAAGTTCTTTTCCTTTATCTTTATTGGTTGCATAATTACACATTGTTACATAATATGCTTATCTACCTATACTAAAGTTTTACATATCCATTATTTATGCATGTGATTCTCATAGTATTATTTGATTCAGAGGATGTACAAGTTACACATGATCATTTATTTATATTTTATTCATAGCTTCATTATGCCTACACCTAGGCCATCCTTAAATTGAGAACATGCCTGTACTAAGGAATTTTTCAATGGGTTTCAAGTTATACCTTTCCTAGTTTCCATTATCTTATTAGATATTTATATTTTTTATTATGCATATATGGATTTAGCTTACATCTTGAATGTTTTGTTACATGGATACCTTATGTTGTTTTGTGTACTTGATTACATTATATGTTCTCTTATTTCCATATGATTTCTCGATTAATTATATGTGCATGTTAAAGTTTGTATTTGCTTATATATATTACTTGGTGTGTCTTGTATTGTGCTATCTAAAGAGGATCCTATATATTTCAAGTTGTTTTGGTTTTGTGTGATTTGTTGCATGTTTATTTTCAGTCACTTTATTCCATTTGATGATTTCATTTATTCTATGTGGTTACATGATTATGCATGTTTACATCGTTAACTATACTATGTGATATCATATGTTTAGTAGAATTATTTGTATCTTGCAGGTTATTATTTTCTAAATATTATCCTTGGTACCAATAATATTGTCATGGTTTCTACCGTACATCTATTAGAGTGTAATACTATTATGTGTTACATTTCTATATAACATTCTTTTAGGGACATATTATTACAATGGGGTGCATTAATTTTTCCTCTTTTCAGGATTACATAAAGGCATATCACTTGCCCCTCCCTTTTACTATTATTTCACTTATGGCATATACACTTACATTGGGGGCATGATGCACCCATGTTATTGTTGATCCTACATTACTTATATCATGATTGGATTTTACCTCATTTCCTTCATACATCTTTGTCACGTTTGGATCTAATATATTTGGTAAATTTATTTCTATATATGTTTATTCAAATGAGTAGTTATAAAAATAGATTTTATTATACCTTTCTCACTTTTTCCTAAGCACTAACCATTATAGCCCATTTTTTATGCATAATTAAGTCCATATCCATATTTATCTAAGGAAGTTTGAACAATAAATGGGTTTTTTTACTTTATTATTTATGTTAAAAAATATCTTCTATAATAATTTTATCCTTAATATCAATTGATTTTGATTCAATAAATTTTGAAGTTTAAGTTGGTCATCCATAATCTTGAGAGATTATATAAAAAGCTCCAATATCAAGCACACTTATGCTATCTCTAAGTTTCTCATGACTTTGTATAAAAATTATCTTGGTCAAAATCTTATATATGAAATCAAATGGATAATCATTATCCTCATTATGTTATTTAACATTTACTAGATTTAGCAAATTTAAATAATTTCCACTTATTTTATTGGAATAACATGTTGAGGTGCCACTATAGTTGGTTGAATCTTATTAAAATGAGACATAGTAGTATCTTGAGGTTCAATAATAATAGAAAATATAATTTATGTGATATGTATAAACAATTACCTCATGTATGAACTTAAAAAATATATGTAGAGTAGATTGGGTAACTCCCATGCCATGTAATTAGATATGCATTGACATTCTATAGCTATATTTTTTAGTCTAAATGATAGATTTAATTTAAGAATTCTAAGAACATTTATTTCTTGGTTTTTAAAAACCTTGATGATCATATCTAAATTAGTGAGGAATTGTCTTCCATTACATGGTTATAAGAGAAATATCTCATTACAAATATTTAGTCCAAACCATTGTGCATAAAAATTCTTTTAATCCATATATTATTGAGTGTAACTTGAATATGCAAAGGTAAATGATTATCAATAATATATTTTGGAGGTATCACATTATTCTAAAAATTAATTAAAGTCTCACTATATTTTAAAGATTTAACAAATAAAACAAAGTGAGAGGATTGAGTATCACTTGACAATGCATTGTAAAGGAAATCCTTATATACATTAGATCTTGTAAGTAATTCAAGGATGGATAACTTGGTATGAGTGTTTTGTAATTGATCCATAATATCATTATATTTTTCAACATGAAATCTTAGTCTAAGAACTTGTGAAATATTAGTAGAGATGTTTTGATTGTTCCCACTTTAAGATTGAATAAGATTATAAGAGATTATCATATATCCTTTACCTCAATCCTCCTTTACATATTATGAACTACCTAATAATAAATCATTATACATTAAGAAACATTGATATTAGAACAAGAAGTGTCTATATAAGATAGTAAGGTTTTATATCATTATTAAAGGTAGAAAGATACAAAGATGAAGTACCATCTCACAATCAAAGGGAAACCCTAACATATTTGATTTAGTTATTTATAAGGGATGTTTTACTTATTCCCATCTTGAGATTGAAAAAAATTATATAATTTTGAAAAGACATCAAATTTAAATAAATTTGAGAATGATGTGTTACACATCGCAGTTAATACTCACATCAATCATACAATCTTTATGTGAGGTTGAATGTTGTATTTGGTTTTTGGGTAGATCGGGGACCATCACTCCCATTACCACTATCATTTTAGCTATGCTATCTTCATATATATCACCATGAAAATGTGAACACACATTCCATCCATCCCACCTTTCCACACATGTACCATGATAGCTTACTAATCAAAATTAATTAATTAAATAAAAATATCTAGGTGTTATTAAACATATGTATATATCCCCATTAAAGGGTCAATAGTAGATAAGAAGAAAAAGAAAAATAGAAATGGGGAAATTTGGATTCCTCCATAACCATGTTGATTTAGAATAAATTTTGATGGGGCTTATAGGGGACATCCAGGAGCTTCAGGGGTAGGTTGCATTATCAAAGATTGTAGTGGTTCTTTAATAACAACCATTTCAATGAAACTTCTTGATAGAATAAATAATGAGGTTGAAGCTCAAGCTCTTTTAGCTAGGATTGATTTGGACTTAGAATGTGGTTTAACCCATTTAGAAAATGAAGGGGGATCTTAAGTTATAATTCAGGCCTTGTTAGGATAGAAATCCAAGTCCTGTAAATTGGAAAACACTCTCTCTCTTATGTGGCCTAATTTGAGTTATTTTCAAAATTGGAGATGTTCTCATTGCTTTTGGGAAAGAAATAAAGAAGTATATTTCCTAGTTAATGTGGGTATTAATTAGGAGGAGGTATTCAAGGTTGATAATACCAAGGATAGATGGCAAGATTATTTAGGGGTGAAATTAGTAGATCTCTAAGTTTTTTTTAAAAAATTCTTAAGTGTTTTAAAAGGTGATGGAGTTTTTTTATGGAGTGCTTTCATTGGTTTGGCATAGGGTGATGGTAGAGGTGATGATGTGAGTAATTATGGAAAGAAGGAATATTTTATGGGGCTTTTATTACATTTCATGCAAGTTGAACAATTGAAAGATTATCACTACTATGGAAGCCTCTTTTGGAAAATTTGGTTTTGGGTGTTGGGCTAGTTCACCTCTATAGTATGGAGCCAGATTTTGTGGATGCATTGGTATAGACTTTTAAATTTTTAGGGGATGAAAGTAGATTATTGGGTTTCATAGGTAGTGTGTCTAGAATGAGGCTTGTGAATTTTTTTTGGGTACACATTCTAGAATTGGTGGAAGCTTTGGAGGTTATTCTAGGCATAGAGTTGATGTCTAAAATCAAAAGAGTGAGAGTGAATTTAGATCTGGAGGCTCCTTTTGCGAGAAATTTATGTTTGGTGGTGTTTGATCAAGAGCATATCAAGGAGATGGTGGCATTTTTTTTAGACTGAGCATAGGGTAGATTTAATTTCAGCTCTTGATACTTTACCTTTAGGCCCATTTAGGGAATTGTCCTTCTCTAAGAAAGATATCTTAGTGATCCAAAACTTGAAAGATTTGGTTGAAAGATAATTCATAAATTATAATAACACAATTTAAATAATTCTATCTCTGAAAAGAGATCTTTTATTGATCAAAATTGGAGACCCAAATATATGCCTATCTTTGAGAAGAGATGTCTGATTTCCATTTCAAGTTACATATTCATTTATACATGTTCTGAAGGTGTGAGGAGGATGTGTAAGGTCACCAATATTGAGGGAGATTAAGTGGTTTGACTTCCATGATTTACAATAATACAAAATTCGAGGAATTACTATTTTTAGAAACTTACTATTTTTAGACTGCACTACTAATACTAAAATTTGGGGCACTTACATTGGGTTTTCAGGGGTCAAAATTCATTTAGTATAGATCCATGCCATCTCAAAATGTTCCCCTCATTATTAGCTTTCCAATGGTTCAAACGGTGAGTCAATTGGAGCTATAGTGCAAAAGTTATGGCTCCCAGAAGTTCTGCCATCAATTGGGGTGGACCCATCACCCAAATTATCATCTGAATTATTGCCTGGATCACTTAGCTTTGTTACTTTATCTATGTTTCAAATTTTGGAAGAAAATTTTGTTTCCCTGATTAAATTTTTTCATGAGGTGGAATAAGCATGTTCAGTTGAGGGTGGGAAGGAGGAAGCCAGGAGTATGGCTATGCCTTTCTTGTAGGATTTGTTAATTCCCATTCCATAGCTAGAAATTTGGTGAGCTTAGAGGAGGAATCCAGGTAGATTTGAGGCAATTAAATGGTTATTTCATGGTTTAGTTTGAGGTATTTTTCAGGTGCCTCCATGGTGTCTTGAATAGAGGAACGTTTCAAAGTTGTAGGGGATTATAGAGAGAGTTAAATTTGTAAAAGTTTGTGGATATTGAGTCCCCCTTGTTTGCTAAAGAAATGAATTTGAATAGCCTAAAATCAGGTGAATGATCTCAAGTTAAACTAGTTTAACTTCCTTAGGTGCATAAGAAATTAATAGTTTAGAGATCAGGTCTGATGGTTGATGGAGTTTGGAAGGAGATGGAACTGATAGTAATTGACTAGAGGTAGTTGTTCTATGTAGTAGGTTTTTTTTTGTTATTTTGTTGGTTAATTAACAATGGTTAGATTTTTACTATAAGTATTTGATATACTATTTATCAAAATCTTATGTAAATAAAAACTTTGGTTTAATAAGTTTGGTTAGTCTTTTTTGCTGGTTATATGCCTTGATAATTCTATTATCAAGCTAGACCATATGGTTTTTTATGCTTCTATGTTTCTGGGAAGGGAGCTTGTTAAGCCCTGATATCGATCTAAAAAAATGTATATATGTAATTGATAGATGTTATCTAATAATGATAGTTCTTATGCGTTTTACAACTACTAAAACATAATTCTAATATAGGGGATTTATATAAAAGGTTTTTCTTCAATCCTTACCATCCCATTAAATTTAATATTTTTTAATTAACCAAGATTCCATAAGAATGAATTGAAAGCATAGTATTGATTATTTTTATAAAGTCACTAAACCTTGAATTGAACACTAAAATGCAAAAGGAAAATATATACATCTAAATTTAAAAAGAATCTCAAATGTGTACGAAAAAATTTCAAATTTGATCTTTAAACTTACATGTAAAATAAGATGGTGTTTCTATAGCTCTAATACTATATCAAAATATATGGATAAGGTCTAAAATCATGTTAGCTAACATAAGACAAACACCTACATTACATGCATAAGTAAATCTATAAAAACCTGAAAACAAGATAACACATATTTATCTAGGTAGCATAGATATATCTTTATATTAAGAGTACTAGCCTAAATCTACTAGTATAATGTTAATTCTCATTCATAATGTTCTTCACCCACTAGCCGTTTGTGTTCTTATATAGATAAGAGAGAAAGATAGGGTTAGAATTAGGGGTTTGAAGAGTAATTACAAATAAAATAAGACAAAATTATTATTAGTGGAAGTCAATTAAGTATTTATCTAATTGATATATTCTATAATAACAAGTTTTGGATGTATATGCACCAAGTAATTTCTACCCATAAATCACAAATAAATATTACACATGTAAGATGTTAAAACTATATAATAGTGTATGGGTAATTAAATACATTAACATAAAACATACGGTTGAAACATTACAAACATATTTGTACTCACACGCTGTGAAAAATGACACAAGATAGGTGTGCACTCAAATGTGACACAAAACATCTAAAATAAGGTTTGTGTAAAACACATGAGTTTCACAAAATTATAATAAATACATATGTGCAATAAGAAACTTGTTCAAAATAACAATTAGACAAATTTCCTAAACTATCATATTTTTGGTTGATACAAAATTGTATGTGGACCCAGATACTTGAGCAACCCCACTCAAGGGACTTAGGCCACTAACTTTGCACATTTTATTTAGTGTTGGATGTATTTCTAGATATTATGGAGGATTAAGGTTACCTTAAAGGTGAAGAAATTATGATATGTGGGTGTAAAATTATGCTCATTATAGATATTTTTTATACATCTACTGTTGAAAAATAGTTCCATGAATTTTTATACAATGAGGATTTACATAGACATTTTTTGGACCTCTTCTAACCAGTTTTGTGTGAGTTAGCCAATTTCAGATTCTATTTCTAGTCATTGTACTTTTTAAAACACCCTGAAACCAGTCATCATCTCATATCACTATTTAATTTTTGTAGGCTCTTCTATACTATTCCAAAACCTTGTTTCCAACATCATCAGTCACAATCAGAACTCATATTAGTCATATTTAAGTATACATATGTTTATCTTTAAGTTTTACCCTCCAAATATTAATTATTCATCTTTTTTTTATTCAATCCAACACTTAGATATTTATTATTACATTTCTTATATTATTTTATTTAAACAAGTTACCTGTTGTATAAATTCCCCTTTTATATAATTTTTGTAATGTTTTGAATGGTTGTGTGAGCTCCAAGTAAAACACATTCCTTGTTTGTAACAAACAAGCCATTTAAATGACCCAACATGAGGAAATGATGATGGTCATTTTCCATAGTGTTAAAAAAATTGTTTAATGAAATAAATCTACATACTCAAAGCAAGAACTTAAATCAAATCAAGACATATGAATGAGGAAATCATTATACTAATAGTTTCCCCCATGGTGCAATAAAAGTTGGAGGTTAGATAAAAGTATTTCATATTTGATTTATTGTAATAATCAAGTTCTTTAACATTTTTTGCTAAGTATTTATTTTTGTTCTTTACTACCTTGTAAATATTTTGGGTTTTAAGTTGCATAATCCAGTTATCAATTTATTGTTATGGGGATGGAGGATGACCAAAAATTGGTAAGCATAGTCGCATGTTACAGACTCAAAAATAACTATTAACAACAACATAATGTGGTTTTTGTTGTCTACCAGTTGCCTGCATCTACAAAACTAACCTTTTTTGATATCACCTCTTTGAAAAATGTAAATGCACCAAGATGTAAATCCCTAATATCATGAGATGGATTTTTTGAAGTTGGCAGCCCAAAAAAGATTAATGATTCATTAATATGAGATAAGATCGGCAATCATAGGTTTTTAATGTGACATGCCTACCAATTTACACTTGTTCACTTCACAAAACACACATATATAATTTTTGTGTAAATCTTTTATTAAAAATTATGCTCAAAAAATTAATCTTTCTATTGTTATTTATTTTTAAAAATATATCAATAGCACTTAAATACATTCTGCTTTCATAAAAACCATATGATTAAGTTATTAAGACATCACTAACATGTGTCGGGAACTTAATCCACATGTTCAACAAATAATAACACTTGACCACATTATCTCCACCTAGACTAAGCCCATCATGGGGTAGGGCCCATTTTGCAACTTGAATCATTCGTCATAGTTATACCACTTCATTTTCCTCTAGTGAAATAGGTGATCTTACATTGCTCTTGCAATTAATGTTGATAAATGGGTCACCTCTTATATACAATTTCTTCACTTTTTATATAAATTTTGGTGAATTATTATGCCTTCTTACTTTACTCATCCTCTTTTATCCAAAATTTTTAAATTTCTCAAATTCACTGCCTAAATAAAGAAAAAAAACCCAGTGCAAGTATCAATTTTAGGTCCTTTGGAGCTTCTTGTTGATGTTTTTTCTGAGGGGTAATCATTATAAATTATTTTATAATTAATATTTATAATTATATATATTATTATAATTAATATTAAAAATATATTATATATTTGATTATATTAGGTATTTTATTATTTTATATAGTTTATTTATATTTTGAACATATTTGTTTTCCTCTGTTATACTCTTTCAGATTAGCTTTAGTGATGTTCATTGTGATTCATTGGTGCACTTACTATGTTTTTTTTTGGATATCACCTTGGTTATGTGCTAGATATATTTCAAATTTCAATATTGGGGTAACACTTATTCATATCAACTTTCTTGATATCCTGAACTATTTGTGGCATCTTTCAACCTATTAGCAACCACTTCCATATTAGTGGCAAACCCTCCACCATGATTACTTCATCTTTGGAAAACTCTTTGAATCTCCTGGTAGCTCTTCTTAGTAATATGCACTCCTCCCCTTCCATCAAAATTTTACACCTTCCTTTCTATTGCATCCCCTACTATCACCTTATTTTCATCCTCCCTGCTCCTTAACCTTAATCCAATCTTCAATTTGTCTATCACCAATATGCATTTGATGAATTGATCTACCATAAAAGGAAATCTTAGCATCAAAACACTTGATAAAATGCACTCCATAACATAAATCCATCTATAGTGACTAAAAAAACCCTCCCACCAATGAATCCAAAGGAAGCTCCACCTGAGTGAAGTAAGGCACAATAATACCCTTCATGAAAAGAAGAAAAAAATCCCTACGTAAATGGTAAATATATAAGCTTAAGAGGATTCATATAAGTTGGTATAAAATAGTTCCAAATTTTAAAAATATTATGTAGTAGTTTCAAACCTTCCAAAACATTCTCAAATCACCTTTGAAAAAATGTAAACAAATACTTTTTTTACTATTAGATTTATATGAAAGTTGTTTTTACATTATCGTAAAATAAATAATCCAAAAAATAATTGAATTGGGATTAAATTAGGATTATTCATAGATAAATAATAAATTATATTTAATAAACATGATCAGAGGCAATATAGCATTGAGGCCTTCCATCACTGAGTTCCACCCATAATGGGTCATAAACACCCCTGTACATGAATGACATAAAATCTCCCTCTATGGCACCCACTCTCTCACCACAACTCCTCTTCCTTCAACATGCTCCTTACATCCTTATGGTAGCACATCTATAATTAGGGTTCTAGGACTCAAATGTAATGCCCATATAAATAGTTTTTGGCTAGCTTCCAGCCCCAAAGTAATGTCTATCATCTCCTCCCTAGATAGAAAACATTGGTATTTGAATGCCACATAAATAACTGAACAAGGTGCTTGATTTCCCATCCATGTTAAGCACATGGATTCAAAGGTTTTAGATTTTTAGAAAAGAGGGTGAAATAACAAATCAACTAGAAGAACCGGCTTGCCTACCACCTTGTTTTGTAAATACTCTATGAAGTTGCCCTATGTGTCATTTTCATGTGTCACCTATATAAACAAAGGCTTAACATCTATGCGTCAACATTTGAATGGGTTTAAATGGCATATTCCCTATTTTGTCTCTTGTGAGATGAATCTTGGGGCCTTACCCCACCATATAAGTCTCCATATTAATAAAAATAAGTGTTACCCATGAATTGATGTCGTAATAATAACTACTTATATTACATACAATACTTTCTATAATATCAAAATTTTGTTACTTATAGTAAAAAAAAATAAAAATTGAGCAAAGTTAAACTACATTAGATTAGTAGAATAGACTGATATTCTACCTTTCAATTTTGTGATGCTAAACTCAAAATCCATTAGAAGATATAAACACAACACTTTAGTGATTAATGAAGAAGTAGATATTTTATGTTCCAATAAAATCAAAAAGGGGAAGAATAACTTCAATATTTAAAGCCTATTTCTGATATTTTATTTTTCTATCTAAAAAAATGTGTTAAATTTATATTAAAAAAGGTTGTGTTTGGTTGTTTGAACAAAATATAATTGTTTATGTATACTAATTAAGTTTTAAAACTTATCACATCAATAAAATATTTAATAAAACATATAGATGTTATATATTAAATAAGTTTAATAAATAATCAAATAAGGTATAGATAAAATGGGATTGGGTTAGGATAAAATTGGAAAACTTGAGCGCATGTCATGTCTAGCCTTAGTTAAGGTTTAATCCCCTCTGTTATACCATCATCATATTACTCGACTCTATGATATTTTTTAGCTACAATTATTATTTTTACATCTTAGGCTTCCATCTTTTGGGAGATCTTTTCCTTATTTAATGGGATCTCCTCAATTAAGACAAATCATTTATGGAATCGAAACAAGCACACAAATTTATTATAAAACTTTACCTTGATGTAGTTTACCCATCTCTTAGGATTCTCCTCTTGATGTATTGCTTGATTTACCTAGTTTTGATAATGTTTACCGATGGCTAGAAACCCACATCCTTATGTATCACTTTGTGGGTCGTGTCCTAGCAAAATCCATGATTCAAAGTTAGGTTCAAACTAAATGGTCAAATCATGGCATTAATAAGTAAGGAATCAATCCTTGACTAAGAGGTTTTTCCTCTTGAGGTTATATAACCCAAAATACTATATCATCATCCATAAACATGGCCTAATGTATGTGTGAATCTCTTTTATACTTGTATTCTCACTATAGACTTAGGAATTCATTGTTTAAGATAAAAAAACTTAACGTCTATGTTTGCATATAATTTTATGGTTTATCCATGTCATTTTGGCCCTTTTTGGGCCGACTAGTGAATCCCATAGGCTGGTTTATTTATTTTAAAATTGGCCATTACTTTGCCTCCCACCCCCAATGATAGGTTTGTGTGAAAGTGGACCTCTCTCAAAATATCTATGAGAAATTTATGGCTGGTAGGTGGTGGGAATGATAAATAAATAAATTAATCATAATTCCAAATCCATGGTTAGTAATAATAAGCTAACATTTTCTGTCAACACAACCACTCCATCACCCTCAACCCAAATCCCACCCTCTCATGCTCCATAACCTAAACCTAATTCATCCATAATAAGTGTTCTATAAGAGCCTATGTACCTTGGGTTCTCTTTCTTTCAAACATAGTTTCACATCCACTTTTAGGCATCGTCTTGGTAGTGAATTCATAGGATGTCCTTCCCTTCCCATCTAGGAAAGTGACCCATCAATTACGGGGTCCCTATCCTAGTATTAAGGATAGTGTGTTTGTTCAGCTTGAGAGGTGGCTTATTGTGCTTATGGTCTTTCTTACAAAATGACATAATATTACTTTATTTAGTAACTATTTTCTGGTGTTAGAGGGCTTAGATGGTGAAACCATAAACCTTGATGGTTTCTACTGAATGTTTTCTCATTAAATTTTTGTGGCTTAACAAACCCAACATGAAAGTATCTAGTATGGGACAATTTTCCCAAGTTTTTATATACGCATATCTTGTACCTATTAGATTTTAAAATTATTAGCTTTACTTTGTAGATGGCATCCAATGTCATCTGACCCAGTGTCACTTATCATATTTATAGAGCGTGGTGGCTTAATTACCTTGATTGATCCTCTTCATGCGTCCCCTATGATGGATTTGGGAGTGGACCATTTTTATGATTTTTAATTTTGATAAGCAGATTATTAGTATTGTTATCATTTATGCTTCTGATGATGTTGTTAAAAGGACAACTCTTTGGAGATGCCTAAAAAATTCCCTTCCCATAGCCCACTAGATTATTTTTGGTGATTACAATATGACTTAATTTTAAAAATTCAAATAAGGGGTCCTTCCAATATATGGTGCATTGGTGATAGAGAATCTTGAATCTATATGTGTAATAAGTTTTCCTTGTTTGATTCAAACTATCACCATAGGCACTCATCTCCCACAACTTGGTTCACTTGTTATAAATTTCACCAAAGAACTAAATGACTGATCAAAATACTAGATATTGCCCTATTTTTGGACTATAATATATTCTCTTTTTATAATAAATTTGACTACCCTTTGAGTGTGCTTTAATATGTCTTTCTCTTGGATCACCAACCCATCTAATTTATTATGAAATGTTCTACATCTTTTGCTAAATTTTGCAATAACTAGTGATACCTAAATACTTCCATCTCCAACATCCACAAACCATGGTCCTCATCAAAACAGTTTAGAATTATTCCCCTCATCTAGTTTGATATTTTGGGTAGATTGATTGGTGGGGAGATTCCATCACCCACACTACCATTTTTCTTTGCTATTTTGGTAAACAGTTGGCCCTCATCAAAAAATGAGTGAATTTTTATTCTACTAGAGAATTAATTTACCTTTCCCATGTGCTATAAAATTCCCTTCTAGATGATTCTTTGAAAAAACAAGTGGTCACTCTCAGATAGGAAATCAATCTTGTTAGTCTTCATCAAACCCTAAGAGCTCAACTGTGATCTCACCTCCATTGCCTTAAAATTGGTGATCAATTTTTTAAAGAGTTTTTCAACAAGATAAGGGCTCATTATTTTTCCACTCAAATAAAATACATTAATTATGTTGGATAATATATAATTAATATTCTTGACATCCTCCAAGATTATGTGTGGAATTATAGTCAAGTTTTCAAGCTCAACATTCCTCAGAGTCTAAAAAATTGGTCTTAAAAAGTTTCCTAGATGTTGTTCCCTAAAAAATTTCCCCTTCTCAAAGAGTGGCATTTGATCAATTTTTATCCATATAATAATTCTATCAAATGGCTATGATTATGGTTCAAGACAAGGCTCTAAGGGTTGATGGCTTCCCTCTTGAATTTTACCAATCTATTTGGTATTGTGTTGGCCTTGATTTACACAAAGTTTACTTAGAATCTCTCTCCCAAGGTTATTTAAGAAAACTCATAACAAGGGTAATATAGAGTTTATTCCCAAAATTGGGGATCCTATGATTATCACTAATTGGTGGCCTATAACATGATTGAATGTCTCATAAAAGATTATAGCTAAATCTCTATCGCTCATAATTAGGTATTTTCTTCCCATTATGATTAAATTTAAGAAAAAATGGGTTATCTGAGGGAGAAACATCTAGGATAACATCTTTTCAATCTTCAAAGGCATTGAGTGGGCTCATACCCCCAAGCAAAAATCTATGTTTATAAAAATTAAATTTGAGAATCTTATGTCAGTATTGAATGGCCCTTCTTTTTATCCATGCTTCAAGCTTTAGGTTTTGGCCCTAGGTTCATTCTCTCTATGAAAATTATTTTCCAAGATACTTCTACTTGAATTACTATTAATGGCCATCAATTTAAGATATTTGGTTTGTTTTCTCTATCAGACAAGGTTGACCTCTTGCTCTCTCTCTCTCTCTTTATGTGCTTATCACTGAATGGTTTGGATACTTATTAAAATATTATATTAATAAAAGGCTTGTTAAAGGCATATCTTTTACCATTTTTCCTAATAACTATTTTGTCAATGGTAATTTTGCTAATGATTTAGTCCTCACCCTTCAAGAGGATAAATAAGTGGTTTTGAATGTCATGTAATGCCTCTAAATATTTTTTTTAACATTTAAACCCAACATTAATTGGGCATGTTAGCACCAAATATTGCACCTTAGAAGAGGTTTTTCAATCTTATTCCAAATTTTGGTAACATGGGAATACTTATAGGTATGTGGGTTTACCTATAGGTATAAGTAGACCTCTAGGTTTAAGGGCTAGCCCCCTGAATGTATCTTAAAATGCTTATCATATAACTAACTAGTTGATTTTGGGGAAAAGAGTTAGAAATTTGTATAAAATGAAACTATTCTAAGGGGGTGATACACCAATATTATTTCCACATGACCATCATACTTCTTTCACTAAGAAACAAGGCATACAAACTAGCTTCTAAGTCCTAGAAGGTTTTAACATCAATGTTTCAATATAGAGGTGATATGCATGAAACAACACAAGGTAAATAAACTAAAGGGAATATTGAAAACTCCAAGAGCACTTGTACACTTTAAATGAGCCTAACACACTTGAATACACTCTATATGACATGTTATAATAAGAACTCTTACATAAACATGAAAGGATAAGCAAGGATAGAGGATTATCACTAACTTCACCATACATCACTTGAACACTTAGAAAAGTGGATATGAACTCAAAACAAGACTTGAGTTAATTGTTAAAAGGTAAAATACAATGACATTCTAGTAGGGATTCACCATACGTGGTGTGGTATTAGCTTCAAAGAGCCAAAATGGCTACTACTTATAGAAATAGAGAGAGAAGTGAGAAGAGAGAAGTCCAAGAGTCATAAAAACACTTGTAAAACTAAGAGGAGGAGTTAAACATGTAGGATAATAAAGTAATAAATAAAACATGCAAGGTCTCATAGGAAAAATGTCCCTAGAAGTCATGAAAATCTTAAAATGTGGTGTAGGACTCCTTTTCCTTTCTCAAAAAACCACCTTCATCATTTGGCTCTTTTTAAACATCCCACAACTAACTAGGGATAGATGTTATATTGAACTAAGGGGGGATGGGTTGTATACATGCTCCAACATGCATTGGTTTCATCCCTAATCATCAAGATTCTTTTGCATATGAGTTTTTATTGCACAAAATCCAAATAACTCCTATTTCACTCACATTTCACACTTGTCACCAAGGTTACCTTCAATTTTACAATCTGATCCATATAGAATATTGAATGAAACCTATTAAGACCCCTCATGGCTTTATATTCCTCAAGTAGTCCTTAAAAATCCTCCTAATTGATGTTTTCACTCTCTCACTAGTTTGTTCACTATGGAATTTTGATTGGCTAGAGTGGGAGCACTTGTAGAATAACTTAGGAGATATTATCTTAAAATAAATGGACATGAGGGTTTATCTCAAGTCCCATTAATTTTATGAATATTAATTTCATCCTTTGACTCTCCTTATAACCTACAACACACCAAAAATAGTCAAGAAAATCCCTTTTCTAACCTTTCCATACAAGTAGGGTGGGACTCAAGTTGATGATAAGTAGCCTTGGTGAGTCCTCTACAATCTTAAATAACTTTCATGGTCATTCCTTACCATATGTATGCATATCCTACTCAATCTTCCCAATCAGGTCTTTGGTAAGGGTTTGTGAGGGTTTAAAACACTTTTCACCCTTAAGGATTGTTTATATAGTTATGACATTGAACTCATGAACCAATCCCAAAAAATTATTTCTCAAGATCATATTAAACTTATCCTAGCCTTTTGAGTCTCCATGTAAAGTATGCATGTAGATATGAGCTCTCAAAATTGTTCATTCGAGTTCTTCTCTTCATTCCCTGCAGGCCTAATGTGGTTTGAGTGAAGAAATGGTTTACCAATGATTTAATTTTTACTCCAAGAGATTTAAAACACCTTATATATATATATATATATATATATATATATATATATATATATATATATATATATAAACATGTTAAAATGGGTTATAATGTTCCTTTGATGCTAGAAGTCATAGCAAACCTCTTGATGGACAATAGGCTTAATCTAGACCACGTAGGTTTGATTGCATGTTTGTAGGTTTAGGAAATTATTGAATGTCTAAAACTAATATGAAGACTTTATAATGTTTTTTCATGTCTCATTAAACTTAATACACCCTCATATAAGGCTTTATCAAGTTCTATCTCACCCTTTTATCTTCATTCCTCTAGACCTGCTAACTTGTATCCTTGGGGAGTACCCATTATCTGAGATAAAATAAAGGGTACTTACCCTATTGTCTTGAATAAAAGGGTGATATGAGGGGTTATATCAGGTGGTGTAGACATTTTTTATTTAATTTTATCCCTTTATCATAATTATATCTCCTCTACACATACTAAACCCTCAACGTAGACTATGAGAGAGTTGACTATGCAGGGTCCTGGGTATGCTAAATGTATGTTGTTTGTATAATAAATCTCCTTCCCATGTTTATTTTGGTAAGAGTATATTGATACTATTAAAAATATTATTAATTTGTTTCCATAACTACTTACCATACAATCCTTTCCAACACTTCTTGTTTCATATTTTTCTACCTGACTGGTCTAGACTGTAGACTGTGTTTCTTGTTTGGAAGAGGCACTTGTAGGTGATGTTGCATTGTTTATGAATTTGATACATTTATAAGACATTATTTGAGTTTTATTGTCAATTTTATGTCCATTTGGATATATCCAACTCATGTCCATGCTATTCCATCTTCCAAAATACCATATTCTTGCTCACTATCACTTACAGTTTGTTATAATTAATGTTTTGGAGTAGGCAGGGGTCTTGTAGGTGACATATCAAACCTTGGAACCCACACCTCACAATTTAAGGACATTTAAAAAACTTTGTAATCATTTTTTAACTTTTAAAGTGTTCTTATTAGCATTTTCATACCAAGTTCACCTATAAGCTTGTAAATAAGCACATATAGTTAGTTGTAGGTAAGCTTTTGAGAGCAGAGCACCTATAGGTGGTGATCAGTTCTTAATTTTTCATTTCAACTCATTTTTTTTTAATATTTGAAGTATTAGTGTGTTTATAAACATAATAGGACCACTCACACATGAATATGTGCCTTCTTACTACAAATTTAGGTGTGAAGGTCAGTTGAGGCACAAAACCTGTAGAAATCATTGAAAGAA
The DNA here is from genome assembly GCA_037957365.1 of Torreya grandis. Classification (NCBI taxonomy): domain Eukaryota; kingdom Viridiplantae; phylum Streptophyta; class Pinopsida; order Cupressales; family Taxaceae; genus Torreya; species Torreya grandis. The sequence goes on along the minus strand of JARHVA010007180.1, from coordinate 337,084 downwards.
AATAATGAATAATTATGCATATTGGAGACCTTAAAACACTTCCTTTAGTCACATGACCTATTTATTTTTAAATATTATACTTATATGATATTGATACAAGGTATATACATCAAAACTCATCTAGGTATCATTCCTATTCATCATATAACATCAACAAAAGGGCCTAGCTCTCTATTTTGGGACTTTCAGAGATTTTGTTCTAGAACCTCAAATTCTCTCCTATTAAAGTGTCCTCTCACTTTTCTTGCCTGCCTAATGTTTCCAACATGTATATCATGTTATAATTCAACATTTCAAACTCCATGAAGGTGTATAAATATGCCAAAACTCTTCATATAACACCCTAATACTTTTGTATGAGCCACCTGTAGGTGGACATCTCAGTTTCCAGGGCAATGAAGTTGAGATGATCAATTTAGTCATGGTTTATGAGCTTAAAAATAGTTAAATTTTTTTACAAAGTTTATTTAATTGATCATCTCACCTTTAAAAGGTTTAAACCTGTCTCCATACTTCTTATTTCAATATTATCAATCTCTTGTGGGTGTTGATGCAGCTGCAGATCAAGCAGTGAGTAGGAACATGAGTCATGTGTCAAGTGAATGGGAAATCAACAAGTTTTAGACTACCTCAAAACCTTAAAATGGATCCTTACAACCTTGAATGGAGTCACATGATCTATGTTGTTTTTTCAATGTAATTTGCCTCTTTTAAGCCCTATAGGTACACATTCATGACTGACTATGTTTTCATATATCATTCACTGTCAAATTTATTTATTTTTATATTTGGAGAATACAACTTGATTTTTAATGCTTTTAAAAAGGTATAAAAAATCCTTAAAATATTCATTACCTTCTACGTATGTTTTCAAGACCCACATGCCATGCCTATAAGTGAAAGTAAGTAACAAGCTGACTATGTTTTCACTTACTGACTATAATCTTCATGATGCTGATCTTGGAGAGTAAGATTATAATTAAGGGGTTTTTTATGACATAAAAACATGAATAAAATCATATAAAATTTATAGGATACCCTTGTAGAGAACACAACCTTCTACAATTATTGAAACCTAACTGCAACATCCATTTGTGACATATTCCTACAACCTATACTAATTATCTCATGAAATCATCTTAAAAATTATAAATAATCATGGGAAACATGAGATAAGGGATTAAAAATCCTATATAAGCAAATTTAACAATTGATTTATATGGACTTGCTCAAATAGGAGCAAAATCTGTAGGGTATGGGAAATAACAGGCAGAAAAACATTATCAACTTGTTAAAGATGGTTCATAAAGTATAATCCACTAATAATTAAAATACAAACATGAAATTTAATTTGAACAAGTACTCTATCCACCACCAATATCATTTAACCTATAATTCCTCCTACTGGTCATACCAACCAAAAACTTGATGACGAGTTTCATGTGTATAGTGGAGCGATGGAAGAGCAAAAAGTTTTTAGCCCATTTTTAGCACTTTAAAATCATTTAAATCATGGAATTTTTTTTATTAAGTTGAATATCCATCCCATAACCTTCTCCCATGTGCCACTCTCTCTTTGAAACTCCTTTTCCACTTACTTTCTTGAGTTTCAGTTATCACCTACAAGTTTTTAATTATAAATCAACATGTTTGATAGGTAATAAAATATTGGATGTTGAGGAGTTTGGAACACTTTTATCACTTGTAAAACCATACCTCTTGCATTTAATTCTCTACAATAGCCGCTAAATGACATCAAATGACATAAAGACTAAATTAGACCATGACCAAGGTTAGTAATACATTAAATGACATCAAATGATCTATAACACACCCTATGACATTATACTAGTCTCATATATCAAGTTTTTGGTTATAAGGGGTTGACCCATTTTGAATTATGGTCAAAATGGTTAACTTTCTTGGTGATTTCCCAAGGGTGATATGTTTGTTATGCCATGACTAGTTTCCTAATCCTATCCATTGGGCCATGGAGTCACATGTACAATATTTTGACAAAAAAATTTGATTTTTACATCATATAAAACACAAAGTAAAGGCACACAAAATAAGACAAACTAAGGGGAAATAAATATGTATTCACTTATAACACTTATGGAACATAACACAACTAAAAGAAAGACACACACACACACACACACACACACACACACACACACACACACACACACACACACACACACACACACACACACACACACACACACACACACACACACACACACACACACCTACACCTACACACCTATTATACTATTTAAAAAACCTCACTCATGAAGTGAAACATATGATCATACTTTAAATAGGGTCAAAATATTCCCCCTTGCATCTTTTTCACTCCATGAAGGCAACATAGTATGAGGATCATGCTCATCACCAATCACTTGCATATGTGTATGGTCAAGAAGCTCACCAATTCTATGCCTTCTTATGTTTGAAAGTGGACTATTTAGATCCTTCATGAATTCTTTGTATTGATCTCTAATAGCCTTGATTGGATCTACATGTCGATTTATCTTTTACATATTTGATATACCTTCCTCAAACTATAGATAGGGATGTATGACAGTTGTCTCAACCTCTCCATCTTTTTTTGCATGATACAATTGATGCTTGGAAACCTTAAACTAGTCTTCACCATGTTCCAACACATTTGTAAATGATTCTATATCAGGTGGATCTTTTGAATTTAATTGAAGCATGACCAAATCTACCACCTCATGAGATCCCTCTAAGATTGCAAGATTTTGGATAGTAGTAAGCTGTTCATCTTCCTTCACAACATGGCCCTTACTTTCATACTTGATGGAACACTCGAGGGCCTGATCATTAGTCTCATTATAAAACACATCAGATATATAATTTTTTGGAGGATAAGTAACATTACTTAACTGGTCAAACTCTTGACAAATGGAAATGAAACATTACTCCATGGTGATCAAATAGTTACTCTCAGTAGCTTGTGAAAAGGAATGTTTGACACTTACCTCAGTTCCTTCAAATGGCTCTTCATGGATGATATAAGTACCAAGGTCAATTTTATCAAATCATGTATAAGGATCATGTTCATAATCATCTACACCATATTCATCAAGGAACAAGTTAGATATTCCCTCAAATTTAGAAGCACCATCATCCACATTAGATTCCTCCTTCTCATGGACGACACAATTCAAATTAGAAATTATTTCAATGTAGGGATTAATGTGAAACCTTATAAGAGGATAAGTTATAATGGTCACCTTGGTTAATACCTTGTAGTCCAAGAGGTACCAATTAGGTGAGAGATACCACCTATCTTGGTTGTAAAGTCTCTTGAAAGGCAGATGGCAAAGTGAGTAGGTAAGTCAACAACAACTATGTCTTAGAAAATAGGAAAGCTAGGACAATCATGCAAGAAGACCTTAAATTTTTTTATCAACCATATTTTATTAGTAGGTGTACCATATAATTATATCACACATTTTCTATGAGGCTCATATTTTAGGCCCAACTTATCAGATACAACTTTAGGCATGACTAAAGTAGAAGCACCACTAGTCAACTATGCAATTGTGGACCAATTTGTCACCCACTATGAGAGTGAGGTAGAATGGTGGGGGCTTATCAGATTTAGTATATGGTTCAATAATATTATTAGGGTAATTTTAAATAATTACATGACTATGGCTTTAACTTGAAGGTGAGGGACTAGTAGGGATAGTGGGCAGCTACTTTTGTAATAGCTCCTTTTGGCTAGGCATATGGAGGACATCCCACAAAGAGATTGATGCTTTAACACTTTTAAAATAATACACTATATTTAGGGTAGTATTAATAACCTTAAATTGAGTCCTTAGAGGCAAATTATTTCTTGAAACTTGAGGAATTTAGACATCTTGAGCAGATCTTACCACATTTTGACTTGGAGGAGGTGTAGGTGTGTTTGGATCTACTATGTTTGCAACCATGCTTTACTACCTTAGAGGGAGATTGGATGAAATTTTAGGAATGATATTGTCACCTCATAGAGCCTTCATCTTATCCATTGTATTATTTACAATAGAGTCTCCTTTATTGAGTACAAAAGTGTATTCCACCAAAAAGTTGGTGAAACTTTCTCAATGAGATTGTCATACCTCATTTGCTTACATCATGACTTCATCTTCAGTTAAAAGGATAGGAGTGACCCCTCCTTGAGAAACTATATATTTATTTATGCCTTCATTAGCATCCATATATTGGCCTTGTTTCCAATATTCTCTTGGTACCAAGTTTCTATGCACTAGTACCATCTCTCTTATATTGGTTGTGGAATTAGGATGGTACACATTGGTAGGCCTGTTGAAGTTATGATGCCCTTGACCTCTTCCTATTCCATATTTTTGACCATATTGATACTAATATGGGTATGGATTTTGATAATCACCTTGTTTCATGTTAGCTTTCCTATTTTGAGCTTCTAAGGCTTGACATCTTGTCTCATTGAACTTAGACCTTGACTGCCAATCAATATCATCTTCTAACTTCTTAGGATTAGTACTAAGCTTAGCATTTGTATTAAGAAATTGAGCTACATTTTGAGTATTAAGAAAGAATGTAATAAACACCTTAGGAGGAAATTTTATTGCTTGAATGAGGCCATTCGTATCTCTAATGGCAATTTCATATGCTTTGGTGAGAGTGAAACCACCCATGAATTGAAGTATGATAGCAATATCAATACCAATGGCTCTCAAGTAGTTAGGGAACACAAAGATAATAGGTGGTCTCATGGGAGGAGGCAATATGTACTAAGTATTTTAAGACCTCTCATTGAAGTCATGCATTATTTCCTTGGGGCCTCTTTTGATCACATTGAGTTAATGTATAAGAGAGGTATGGTCACTTTCATTTTCAAACCTTGAAGTCAACAACACTCCAAAGTATTCCCATGATATTATACATCCACTGGTCAAAGTCCTATACCAATAAAGATATTTCCCTTAAGGGACATGGAAAGGAGCCTAATGTTAATATTCTCCTTAGTGACATTATGAAAAATACAAAAATTTGAGATATCCCTGATGTGTTCACTAGATGTAACATGACTCTCACCATTGAATGTAGGCACACTCTTTATGGCATTAGGAAGAATGTCATCATAGGCTTGAAGGTGGATTGGATTTTCAATATTAAAGGTAATAAAATCATGTTTATTAGGAATTATTCATTGAGATATTTAATTTATTCAACCCCTTCACTTTCTTGGCTAGAAAATCTTCTTGATCTTCAAAGGGTTGATTAGGATGAGGATATTGAAATTCAAGAGGAACTTCAAGTTGAATAGATGGATTTATAGGATTGAGAAATATACAATATGATGATCTAGTAATAACCATGAAGTATTATATAAAAATTATGACAAAAATATGGCCTTGAACCATATTATACCTTGAATGGAGTCACCAAATGATGATTATCACACCAGGTTGTAGTTGATGTTATCAAGACCAACATTCACCTTGAAAAGTTGTCTTGAAGATAATGAGTCCCACTGGGCATGACATAATTTGTGTCCAAATATTTCAATATATAATAAGGTGTTAAATTTTATTCCATATTTGGGAAACATGGGAATACTTTTAGGTATGTGGGTTTACTTATAGGTAGAAATAGACCTCTAGGTTTAAGGGCTAACTTCCTGAATGTATCTTAAATGCTTATCACCTAAATAACTAGTTGATTATGGGTAAAAGAGTTATAAATTTTCATGAAATTAGAATATTATAATGGGGTGATACACCAAAATTATTTTCACATTAACATCATACTTCTTTCACTAAGAAACAAGGCATACAAACTAGATTCTAAGTCCTAGAAGGTTCTAACATCAATGTTTCAATATAGAGGTGATGTTCATAAATCAACATAAGTTAAATGAACCAAAGGGTAGATTCCACATTCAAAGAATAATTTTACACTTTAAAGGATCCTAACAGACTTGAATACACTCTATATGACCTGTTAGAATAGGAACTCTTGCATAAACATGAAAGGATAAGGAAAGCAAGGATAAATGATTATCATTAACTTCACCATACATCACTTAAAGACTTAGAAAAATGTTCATGAACTCAAAACCAGACTTGAATTAATTTTTTAAAGGAAAAATACAATGTCATTCTAGCATGGCTTCACCATATATGGTGTGGTATTAGCTTCAAAGAGCCAAAATGGCTACTATTTATAGAATTAGAGAGAGAAGTCCAAGAGTCATAAAAACACTTGGCAAACTAAGAGGAGTTAAACATATATTAGAATGAAGTAGGAAATAGACCATGAAATTTATAATAGGAAAAATGTCCCTCAAATTCATGAAACTCCCACAAAGTCATGAAACTCTTGAAATGTGGCATAGGACTCCCTTTGCTTGCTTAAAAAACTACCTTCATCATTTGGCTATTTTGGAACATCCCAAAAATTAATAGGGATAGATGTGATGGCTAAAATAAGGTGGAGGATTTATATACATGCTTCACCATGCATTGGTTGCATCCCTAATCATCAGGATTCTTCTGCATATGATTCATCACTGCTTGTAATCTAAATAACTCTTCTTTCACTTACCTTGCACACTTGGCACCAAGTTTTCCTTCAATTTTCCAATATGATCCATACATAGGTGTTAATGAAACATATTAAGACCCTTCATGTCCTTATATTCCTTAAGTAGTCCTTAAAATCCTCCCACTTGAATTTTTCACCCTCTCACTAGTTTGTTCACTATGACAATTTTGATTGGCTAAAGTGGGAACACTTAAAGAAGCACTTAGGAGATCTTATGATGTAATAAATATACATGAGTGGTTATATTAAGTCCCAATCATTCTCCTAATATGAATTTCATCCTTTGACTCTCCCTAGAACCTAAAAAACATAAAAAATATTCAATAAAAGCCCTTTTTTACCCTGTCTATATAAATAACATGGGACTCAAGTTGATGAGAAGTAGCCCTAGTGAATCCTCTTTAATACTTTCCATTTTTATGCATATCCTAATAAATATTCCCAATTAGGTCTTTGGTAAGGGTTTATGAGGGTTTAGAGTAATTTTCACCCTTAAAGATTATTTATATAGTTGTGATGTTGATCTCATGGACCAATCCCATAAAATGCTTGCTCTAAACCATATTCAGCTTATCCTATCCTCTTGAGTCTCCATGCAAAGTATCCATGTAGATATGAGCTCCCAAAATTTCCCATTCAAGCTCTTCTTTTCATTCCCTATAGGCCTAATGTGGTTTTAGCCAAGAAATGGATTACCAATGATTTCCTTTACACTCTAAGAGATTTAACACACTTGATCTATCCATATAAACATGTTACAATGGGTTATAATTTCCTATGATGTTATAAGTGGTAGCAGAGCTCTTGATGGACAATATGCTTAATCTAGATCATGTAGGTTTGCCTACATGTTTGTAGGTTCAGGAAATTATGGAAATTTTCCAACTCCTGTGAAGCCTTTATATATTTTTTAATTTATCATTCAAATTACTACACCCTTCTCTAAGTCTTTAAAAAATTCTAGCTCACCCTTTTATCTTCATTCCTCTAGACCTACAAACTTGTATCCTTGAGGAGTACCCTCTATTTGAGACAAAATAAAGGGCACTTCCCCTATTATCTTGAATAAAAGGGTGATATGAGGGATTATATAATGTGTTGTATACTTATGTATTAATTTTATCCCTTGATCATAATGATATCTCCTTCAAACATCATAAACCCTTAAGGCATACTTTGAGAGAGTTGACTATGCAGGGTCATGGGTATGTTGATTGTATGTTGTTTATTTAAGCACTTTACTTCCCATGTTTCTATGTGGTAATAGTGTCTTGATACTATTAATAATATTATTAAGGTGTTTCCATATCTAGTTACCATAAAAACCTTACCAAAACTTTTCATTTCATACCTTTCTACCTAACTGGTCTAGACTGCAGACTATGTTTCTTGTTTGGAAGAGGCACTTGTAGGTGATATTGCATGGCTTAGGCCCTTAATAAAATTTTAAAATAACTTATTGTAGTTTTATTTTCCATTTTATGTCCATTTGGATCTATCTAAGTCATTTACATACTTTATTATCTTCCAAAATAGCATGTTCTTGCTCATTGTCATTTACAGTCAGCTATAGTTGACTGTTTTGGAGTTGGCAGGGGTCTTGTAGGTGACATATAAACCCATGGAACCCACACCTCACACTTTAAGTCCCTTTTTAAAAAATTTGAAAATTTATGAACTTTTAAATTGTTCTTATTAGCATGTTCCTACCAAGTTCACTTATAAAATTGCAAACAAGCACCTATAGTCAGCTGTTGGTAAGCTTTTGAGAGTAGAGCACTTGTAGGTGGTGATCAATTCACACACTTGAATTTTAAATCCTTTGTTGTTTATATTTGAATAATTTGTGTATTTATAAACACAATAGGACCATTCACACATGAATATGTGCCTCCTTACTACATATTTAGGTGTAAAAGTCAATTAAGGCTCAAAACCTATTGAAATCATTGAAAGAAAGCAACAAATAATCATGCATATTAGAGACCTTAAAATACTTACTTCCTTTATTCACACACCATATTTATTTTTTAATTTTATAATTATATGATAAGGATACAATTTAGGTTCATAAAAACTCATCTAGGTATCATGCATGTCTGTTGTATAACATCAACAAAAGGACCTAATGCTCTATTTTGGGACTTTTACAAATTTTTACCTTGAACCTCAAATTCTCTCCCCTTGAAGTGTTATCTCACTTTTATTTCCTACCTGATGTTTCCAACATGTCTATAATTTTTTCAAACTCCATGAAGTTGTATAAACATGTCAAAACTCTCCATATAACACCCTCATGTTTTTGTATGAGCCACTTGTAGGTGGACTTCTCAGTTTGTAGGGTAGTGAAGTTAAGACGATCAATGTATTCATGGTTTATGAACTTTAAAATAGTTATAAAATTTTAAAAATTTCATTTAATTGATCAACTCACCTTGAAAAGTTTCAAACTAGTCTCCATACTTCTTATTTCAACATTTTCAATCCCCTGTGGGGGTTGATGCAATGATGGACCAGGTAGTGAGTAGGAACATGAAAAAAGTGTGGGGTGAATGGGAATTAAATATTTTTTAATACTATATTAACACCTTAAAATGGATCTTTACAACCCTAAATGGCTTCACATGATATATCTTCCTTGTTTTAACATAATTTTCCTCTTTCAAGCACTTGTAGGTACACATTCATGGATGACTATGTTTTCATATAGCAGTGACTATCAAATTTCCTTATTTTTATATTTTGAGGATCCAAAATATTTTTTCATGATTTTTATAACATATATAAACTCTTTTAATTCTTAGTTACCTTATATGGATGTTTTCAAGACCCACATGCCATGCATGCAAATAAGCTATTTCACATGCTGATTGTAAACTTCATGATGTTGATCTTGGATAGTAAGATTATAAATAAAGGGTTTATAATGAAATGAAAAAATTAATAAAATCATATCAAATTCATAGGATACCCTTGCAACCAAATATTTTGCAAGTATTAAAACTTGACTAAAACATCCACTTGTGACATCTTTCTGCAACTTGAACTAATTATCTCATGAAATCATATTAAAACTTGGAAAAAATCATGGGAAAAATGAAATAAGTAATTTAACATCATATATAATAAAATTAAACAATTGAGTTATACGAACTTGCTCAAATAGGAGAAAAACCTATAGGGTGTGGGAAACAACAAGCAAAAAAACACAGTCAACTTGTAAAAGATGGTTCATAAAGTATAATCTACCATTAATTGAAATAAAAACATGAAATTTAATATGTAATAGTTTAATATCCATCACCAAGATCATTTTACCTAGAATTCCTCCTACTGCTCATACCAACCAAAAACTATTGATCAGTTTCATGTGCATAATAGACCGATGGAAGATTAGAGCATTTTCAGTCCATTTTTGGCACTTCCAAAGCATGTAAAGCATGTAAATGAGTCTGAATAAGTTTAATATCCATCCCAAAACCTTATCCCATGTGCCACTCTCTCATATATTGTAAAATATTTGAAACTCCTTTTCCACTTACTTTCATGATTTTCAGTTATCACTTACAAGTTTTCAGTTAAAAACTAACATGTCTAATAGGGACTAACATATTAGAAATCGAGGAGTTTAGAACACTTTTATTACTTATAAAATTTTACCACATATATCTAATGCTCGAAATGACCCTTAAATGACATCAAATGAATTATAAAACACCCTATGCCATTATACTAGTCTTGTATATATTTTTTTTGGTTATATGGGGTTGACCCATTTTAACTTCTTGTCAAAATGGCAAACAAGGCCAAAATGAAATGTTACATGTATAATTATGGCCATTTGCCTTCTTGGCTCAATACCTATCAATGTAAGTTGATTGCCCATGGTGAAATGTTCAAGTTTCTAGGCATTCCCTTTATTTTTTTAAGATTCTCTTTTGGAGATATGGAACTATTTTATCTTTATAGTTGATAAAAATTATACTATTGAGTTACTAAACCTCTCTCAATGGTTGGAAAATTTAAAATTTGTTCCAAAGTTATTTTTTCTACTCATGTGTACTACTATTCTTATTGGGATCCCTCAAAAGTAACCTACAAGAAATTGGAGAAGTTTCTCATGGATTTCTTGTGGTTCAACATAAAGGGAAATAAAATATTTCATTGAGTAGCATGTGACATTTGCTATCAACCCAAATGAATTGGAAGGATTTGTTTGATTGATATAACTAATAAAGTTCTTGCTTTATGTGTAAAGTAAATTATTAGATCCATTGAAGAACAAGAGGCCTAGAAAATTCTTGTATGAATTTACATTTATTCAAATGCACCTCAGGGCAAAATGGTCTAGAAGAATCTAAGTTTTCAATCCCTACTAGTCACCTCAACCATTGTTAAGATCATTAGGACCTTTGTTGTCAAAACATTTTAGAAGGCATGGAAAATGATCTAACGCTAATTGGTTTTAAAAGGTGATCGGTTAAGATCTAGCATATCCATCAACTCTCAATCCCTATGGTTTTACCCTATAATCAATATTAATGAGAAACCTTTGGTTGAAGCTTACATAATTAAAGTAATGATGGGTAAATGCACTGAGTTAATAGACCATTACGTGTACATTTTCAAAAAATTGGAAGAAACAAATGCATTATTAACATAATACTTATGAATTATGTTTATGTAGGCTCAGTCATTATTGATCCTCAAACACATACAAGTTATATAGAAATACAAACATGTATGCATTTATAAAATCATTGTTATGAAAATAAAAAACATTTTTTATTCATCATTTCATCTCTAATTTTGCTCTTCTTTTCTTGTCCATAGCACAAACCATGTTCACATTGTGACCTACCATTAACAAGAGGATATAATTCAACCATCACACACCAAACTCATTTAATTTTACATCAACAAATCAATAATATCATGACAAATTAGAGATTAATAAACTAATATCCTATAAATTAACACAAAAATTACTAACTATTTTAGATTTCCATTTTTTCATTAAAATAATTTATTTATCATTTTGTGTAACCCATTCAAGTGTAAGATGAAATCCTCATAACCTTCCTAATCCTCACAACCCTCCTAATCCTCACAACCATCCTAGTCCTTCTATCCCTCCTATAATTCCAAAATACCTCTCTGTAGTTTGGAAGATTTGGCCTCACATATGGTTGAAAATAAACTATGAACTAAAGTGATAATTAAGATAATTATGGACCCCCATTCAACCAACACCCATTTTATTTTATTTAAAGATATCTTAGAGGCATTAATAGGATAAGTTGACTCAATAACATGTCAAATTGACATATAGAAATCTTATAGAGATAGATGTAGGATTAATATCTTAAAAATTCTGAATGCATGTTGTGAAGGATAAAAAAATCACAAAAGACAAAATTTGCATATTATTCATTGATCCATCAACCAATGTACCATTCCATTGTTGTGAAAATTAATCCCAATCCATTGGTGCCAACATAATTTGATAAGGGATAATTTTTAGGATCAGTGGTAGATAGTCTTTGATTATGCACCTTGTAACAACCACAAGGTTCATTTGTGAAATAAATGTTTCCAAAGACTGATTTAAATATTGAATATAAGTAATGAAAAAACTTAAGGAACAAAGTTATCACAAAGTTGAGGTGAGAGATTTGACAAGTGGAGAAATGTTGAAAAGATAAAACCCCCACAATATTATTAGAAGCCTTTCAAAATAAATCTCTAAATACATAAGATGTAGAAGCTAAGAGAGAGAATGGCCTTAATCCAAAATAACACCTCAAATATGCAAGATAAATAAACAAAATCAAGGTTTTAGAGCTACAAAATGCTAGAAGAGATGAGGAGAAGAGCTCAATAAATAGAGCTAGAAGGAATATGGAGTTACATGAGCGAGCTTCAACATGAGTGTCAAGTGTCCCTAATTTTGTTACAATTGAGAAGGATGTATGTGTCATGTGGAGGGAGAGGAGTTACATGCAAGTAACTCCAAATCCTACAATTGGACAAGAGAGGTGAGTGCAAATTCATAAATTTAGGTTAAATACATTTATAAATATACTAAATACATACATAAATTAGACTTAAGATAAACCTAAAAATATAAATAAGGACCTAAATAATAATAATTCTCTAACACTCCTTTTTAAGCTTAATTTTGGGTTACATAAGTGGAGAATGGGTTTTACAAACAAGAAAGGGAGTTGAAATTACATAATATTCAACCTTAATAGAAACTTACATCAAGAAGAATTATAATTGTTTGAGAAATAAAGAAGAAGAGAAGGTGCCTCCAATTCATAAGGATGAAAGTTTGATCAAGAAGAATCTCCAAGAATCATGTTCAGATAATGTGGTCAATTTGTAATGGAACAAATACCAACAAAAGAAGAAGTGATCCAAAAAACCTATAAAACAAACACGATAACACCAATCTTTCAAGCTAAGTGATGAATATGACAAAAATGCAATCTACATACATAATGTAATAAAAGTATATGTACAACAATAGACATAGAGAAAAAACAACTTCTATCACAAAGTACGATATTTGCTTAAAAAATAAGTTAATCAAAATAATAAAAGCATATTTCCTTTTCAACAAAAGGCAAGGAATGCATACAAGAGTTTGAGTTTAATCAAAATAGAGATAAAGAATACGTGTTTCTTGTAAAAGATATACAATATGAAGCAATAGAAGAATCATCACATGAAGACACATCAAAGTCTCTGGAAGATCTATTATTTTTAGAAATCCAAATAGTTTTTACCTTAAAATTAGATGTTTTAGTTATTTTTCAAAAATGCAAAGTGTTATGAGTGGATTTGCCATAATATTTGCATGGATTCAATTTATAATATGTAGAGATATGATGCCTATTTTTTCTATAATGTGCACAAGGTATAACATTTTTAACCAAAACATGAACATTACAAGAAGGATAATCAACGAAAATTACAATATAAGTCCTTAGATGCAAAACACAATAAGATGTCAAAATTGTATGAGAAGTAGTTGATCCACCAAAACCTAGACCTTTATAATTTACATTAGATTTAGGAAAAATAGGTTTAAAATATATATTTACACTTACCAAGCCCACCACTCGAGCATCCCATACTTTTCATGATTTTTAAGCCAAGGTTGGGAGAAGAAGTGTTCAAGAAAGTGTTATTTTATTTATAATCACAATGAGTTTCATCATTTGAATGATTATCAAGTGTAAAAGACACACATTTTTCATTTAGAGTATCAAAGGAGGATTATATATTTGTCATTTTGTTATGAAAAACATTTTGAAGTTCGATAACATAATTATTTAGGGTAACAATAAAGTCATTTTGATATTGAATTTCATGTTTAAGATCATAAATTTGTTCATTTTTTAAATTAATTTAATGTAAATAATATTTAAATACTCAAAAAATGGCGAGTTTAAATTCCATAGAAGCAAAACATAAGATAAAATTTATAATAATGCTTAAACAATGAGCTTACACAAGGTTGATTTTTAGATTAATTGTAAATGTAAGTCCACACTAAAACTCCAAGCATCATTTAAGAGTTAGATTGATCAAGGAAAACCTTTATGAATATTTGAAATAATATCAAATATATGTCCTTATAAAAAATATAAATAAAATCAAATTATGGTGAATAAAGAAGGAAATGGTCTTTTACATTAAACCAAACTTAGCTTGATGAATTCATAAAAGAAAAGGTGAAGCTTATGGTAAAAAAAACATGTTACCTTACATGTAAAGCATTAAAATTAGATTTAACTTTATTTGACTTGATAAAATAAAACTTAAATCTTTAATTAAGAAAGGGAAAAACATAGCCTCTTTTTAAAAAAAAAACATAATAGTTCTCTTATCAACAAAAAACATAAATTAAATAAAGCTCTTAATATCCATCAAGAATAAAGTTCTAAATATGCATATAATGAAT